>QXEO01000454.1:674378-934563 GCA_007115705.1 Dactylis glomerata
GAAGTGTCCAAGCCCAACTATCCGTCCTCCTCCAGTCGTGGCAAGGGTCCTATGTGTGATGATGAAGATCCTTCCTATGAAGGCAACGACGAGGACGACGACGAGTGACTTGTTGGGACGTGTAGCATCGCTCGTTTCCCATTTTTGGTGTCTCGATGCCAAAGGGGGAGAAGAGTTCTATTAGCATGTTATCGGGGATTTGCAAGGGTCGGGCACAAGCATTTCTTTTGTTGAGCTTTCATTTGCCTATGCTTGTGCTCTCTTCTAGTACTTAGTTCTTTAAAAATTTGAACTTTGTTGTGGTACCTATCTTAATATGGTGTGAGACTTGTGGTGTGCTTGATTGTAATATTCATGCTTTATATTGTTCTCTATGTACTATGCACATGATCATGGTCCATTATTTCAGGGGGAGCGTTGTGTCTAGTATGTGTGCATTTGCATCAAGCTTTTGTTGTAGGTTGCACACATCTAGGGGGAGCTCACCCTATATTATGTTGATCTTTTTCTTGAACCTTAGTATTGTCATCAAACACCAAAAAGGGGGAGATTGAAAGAGCATCTTCGTGCAAAATGTATTTTTGGGTGTTTGTTGTCAATACTCAGGTATCTAACCTGTTGCCTCAGTATAATCCCTTTTGTAGGTGGAAATCTGAAGATTATAAGTTGCTGGCGTTTCTGCGCCGGAGACTCCGGGTCTCCTGCCCGGAGACTCCGGTGTGCTAACGCCGGAGACTTTGGTCGGGGACCGGAGACTCCGGCCCAAGCCTCCGGGGTCGTTTTTCGTCGGGTGTCGCTCGCCCCAGATATGGGGGCGGAGACTCTGGGCGGATTCTTTGGCTGGAGCTCGCCTCCGGCCCGGAGTCTCCGGCCTTGGCGACTAACCCTGGAGACTCTGGGCTCTGGACCCCGGAGACTCCGGCCTAAAAGGACAGCAACGGCTAGTCCTTGTCTTGGACTATATAAAGCCTTCTTCCACCTCAAGTCAAGGCTGCGGCTCACACTCTCTCACCTCCATTGTTTCAAAGCTTCAAAGCTCAAGATCTCTCTCCCTAGCCAATAGAACTCAAAACCCTTTTGGGATTTGAGGGAGAAGACCTAGATCTACACTTCCACCAAGCCGATTTGATTTCCCCCCTCTCTTTGTTGAGGGGCTTGTAACTTGAGTGTTCATCGAATTCCTAGCCGGAAGAAGCCGTCCTCCAAGCTTAACTTTGTGTGTAAGAGCTTGGTGGGCCAATTGGGAGCCTCCAATTGAGTTGTGGAGCTTGCCCCAATACTTTGTGTAAAGGTGTCGTGCCGCCTTCAAGGGCATCGCTTAGTGGAGCGTGGACTCGCCTTTGTGGCTTGTTCACCGGAGAATAGGGTGAGCCTTTGTGGCGTTGGTGGCCTTTGTGGCACCACACCTCTCCAACGTAGACGTACTTCCCGTAACAAGGAAGGAACTACGGGAATACATCCTTGTGTCTTCGTGTCTCCATTGCGGTTATCCCTATCCTTTACTCGTACCTTTACTTATATTATTATTGCTAGCTTGCTTGTCACTCTAGGTAAATTCACTTAGTAGCACATCTAGAGAATTTACCTTCTTGTCTAGCCTTAATTTGAAAAGAAGAAAAATTTTGGGTAGCTCCTATTCACCCCCCCTCTAGTCGCTCATACGATCCTTCACCCACCCATGAAAAATAGAGTGGTGATGTTCTGCACACTGCCCTTGGTGGCCCCTTCACAAAAAAGCACCTGTTTCAACCCCTCCGGGCACCTGAAAAATGGGAAATGCATTTTTTATGTGGAAACTAGAAAAACACTAGTTGCAAAAGTGGTTGGGAATGCAATGATGCACATCTCCACCAAAAATGGGACCATGATTCCAAAGTTTGCTGTGAAACTTGCATAAACCATGGTCATCTGCCAAGGAAGACCAAGAGAACTCCTGCCTGGAAGCACCTCTCTGTGAGAGAGTCCACATGTGAACCCTTGGAACGGCATGTTTGGTATTTTTCCTAGGTGATGCATCACTCACCATGACTCCATGCAGTGTTTTTCCATTTTTTTTGATTTTTTCTGAATTCCCAGGCCCCCCTCCGAGATCTAGGTCAGACTCGGCGGTGCCATCGATGTCTGCCAGGTGGGGTGGGAACCATGGTTTGGTCTTGGTTCTAGGGTCCCACACCCCAGGGGACCTCCTTGTATTTTCCCCCAATTTTTCTGGTGTGCATTTCTTGTAGCCCCAGTGCAAAATTGGATTAAAAAGGATTTAGGGCAAAAATAATTCATTATATGGCAGCAGGCCGAGATAATTCCTAGCCTCCTGGATGTGGCACTCCTGGCAGGTCCCCCACCCATGAAAAATAGAGTGGTGATGTTCTGCACACTGCCCTTGGTGGCCCCTTCACAAAAAAGCACCTGTTTCGACCCCTCCGGGCACCTGAAAAATGGGAAATGCATTTTTTATGTGGAAACTGGAAAAACACTAGTTGCAAAAGTGGTTGGGAATGCAAAGATGCACATCTCCACCAAAAATGGGACCATGGTTCCAAAGTTTGCTGTGACATTTAGTAGAAGTTGGTGAAATTTTGAACTTAGAAAAAATTCATGAATTGGATGCAATATGAACTAACTAATCTGAAAACATTTGAAATAGTTTGGACTACCTGTTCCAAAGTTTCATTAATTTCTATGAGATTCAGTCAAAATGTGTGAAATTTTCAAATTTTTTATAAAGATCGAGACACGCTAAATGATGTCATGTGTACATGCAATGCCACATCAGCACTGACTAGTGGGCCCCTTGCGTTAGATGTCTTGTTAATCCGCTTAAGTTGTGATTTAGACCTAGTTGCAAGTTATTACCCATGGAAGGGAACTCCTCCATCTACTGAACTAGTCGCCAGACTAGAGTGAGCGATGATGATGCTACTGATATCTCTTGAGCATGCCTTGTCAGACTGCGGCGTGTCTCGTCAATGTACTTGCCTTTGAAATCTTGCTGCCCTGTCAATTCTCATCCCGCTGCTATGCACAACTTGCTACCACGCTTCAGTTGTTTGGGTTTTTCCACTGGCCACGAACCCTAACCCTTATGACATGTGGCCCCACGAAGGCCCGGAACACTATGACAAGTGGGGCCCCAGACACACATCGGACCAAACCTAACCCAGACAAGTGGGTCCCCACACGCTTCGGATGCTAAACCTGGACTAGTTTGTCTCACTCGTTTGGCTCATGGAGCAGGTGACCTCGATGAGAAGCATTTCAATGGTAAGATTTTGTTCTCTATTCCTTCAGCGTGTCATTCGAGAACGGATTTATTCCCCCCTTGCACGCTATCTCCTTTTTCAGATTGTCGCTCTGCTGCATGTAGTCAAACAACGAGGGGACCCAACAACGAGACTCTCTAATTGCTGCCTGGCGGTAAACGTACGTACATCCTTACCCACGATAGCAGCCTCTCACTTACAAGTGGGCCGGAGTACCGGGGCCCGCGGTGACACGTCGGTCTAGCGCTCTCTCAGAAACGAAACGAAGCGTCTGGTTCAATTTCCAAAGCGCTAGACTAGCATTTACCGCGGCGTGCCTGCAAAACAATTGCTTCCCCAACTTCCTCTTCTCTCATAAATGAAGCGACGGGGGCTCGCGTGGGGGGTTCAACTTCCAAAGCACCCCAAAGCGCTACACTGCATTTACTTACGCGGTGTGCCAGCGACCCGTCACGCACTATTTATCCCACGATCTCGTGGCCTGGAAAACAATTGGATCCCCAACTTCGTCTTCTCCAGAGATAACCCCCTCCCCCCTCCACTCCCACTCCTTGCGCCGCAGCCGTCATGGAGATCGACGGCAATGTCTTCACCCACTACCACAAGGTCCATGCTCATGGTGACACTGTCCTCACAGTGATGCACACAACCGACCCGAGAGAGGCGGCCAAGTTCATCGCCATGTTTGAGCATTGGCTCAGCGAGTGGGACCAAGAGCCGATCGTCGGCCTCGACCTCGAGTACACCATCGCCAAGCCTCCCCGCGCCGCCCTCCTGCAACTTTGCATGCGCGATCACTGCCTACTCTGGCACGAAGCCGTGACAACGAGGAACTGTCATGAACTCATACAGTTCCTCAACCGCCCCGACATTTCCTTCGCATCTGTGGACAAGCGCCAAGACACCCCAAGCTTGAAGCCCTGGGCGCCCACATATCAAACCACGTGGACTTACAAGATCACTTCAACGCCCCGGGCCAAGCCAGGACCGGCTTGGCCACCATGGCGAAGGAAATCATCGACAAGAAGTTCAAAGACCACAAGGAGGTTTTCCGCAAGCTGAAGCTGCACAACACCTGGCATCTTCGGGAACTACGGCCGGAGCATATCCACTACGCAGCAAAGGATGCGTATGTATGCTACGACGCGTTCCGTAGAATTAATATCATGAGAAGATGCCTGCTTCCTCTCCCTCAATACTAGATTCATGTACTGTTCGTTTCACCTATATATGTAAGTGTCCGAGCAAGGACCATCCTTATATATGATTTAGTAAGTGTGTTTTCCCTATGTACTGAAGTATATCTGTATAAGGGGCCGGAGATTCCTAGAGCGCGGCCATGCCTTCCGTTGATGTCCAGAGCGCGCTCTATGCGCGCTCTGTCGGAGATGCCTAGACATGCCGCATGAGTGTCGTTGATGTCCAGAGCGAGAGGCCCTGACTTGCCCACTCTAACTTTTCTCTGACTTGCCCTCACTGCACGCGGGCCCCATCACATGGGGGACCCATCTATCAATGACTCTCAAGTCACGCTTCGCAAGTCAGAGTGCACCTTGTAAAATAATATACTCCCAACACTTTCAGAATTTTGAAAAGTTCATAAAAGTTGTATCATTGGATTCGACAAGGGATTTAGTGCGAATGGGCACCGATGTTCCATACAATTTCAGAATTTTTAAAAGTTCAAATTCTCAAACTTCTATGTTTTCAAAAAAATTAGCGTAATTTTGGAAGATATAAGAAGATAAATTTGTGAATGTAAATAGTATTAAAATAGTAGTAAGAAAGTACATCTTTTTCTTAGGAATTTGTCTTTTTTTGTGATAGGCAATGTTGAATCCTACAAACCGGTACTAATTTCAATATGAAATTCTTTATATTCTAGGCTACACAAATATGGTAAAATATAATAAAATTATAGTGTTCTATCATGTACTATTCACTATATAATATGTCAGATTTTGTCTTTTTTGTGTAGAATAGAATATAAAGTATTTCATATTGAGATTTGTACCGGTTTATAGCATTCAACAATGCCTATCACAAGAATTTTGTTTCGAATTTTTTTGAATCTTTAAAATACAAATTTCATGGCATAATTTGTTGGAGAAAGATGGACGTCAAACTAAATTTTGAACTGCGTGCGCATGTCTTGTACGGGGATTGCACGGATTGCACTGGCGGGCAGGAAGCCTGCTGCAATGAGGGCCCACGGCGGAGATAAAATATTATTTCTACTCCTTGTACAGTGAACCGCCGCCGCCCCCCTCCCCTTCCCAACGCCAACTTCCACTTATTACCCTACGCTAGGCAGTTCATCGCCTTATTCCCCATCTTCTCCACAACACCGCTGCACCCTCTCGTTTCCATTCCATCACATCGCCGCTTCTCTTTCCATCACGTCACCACCGCCCGCATTTGCCGGCACAGGTCATGTCTGGGTCTGGATGGGACGAACCCTAGGGGGGAAGCGTCAGCGTTCGACTCCAAAAGAGCCCATTGCTGATCGTTACCATGAATCCATGGGGTGGGGTAATCTCCACTACCCATCGGTTGAAAACATAGTCGAGCGGGTCGACATCTTAAGCGCTGCTCGCCTTGCTGTCGGCATGGTTGGCATGCGTCGTGCCATTCGAGGGACCCCGAATCTACCGCTTGATGCGCTGGGCCTGCTCCACTCCGACGAATCCTCGTGGCCACATGATAGCGATGCACAAGTAAGAGTAACTAGATTCAGTATTCTGTTATATATATATATATATTGATCTCCTATCTGTTTATGTTCTTGCAATCCACCGATCTCTCTGTCGAACACCTTGCATGCATCGACTTTTTAGATACAATATTTCCAAAAAATGAAGTTACTCCACCCATGACGCCTTTTAGGGTTTTGGTTTACGGACTTAGTTTTCCATCTTGTATGTGTTTATGATATATTCAAGCATAGTTATCCTTCTGTCGAACATCTAGTAGGCACATCATTTTTTTACCAAACAATGTTCTTGCAATCCAGTGAGCATTCGGTCGAATACCATGCAATGACTTTTTAAATAGCAAAAATTGGAATGGAAAAGTTTTTGTCTAAGCAGGGTCTCACCTACACTCCCATACTTTTTTGAATTTGTCTTTTTTATATCTCTCAAACTATGTAACATACAGATTTCAAACTTTGCAGATCGCTGTAATATTACAACTAGAATGTGGGAAAAATATTTCTGTTTTTTTGTGTGAAATTTAACTTATTCAAATATTTAAAATTCAACAAAAATTGTTTTAAAAAGTATATATATAGTATAATAAGAATCCCCAACTATTTTTCCCACATTCTATCTCAAATGTTTGAGTAAACTACAAAGTTTCAGATTCAAATGTTATATAGAGTGGGAGATACAAAAAAGAGAAGTTGTTTGAGAGGGAAAAAAAAGACTAGCACGTATCTTGATGCACCTATTAACAGTTCACATAGAAGGTACATCTGAGGCAATGCTTAGAAAATGTTGTACAACTGTTACTCTGCCCACGACCGCTCTTTTTGTAACGGTTTACCTATATAGTTTTCCATCTATTCAAGCAAACTTTTCCTTCTGTGGAACACCTTAATTTTTACAAAGTTTCCAAACAAATTCAATTGCAGGGCATTGACGCCCTCTTCATGCCGTTAAACAAGAAGATGCTTAAAGCACACGTGCATTGCAATGACTCCGATGGAAGAGGGCATTGGGTAGGAAGTAACGGTGACTGGATGGCATTACTCATGAATAACGGTCTCCTGAAGATCCGCCACATGTACAGAGAAGTGACTCTGCCTCTCCCATTACTGGCTCATATTGGAGTTTTCCCCAGGTTTCGAACATGCATGTTTTCGTACAAGCAGTGTGAGTTACAGCTTCTGAAGATAAAGATTACAAAGACCCCTTACAAGGAAAAATGCAGTGATCAGTGGCATTATGAAGCAATCGTGATCTTTGACAAACTAATCGCCTATGTAAACAGTCAACAAGACAACGCCTGGGTCATCCTCAAAAATTACCACCTTGCACCTCGCAGGTATGTCGACGCCTGTGCAATTCATCTATTCGGTGATCGGACAGATTTGTTCCGCGTGTACGCGGTTACAGAACCATGAGGAGATGTTCTGGTTTGGGAACCACATACTTGGGGTGAGTTATGCCCTCTTTCTATCTGAATTTATAGGTAGTTCTACCTGCTTACTGCATTGTTGTATTGTGGCTTATCTTCTTCCGTACGTAGGCACATATGAAGGCCCGCGTCTAATACTTGCCCCGAACATCGAGGATCCAGTTGGAGGGGATACGGCTGAAGGCGCTGCAGTTGCTGGCGATGCGGCTCAAGCCGCTGTAGTTGCTGGCGATGCGGCTGAAGGAGATGCATTTCCTGCCGATCCGGATGAAGACGTTGAAGAAGTTCTAGTGCCTAATTCGCAAACTACCTGGTTCTTGGCATCCAATACCTACCATTATGGCAATTTCGATCTACTTTGGATTTAGATAGATGGTGATAGAAACAGGAATGCTCCTGTACAGTTTGAAGATGGGATACGGTTGAGCACTTATCCTAGTCTACGGTGCCACGTTTTTGCAAGGCATCCCTTTAATCTTCGCCCGGAAGCTGAAGATCCTGTTGATGGTCCAGTGTGGATCAGGCAGGAGCATCTGCACGGGCTTTCAGTATTTCTTGGAATCAACAACCCAATCTTCCACCAAGAACCCTGTTATGATGTTGGAAGAGCTGGTCCATCTGCTGGACAAGGCATGTCCTTGTTACAAGAAGACTGTGTGTTTGTTGCATACCATCGAGCCCGTCCCTATACCCAGAGGCCAGTGCCAGAATGGAGCCGTATACACATGAATGGAGGAGCTCCGGCAATAGGATCAGAACTGATATACGGACCCACTTATTACAATGAGTGGGAGGCGCCAATGTGGATCTTCCCAACAATGCCTGGGGCTCCCACAACTCATCGTTGGGAATAGCCAGAAGACTAGTTACCTTGAAGTGTTCTACTTTTAAACTTTAGTTAACGAATACTAGTATGATGATGTGTAATGACTCTGTGATTGATTATCTGCTTGTAACAGATATATTTTGTTGTGTTATGTTTATCTGTATGACCAAGCAATGGAATAATCTTCTGTTGTTTGGATTTGCTATATTGACATATTTTGTCGTGTTATGATTATCTGTATTTTGCTGTTACTTAAAAGCTAGGTACTTCCAATTCCCCCTCTAGCCTTCTCTGGAAGCTGTCATGTTCCCTCTGTTCTTTGCAAGATTCAGAAAATGCACCATTTTTGTTGATTTTTATTTGCTAGTTTTCGTGCAAAGCATTGATGTTCAGTTGGTGGATTTGCTAAATTGACATGATCTTCTGGCTCCAGCATCAGAAAATAGTAAATTAGTTAATGATACACACATAGTTGACATCGACTGAAAGTTGACAGTACTGAACCTATATGCCGATCACACAAATTTTGTGCAATGTTTGAGAGGTGATTTGCTCAAGCATGGAAGGGCACATGAGCCAGCAGTCATACTGACCATCTACTTGGCAACATAATATCTACTGGATCACATCAGAGAAATGAGAGAAATGTTCAAGGAATTGGTGTCCAGTAATATTTCACAGAAATCATGGAACTACTCAAGAACCATAACCACCAGTAGATATTCATACAAGTCATAGAACAGGACAAGAAACACAACCGGAAGCAGAACAGTCTACTTGTCAAGAAGGAGAAGCAGATGAGGATACTTGGCAAAAAGATGCCGCTGATAATCACATTTGTAATGCTACAGTTGACAGAAAAGTTGATGATCATAACTAAGTTCAGGACATAGTAGAGCAAGAGGTTGATGCTGTCCTAGAACATGATAATCTGCAATTCACCTGAGAGCAAGAGCAACATAATAGAATCCAGCGTTATATGTGCATATTCAGAGAGTATTCATCGTATATATTCAAATTCAGAGAGAATTCAGATTTTGCATATCTGTTACTTCTCCATTTCTCTTAGAGCTGCTGGAATTGATGGAAGGCTGAGAACAACCTCCATTTCTCCAGTACGAGAACAACCTCCGCATGATCACTGGCTTCCGCCCCAACTTCTCTAGCACGAGAACAGCCTCCTCCAGATCTTCCCAGTTCCCGATCCCAATCTTGCCAGATCCGCAGCGACGAGAACCCGCTTTCAACCTCGAGGCCATGTCCCCTGCGCGGCGCTAGCAGCGCTGTGGTACTCTAAGATCTCGGTAGGCGAGCGGGAGCAGGATCTTGAAGAACAATGGGGGGAGAAGAGAAAGGTTACGTGGACGAGGTACGCCACTTGGCAGCCACGATGGCAAACCAGTAAAGGGGTATCCTGCCAAGTGGAGCACCGAGTCGTCACCGTAACGGAGATATTTGTGTTCAAACGATTTCAACCGGTATTATTTGGGCTATTCGAATTTGACCCTGAAATGACCCTCTCAGTAATTGACCCCATCAACTTGCGGTACCGCGATGTGATTGCAGCTGACGAGGGGTTAACTCGACAAATGTCCTAGATGAAGGACTTAGGATCGGGGGAAGAGCAACGACTAGAGATTCTGGGATCGGGATTGGCACACGATGTACCCAGGTTCACGTCCCCGCGGTGGAGGATCGCTACATCCTGCTAGCAATCTAGTAGATAATCACAATGGTGTTTACATGGTGCCGCCGTAGGCGGAATATTGTATCTAGTCTATGTCTAATCTATCTTGTATCTTCTATCTCTCGATGTAACTTGTCTTAGATATCTTATCTGATGTCCCTCTAGAGGCGCCCCTGCCTGGCTTTATGTATGCAACCGGGCTAAGGTTTTACAAGTGTCCTAGTCGAATACGGATTAGAACCTTCCTTCTTCGTCTCTAAGTCAATCTTCGAGTCCTTGTAGTTCTCCACTTCCTTAATGGGCCAGACCCGGTATACTAATCCGTGGGTACCCAAAGGGCATATCCATGTCAGTAGCCCCCGAGACTCAATTCGAGTCGCAGACTTGGGTTGAGTCTCCAAACTTCAACTTCTTCAATCTTCGACTTCTTTAAATCTTCGACTTCAAATGCAATGGCCAAAATTGTCGGGTTCTTGAATCCGCTCTCCCGATGGGAGTAATTGTCGAGTTCATTTTTCTGGTGCTCGCCACCGATGATGGACTCGAAATTTTCTTCCCCGTTTTTCTCGAAGTAATTCTTCATCGGGTGCGCGACCAGCGCTCCCGATGGGAGTAGCCCCCGAGGCTATGGTCGGATACTTGTAATCGATCATAGGCTCAAATTTTCTTCTTCTTTATCTCCTTTTGTTGAATTCTTTCTCAAAATTGTCTTTCTATCAGGTGCGCGGCCAGCGCTCCTGATGGGAGTAGCCCCCGAGTCTATGTTCGGGTACTTGTAGCCAAGCATAGGCTCAAAGTTCATGTCTTCTTCCTTCTGTTAACCGTCTACTGTGCAAGCCCCCGAGTTCAAGTCGAGGTTTTCATATCATGCGACCACAATCTTCTCTTTTTTGCTCTTTGATATTATCGTCTGCTGTGTGCAGAATTTAACTCCTATTATAAAATATGTTGACGGGCCTTGTTTTAGCACGGGGGCCCGATAATACGTGCTTATAAATAAAGCATCCTCTATCAAGGGTAAAAACCCTAATCCAATTCCTCCTCCGCCGCATCATCTTCTCCCTTCATCTAGGGTTTTTCTTTGTCCTCATGGCTGATGCAGATGGCTCCCGTCTGAATCTTGGTTCTCCGGTGGTGCCCCGAGGCCGAGGTCGGCCTCGTGGAAGCAAAAAGAAGAACACCAACACTCTGGCCACAGCAGGATCATCATCGGCCGCTCCGGCTAAACGTCGTCCCGGGCGCCCACCTGGTAGCAAGAACAAGCCCAAGGTCACTGGCGCTGTTCCAGGTCCAGTCGCTCCTCCTCCTTCTACTTCCACTGCTCCTGCTGCGCCTCCCCAGATCTTTTCTTTCCTCTGCATCGCCATGGCGCAGTGCCGCGAGATTCAGCGCTTGCCGCTGAGCTTCACCAACTTCATGGATGGACGCGAACTGCGAGAGGCGGTTCTTCGCAAACAATCTGGCAGTGGTGTCCCATATGAGGTGGAGGTGTGGTATGATAGCGACGGCGAGCAATACTTTAAGGGTGGCTGGTCGCAGTTCGCAGAAGACCACGACATCCACCAAGGCTTCTTCATGGCCTTTGATTTTCACATCGGCACGTCGAAGTTCGACGTGAAGATCTACGACGGCACCCTCTGCCAGAAGAAA
The DNA here is from genome assembly GCA_007115705.1 of Dactylis glomerata. NCBI lineage: Eukaryota > Viridiplantae > Streptophyta > Magnoliopsida > Poales > Poaceae > Dactylis > Dactylis glomerata. Next base: position 685,942 of record QXEO01000454.1, read on the forward strand.
TATGAAGCTGAAGTCCACTTCCATTAGGATTTTGCTTTTTATATAATATCGTTTGATAATCTCCTTGTAATGAATCGTCGTATTCTATGTCGACGTTTTTGCTAGTACCATGAAAACAAATTTATTGTTCTGAGGTATGCTTTCCATCTATCGGGTTCTTTGTGAACCAAGAATATCGGGTTCCTTTGTGAACCACAATATTTGAATATTTATCGGGTTGACTGCACAACCTTTCAATGAAAAGAGTCTTCCAAGTTGTGATAAAAATTCCTTTCGTACGACCCGAGGGTTGAAGCCCCCGAGGCGAAGAAATAATAATTGTACAATTTTGTCGAGTTCAACCCAAAGAACCTGACCTGTGGCCTCATGTTCTAGGTTCAGAAGGTTAACTTGAATTTATTAATACCACTATATGCATTCTACGTGTAAAAACGCCGTAGTTGCTCTGCATTCCATGGGTTGCTCTCATCCTTCCCAGTCTTCTTGTCTTGTAGTCGATATGCTCCTCCAGGTATTACTTCAGTGACGATATAAGGTCCCACCCAAGGGGACTCCAACTTGTCGTGGCTGTCTTGCCTGAGTCGCAAAACTAGGTCTCCCACCACGAAGGATCGTGGACGAACTCGACTACTATGGTAGTTTCGTAGACTCTGTTGATACTGCGTAGCCCTTTCTAATGCTTTATCTCTTGCTTCATCTAGTGCATCGACATCATCCTGCAATGCTTCTGTTGATGTTGTCTCGTCATATGCTGTCACTCTTGGAGCCTCGTGTGTAACCTCGACTGGAAGCACGGCTTCTGCGCCATGAACCAAGAAGAAAGGAGTTTCTTGAGTTGCTGCATTAGGCGTAGTTCTTAGACTCCAAAGAACGGAGGGTAATTCTTCTACCCAAGCGCTCTTGGCTTTCTCGAGAGGCGCTAGGAGCCTCTTTTTTATCCCGCTACATATCAGGCTATTAGCTTTTTCGACTTGCCCGTTTGTCTTCGGGTGCGCCACCGATGCGAATTTTAACTTGATCCCTAATCCTTCGCAGTAACTCTTGAACTCCTTTGAAGTGAAATTCGTCCCGTTGTCTGTGATGATGCTATATGGTACACCAAAATGAAAAACTATGGACTTGATGAAGTTGATTGCTGCTGTAGAATCTTGAGTTGTCACCGGGGCCGCTTCCACCCATTTGGTGAATTTATCAACGGCCACTAGCATGTAGACATGCCCTCCTGGCCAGGATTTGTACAACTTTCCCACCATATCGAGGCCCCATTGTGCAAAAGGCCAAGATAATGGTATTGTTTGTAGTTCCGCTGCTGGTGCGTGCGGTCTAGATGCAAACCTTTGACATGCTTCACACTTTCGAACTATATCTTTTGCGTCCTCGATGGCTGTTAGCCAATAGAATCCTGCTCGAAAAGTTTTTGCTGCTATTGCTCAGCTGCTAGCATGATGGTCGCATACTCCACCATGTATGTCTTGTAGTATTTTTTGTCCTTCTTGGGGCGTTACACAACGCTGCAAAACGCCAGTAATACTTTTCTTATATAATTTTCCCTGTAACACGACAAACGCTTTCGATCTTCGAGTTATCTTCTTGGCCTCCACTGCATCTTCTGGTAACTTTTTATTTATCATGTATGCAAGATATGGCTGCATCCATGTTTCTTCTATCATCATGACCTCCTCTGGGTCTGATGTAGCCCCCGAGCCTCCTGTAGTACCCGAAGGGCATATCCATGTCAGCAGCCAAGAAAGACACCTGTGAGCCTGTGTCAAACAACTTGGTAACCGCAAACTAAATAGCCCCTCTGTGTGAGCTTTTTCTATGGCACAAACAGCTCCGTCTGAATGAAGCCCTTCTTCTGTAAAAACGCTGGAGCGTTTTTCTACTTTCAGCATCTGGTCGCCCCAACGCATACGCGCGAGAGAGAAGCTCACCGAGAATCCTGAACAAAGTCCGAACAAAGAACTGCGGCCACCTACTTTTACTCCATACATCAGACATGGCTGAGTCACTGCCTCATCATCGAGGGACGAAAGTCGAAAGGCTAGAGATTAACGTTGTTTTCCTATCTCTGTCTCTCCTTGAGCAGTGCGTCGCCTCTGTCTCTGTCTGTCTCTGCGCGCATCAAACCTGCCCGCCTAGGCCTAGCTAGCTTTCCCTCTTCGGGAACTGATCTTTGTTTCTACTTGTTCGCTCGAGATCAGTTCCTTGTTTCTCTCGCAAATCATCGCAACAGTCGCTTGATTGGTGGCCTGGTGAAATCCTGGCGAGATTCAGAGTCTCGGATAGGCGTCTGGTCGACCTCTCTTTGCGCGTGTTAAACTACTCGAGCGGTAGGAGTACTATGCTGCAATCGGTTGGGCTCGGGCGTGTAGAGCTGGAAGGATCTAGAAAGGGAGCAAGTCCAACTATTACTTTCGTCTCAATTCAACCTCACTAAAATCTGACAAATTCTACTAGTAGGATCGCAACATTTACGATACTAAATTTCGTTTCATTAGTTCCGTTTTGAAATATAATTTCATAATATAGAAAAATGTGTCATCATATATATTGCTACTATTTTATGTAAATTTAGTCAAATTTTAAAAGTTAGACTTATGGCAAAAGTTTTTTTTATGGGTAACTTATGGCAAAAGTTAGAACACATATTCATGGACGGAGGAAGTACCCTCGAGACATTTTGAAAATTCAAAAAATCTTGAAAGTACCCTATATTAACGACGTGTAAAATCATAACTCAAAATACCTTATAATACAAAAAGACAAAAGCTGACATCTAAAGTAATAAATATTGTATAATTAGAGATATATTATATTTTATCATTTTTACGTAGTCCCGAATGCAAGGTGTTTTCAAGTTGAGATTTTACAAGGTGGTAGAATTCAACATTGCCTACATCTAGAATTGTCTACGTCTAGAATTGTGTTTACATTTCTTTGACTCTTAAAAAATGTTATCTTCACATTTAAAAATAAAAGGAGCTCCGTAGAGCTCGGGCGCATTTGAGGTTCAGTTTTAATTTCCGCCATATATTTTGTGACACAAACATCATCAATTCGTTCGTTTTTTATTTCCTTCGTAAACGCTAATACTATATAGCATGGTGTTATGTATTTTATCGTCACGGGGCAGACACTCATCTGCATTTCTCAAGGAGTTACCCATGCATGCGATGCTACGTATCCTTGACAGATAAAATTGCGTAATGGCACCGGCATGTAACGGTTGTGCTAGCTATCACGTGATGGACACATGGGATCGCCGTCACATGATCAACTCAAATCACATTATTTAGCGCCCGAGCAAACCGCCGTGCAACACTTTCGGTCGGCCAAATGGTGCCCATCAGCCCTTGCACGCAAGTACAGCCGCTGCGGCACATGAGCCCCGGCCGGCGGAAGACGAACGCGAGTATCACCATCAGCCACCTCACCATTACGGTACCTTTACCCGTAATATAAAAAATAAATTAACTTTTTAAAATGATGATAATGTTATAAAAAATAGTTCTTTGTTGAATTAAAGAGGGTAGCCGGTACTCCCTATATTATTGACCCACTTGCATCGCTACCTCGAGCACCTGGCTACGCGTCGCCGTCCGTCACCGAAGCACGTAGCCGACTCGTAGGTTGCCAAACTTGGTACAAGTCTAGGCTGGTGGCACATGATGGGCCCTGGCGAGCGCAACTAGCCAACACGGACCCACTCTCATTAGGACCGCACCAACATGGCTCTTTTCTATCTTCTCTATGTAATTCTTGCAATGATTTCTCAAAACAATCTGGAACAATTCCTTTATCCTTCTTGCTTTACATTATTAACTGCTTACCAATGATCCAAAGTAGGATAATCTTGGTATCTATAGCTAACACTTAGGGCAATTGGACAACCGGTTTTCTACATGTCATACCATATATTATGGATCTAATTGCAGAAGAAAATGTTACAATAATACCGTGTTTGCTCATCATTTGATCGATCAATGAATCTTGCAAAGTACTATGCCATGTCACTTAGAGCATCTCTACCCGTTGGCGCCCCCCCACGGCCAAATCCGGCGCTAAGTAGCGCCGGATTGGACGAAACTTAGGCGTGGGGAGCGCCGAACTTTCAGCCGGCTCCTCAGGTAGACGCCCGGAGATCGGTGTTTTTGGCTGAATTTTTACAAATAAACGTTACAGTTCGGCGAATTTGATATAGTTTGCCAAGATTTGGCTTATTTTTACAAATAAACGTTACAGTTCGGCGAGGGGTGGTGCCGGCGGCGGCAGAGCAACGAGGGGAGGGAGAGGGGGATTTGCGACCAGATAGTAGGGATTGGGTGTTCTCTCGCTGACAGAGCGGGGCCGTCCCCGCTTTTCTCTTGTACGGAGTCCCCGAGCGCGCCCCGGGGGACCGGGGATGGCCTGGGCTCGCCGGATAGATGAAGTCCCAAATCCGGGGGAAAACGAGGAACCGGGGGCGCGACTAGGCCGTTTTCCGCCGTCCGGATGAAAAAAACGGCTGCCGAGGGCCTTGTCGGGTTCATGGTTGGAGATGCTCTTAGGAGTCATCCCTTCTTGGATCCATCCATCTTAAACACTTTAAAGACATTATCACTACACAAAATTTGCCTATGCACTATATGCACTTCTATCTATCTCCCCAGATTTTAGTGCTTTATAGGTATGCTACTTTGCCTAAGTTTTTTCCTTTTTAAAAGAACCTTTTAACGACTCTTTTCACTGGGGTAAGAAATACATATCTTGTCAACCATATGTCATTCACATATAGTACCATAGAATACTTTATATGCCCATTCCTTTTATGGAAACAATTTCCTTGCTATTTCAGATGAAGCTAAACTCTTTTAACCACTTCATCAAGACAAAGACCTTACATTCTTAATGCTAGCTAGCTTTTGACCATAAATGGCTCTCTAAAGTTATCCTACTTACTCCAAAAGCTAGCTAGCCGTGGCATCCATGATGACCCATTTACTACCTAAATTCAGGCCATGAATGCATCGGCCCAGACTACCAATGCGTCTACACGTGTGTCCTACCTTACATGCTGGGGCCCGCCTGGCAACAATCCAACGAGAGATTCGCCTTCTACGTGCCAGTACATCGCGGACGGTGGACATGGTCTTCTGTGCCGCTATCAATGTCGGGCGCTTCACGTTCTGTGTGCTAGTACTAGCGCTGGCCGTGGCTATGGGCTTTTGTGCCAGTGCGGCCGTTCGAAGGCCATGCCAACATTGATGGAGGAGAGGCACGCCCGTCCTTTATAATGCCACCAACACCATAGCCGCGTCCAAGAGCTCTCTTCATACACCCATTGCAATGGGCATGTACTGGCCGTGGAGGAAGAACGACAACGACCATGAAGCAGGGTCTTCAGTCGACACCAAGCGCCGCGAGTGGCAACGACACAACGTAGATGTCAGTGCTGGTACTTGTGGCCGATGGGGATGATAGTGCCCTGGCTCGACGTCAACCTGTCGTCGGGTTGGCTCTTGAACTTGTTTAGAGTTTCGGTGTGTCTCCTGTCCCTATGTGAAGGATATGTGCGGCGGGACGAGATCCGCCGCCAGCGCGCCCTCCTCTCGCCCGATTTAATGCAAGACCCAAGGTGTGCGCCATGCATGTACGCCTGGGACATGTTTGGGTCATGGGAATTGAACCCACGGTGCCGCTCCACGTGCCTGGGCGATGTCGTGTTCTTCTGAGGCGGCGGCCACAACATCGATGACGACCCACCGCCGGAAGACACAGTCATGAAACAGGACGTCGAGGCGCTCATCGAGCCAGCCGAGCTACGCGATGAAGAGGCCTCCAGTTAGCCATCGAGAAGAGCAAACTACTAGAGGAGATGTCCAAGTGGGAGGGGCTGGACGGGAAACCTGCCACACCTCAGTGATCCCACTACGCCACCATGCCCCAACGCCATCGACAGCGCCAACACTCCGCGAGCGTGTGTGGCCTTGCCCGCGGGACTCACCCTTCTTTATCGATGTGGGCGATGATGATGCATCATTGTTGTAAACCCTAGGTTTTAGGGTTTTTATTTTACTTGTATTTATGTTATATGCATTTCAACCTATCTGAAATTAAGTTTTTAGTTCTACAAAATTGCGGAGACTCCTTTTGGCTCTCGAGCTCTAATGCTCCCTGCGTATTAAAAAAATCAAAACAATATATTTATAATTTTCAAGAAATTATGAAACAAAATTCTCGAAGTAGCTAATTACGTGTCCCACAACCATGTAAAATCTCAATTCGAAATATTTGGTATCTTGAGTTACACAAAAATGACAAAGTGTGAATTTTTTTTGGAGATTTGACATCACTATACTGAGATTCCCACTTTTGTCATTTTTGTATCGATTAAGATACAAAATATTTTGAACTGAGATTTTGCACGATTGTAGGATACATCATTCGCTGCCTCTAGAATATTTGTTAATTTTTTTAAAACTTGTAAATAAAATTTTCGGTTTTTTTAATGCGCTGAGAGCAGTGGAGCCCAGGAGCCAAAAATATCCTCTCTACAAATTGTATATTCAATATACTACTTGAGCAGTTGTATGCTGCAGTCGATCTGCGCGCGTGCAGAGTCGGAAGGATCTGCAAATTACATGAGTCAAATTACTTTACATGCTCAACAAAAAAAGGTTGAAGAAAAAGACGATTTAAAGGAACGCATCTAGGTCGACCTAGAACCAGAAAAAAAGTAAATCCTGGTCACCCAATTTTATGCGTTACTCATTTGCATTTTGAATAAAACATGTAAGTGCACAACGAATCAAGATATAAAAAATATAACGAGCCTACCTAGATCTAATTTAGTTCTCAGTTATAACCTAGAACAAGCGAAATGTTGGCTGTTCGGACATGTGTGTACGTAGCGTCTCGGTTTTGAACGAACACATTTACCCGTACCTCCATCTTCCACGGCCGGAAACGCGAATGGTGTTGTTTATTTTATGGCGGCAGGGCACAGATCCATCGACATTTCTCAAGGAATTACCCATGCTACGATATCCTTGACAGAGAAACTACCTAATGGCAGCGGCATGTAACGGTTGCGGCATCACGTGACGGACACATGGGTTCGCCGTCACATCATCAGCGCAAATCGCCATTAGAGTGGGAGAAAGCCGTCGTTCGTGCTAGACTTTCGGTCGGCCATAGGGTGCACATGCACACAGCTGCTGCGGCACATGAACGATGAATGAACCCCGGCAGGAAACGAATTAACCATGCAGCCAGCCAATCGGCCGGTCAGGGCCGGTCCGGTCCGAGGCTCTGGCGGCGGCCCACGGCTCGTCGCCGTCTGCCACCTCGAGCCCCTGCGTGTCGCCGCCCAACAGCACGCGGCCAAGGTACGTCAGCTATCTCCACCGGGCCGATCTAAACGGACATGTCGTGTTTGAACACGAGTTCGAAGGAAGAATAAATAAATAGATAAAAGTGTTTTTAACGGACCGACTCAAACGAACTGCAGGGGACAGATCGACGCATTCCCGGCCTATATGTGGACGTGAAATGCGGTCGGGGGACAACACCATGGTGGTTGGCTGTCCGCGCATGTCCGCGCCTGCCCTGCATATCAGTTAACCAAAAAAGGGGCCACAACAACGCTACACAAAAAGTTGCCGGCGACCATCTCCCTACTGGCTACCCCTAAACTATCCAACCCTTACTCGCCGTCGCCGCGCTGCCATCCTTGTCCTGCGGTCGCCTACAGCAGGTTGTCGCCCTAGCCAGGGTCGACGACGTTCGAGCCCTCGCCGTCGGTCTGGCGGGCGCGGATGGCCTGGTGGCGAGCCAGATTCCGGCAGTGGCGACGCTGGCTGGCGAGCTCGTGGATCTCGCAGGCGCGCCTCGCCGCGGCCATGTACTCGTCCCAGCGGCGGCAGTCCCTGGCCATCTCCTCCTGCGCCGCCGCCTCCTCGGTGAGCTCCTCTGCACGCGCTGCCGCACGAGCCGCCTCCTCCTGGACAGCCAGCGCCACAGCCACCTCCTCCTGGGTAGCCACGCGCACCACCTCCCTCGCCACGTTGGCGCGCACAACGAGCATGGCCGCAAGAGCCTCCCGCTCGGAAGCTATGAAATGGCGCGTTCCCTCTTCACGGTGCGCGGTCTTGAAGGAGGCGAGCAGCGCCACCTGCTCGTCCATCGTCACCGGCATGACCACATCGCCTTCGGAAGAGTCACCAAAGAGGGCCTCGATGTCGTCGCTCCTGCCGCCCTCCTCGTCGGCTCCTCCTGCGGCGCGCCCATGCCAACCACGTAGGCCTCGGCCATGGCGGCGTCGTTGGCCGAGGCGACGAGGTCGACGGCGGCGTGGTACGGCCCGAGGAAAGGCCCGGCCGTAGACTCGACCGTGGCGATGTCGATGGACTGCGACTGCAGCAAGGCCACAGTCTGGCGCGCCGCCACCTCCATCACCTCCTTGTCCTGGTGCACCGCCACAGTCGCGGCCAGCGCCCACGCCTCCTCCTCCGTCTGCCTCGAGCCGACGACCGTGTGCGTGCGGCCGTTGACGACCTGGAGCGCCTCGCCGACCCTCTTCTCCTCCTCGGCCTGGGCGACCACCTCTGTCGCCGCCACGAACATCGCGGCGTCGCCTGGCTGCTGGTCGGTGTGCTTTTCCGCCTGCGCATGGCGTCCGCCACCTCCAGCGTCCTCGGGGAAGTGGGCAAGGGCGAGCAACCTGAGCACGGCCCACTTGCTGTTGTCGGTGGGAGATATGGCTAGCCCGCGGCAGGACGGGTTTGGCGGCGGCAGCGGAAAGAGGGTTTTTGGGTGTGCATGGCGGGCGCGCGATATCGGCCAACGGGAAACATTGGCACGCGCGCTCTCCAAAATTCTGTCGGCAACTGGCGCGCGCCGGAATTTTGCGTCAGGCGCCATGCCTCCACCGTCGGGACGTGCATGTCAGCGAAGTGGGCAATAAGTGTGTCGGCCCGTTGGGTTGCCCCCCCCCCCCCCCCCCCCCATCCATCCGAGCATGCCTCATTTTACTGTCCACGGTCCGACCCAAACTAACCAATTTAGACCGTTTTTTACACCAAAATAGGTCGGCCCGATGCCCTCAGTCCAGGTCCGGGTTCCGGTGGCACTTGAGCGGGCCCGGCCGCGCGCAGCCGGTCTACGATCTCGCATCCTCATCGGGGCACTCGCCGACGTGGACCCGTCATCAGGCGTGGCATGGGCGCGCGTAGTGGGATCTCCCGCCTCGACTCCGCTCTAGATTCGATCCCCCGGCGCTCCGGCTGCGTGAGCGTGACCTCGCCTGAATGCCTGATTGGGCGGCCGCGCGTGCCCGTCGACGCCGTGACCACCGCGCGCCCGGGAAGGTGCAACGCGGAAGGGCGGCTTGCCTCTGCCGTTTCCGACGGGTTGTGCTATGGCCGTACGCGTAGCGCGGATACACCGCGGATTCGGCTGCCGGTTGGTGGATCGATCGGTAGTCGGTACCACCTTCAGGTATGGGCATGCAGCGCCGTTGCATGCGCATGCGCCCATCAGGTTCAGATAGGTAGGGAAGATGATATCGCGCAGCAGCGCGCAGTCGCCAGGGATACGATCCGGCGCAGGATAGCCATATCCGTCGCCTTGGCCTCATACGTACAGACAAACAGTACATATATATAGGTCAGTACACCACTAGGGTACGCTTGAAGAATAATGCCGATTTCTTATCTCTAGAACGATTCTTGTTCCTTTGCACCGACGGACAGATTACAGATACGCGCGCGTGGTTTCAGCTCACACGAGATGGGAGACCACTCTATCGATCTACGCATAGTCCGTAGCGTTGGACATTTGGGGATTGTTATCAGAACTCCAAGGAGTAGATCCAAGATATATAGTGAACTCCAGAAATATAGGACCCTGGGCCCTAGCCTAATTGTGAGCTACGGAACAACACGCACGTGAATTTGGTGATTGCGGAGAGCTGTGGAAGGTCACAGGTTCAAGTCGTTTACCTATACTGGCCGGCCTCAGAACGAATCGAGTCCATCCTTTTTGGTTCGTCGACATGCCCGTAGGCCGTAGGCAGAAATTTCCTGCCGGTTTACAGGGCAGCAGTCCGCCGACCCATCAGATCGCTGGATGGAACACCCCATCGGCGACACTTTCCACTTTCAGGCTTTCACTGTGGGCATTGCCGTTTCTCAAGTCGTGGCATGGCTCTTGGGGTGGAGGTCGAGCCGGGGCTCGATCGGGCGCGTGCGGCCAATGGGAGATCTCCCAGCAAGATGGGTGGGGAATGGAGTCTGGAGAGCCATCGTCCTCGATTACCGTATTGGCGCTGCGTGGCGTGTGTGGGCCCGCATGAATCTACGTGGACGGCCACGCAAATCATCGCATGCATCATCATGCCGCAGATAAATTTAACAACAGCGCCATGGACCGTCTGCAGTACGCTCCCCTTCCGCTCGTTTTTAAGGCCCGTTCTCCAGATTTATGGAATGCTGATGAGTTCGTCGGGAACAGGCCTGCCAGCATTTAGGGAAAGTGACTTATGGAGTCGGCGAGTCGACCGGGAGAGTCACGCTATGTTCTATCCTTGCACATAAATTCAGTCACGTCATAATTCTTCATTGTCGCGTTAATTTTTTTGACAGTAATACTCGCGTGGTGTTGGGACCCACATGTCAATGCGAAATCAAGCAGAAAGAACCGTACCAACCACATTCATCTGAGTGGCAAATGTTCATTTCACAAATTCTTGTGTGTCGTCAAGCTAAACTTTGTAAGTATTTTTTTCTTACAGCTTGAGTTTAATCCACTTATACTTCATATTTTTTCAATATTCAATACTCAACTGAATATTCTTGCCGCTTCCTACTCTACTTACCGCCCCCACCACAATGTTAAGCCACCGTTAAAAAAAAAACAATGTTAAGCCGGGTCTAGGTGGTTATTGGTACTAGGACACAAATGCCTTGCGGAGTCATGGTGCCCGTGTTCAAACTAGAAGATTGTGTGTGTCGAGGATCGCACATACGCCAGAGACGCATATTTAGGAAGTTGTTGCTCCCGCCCGTGCATGTGTATGCTTCACCACACAACCCACCCCCTCGATCCTAACTTGCCATTGCAGGTCGTCTTACCCAAGCCGCCGTCTTCGCCATCCAAGGTAGTCACCGTAGCTGAACACTAATCCCACTACAAGCCTCGGATTGAGGAGCCATTTGGGGGTCGAGGCGGAGATGCATGATACCACTTTATACACCCTCGTCGGTACCCGGTTCCTCGGTCCCTCAAGCTTTGACGTAGGACTTCTGGAACCATGATAAGACAGTCGTTACTAAGCAACAAGAAGAAAAGTCAGGACACCACCGCTGTAGTTCCTTTTGCTCTATGTGCTTCTCTCAGCCTGTTTATCCGAACGACCACATGCAGCGCCCCACAGGAGAGCGGGCTTCTACAACGGTACCTCATGCGATCCTACAGCAAGAAATGGATGCGTGTTGTGCGGTTTTGGAAGCCTGTTCTCTATGGGGCGGTGCACACGATCATTGGGGGTACACAGGCCGCTCTGCAACTACAGATCACAAGATCAAAAGTTCAAGGTTAGGAACTAGCTCTCACTCTTCGTCGCCATTACGCAAGACTCGATCAGAGTGCGCACCACGATGAGCACGTCTGAGCGTGCCATGAGAGTTAAATCAAGAGCGGTTATGTTAGTTAGAACTTTGGCACATATTTTAGTAAATCGGGGTCATCACTTGGGTCGTGGTGGCGAACAGTAATTTAGCGTGCTATAGCATAATTTAGCGTGCATTACGCTCGTAGGGGCCATATAGCTTAGAGGCTATAGCCTAGCGGTGGATCCTGCGCTATATTTTTTTTAAACAGAGACAAAAAATTTATCTCAATTTATTAATTAAGAAGAAGAGAATTACAGACATATATAAGTAAAAGCCGAATGCATGAACTATGTGAATTGCAATGCCCCAAAACTTGTGCAAGTAACGGAGCTCGGTCCACTGTTTTATATTCACTACCCGCCTGTAACGGTGTTAATTTATGCATGTGATGGTCTTCAGTTTACAACGGCGCACCCACCACCACCAGCCACGCGTACGGACGGTCGAGAGATTCTAGTTTACTCGATCAGCCCAGCGATATTCCGACGATGATAAGGTAAAAAGTACCGATCGAGCAAACACCACGACGTGCAGGCGCATGCAGGTGCAGGGCTGCTGCCTTTTATCCTTCAGATCGCAACTTGTTTAAGGCATCTCCAGCGTACGGATCCATTTTGGTATTCAAATTTGTCCAATTCGGTTTGTTTAGATCGGCCCATGAACACCAAATTAGTGACTGTCTGTTTGGATTAAAGGGTATTTTCAGTGGGCTGACCCCTAAAAACAAGAGACACAAAAAAAAATTGGACAGCCAGCTCCGCCCCAAGATTTTATCCCCATTCTCTCTGAGCTCGTCGGCGACGCGCGCCCGAGCTCGCCGCCATTCTGTTGCTTGCCTGTGCCATCGCCGCGGTCCCCTTGCTCGCCTGTACCCAGCGCGCCCGAGGTCGCCGGCGCCTTGCATGCCCGAGGCCTCTGCCGTCCGGAATCGATGGATATGCCCAAGGTCGCCACTGCCGCCCCGCCCCTCCCCTTCTACCCTAGCGTCCGTTCTCGCTGTCTCCTTGCTCTCCTGTACCCGAAATACGCTCGAGGTTGCCGACGCCATGCATGCCCGAGGCCGCCGCCGTCCCGCGATGGAGATGCCCGAGGTCATCACCGCTGCGCCGCCCCTCCCCTTCTACCCGGCGGTCTCTCCTTTTCCCTCTCGCCAGAGCTCGGGTCTGCCACCAGGAGCTGGCGATGGGCGGGGCGGCGGCCGGAGCATGGGTCTGCAGCCATGTCGATCTGGCTTTGGGCGGGGCGGCGTTGGCCAGAGCACGGTTCGCTGGTGGCCGGGGCTTGAGCGGTCGGGCTTGAGCGGCGACGGCTGTGGCTTGCGAGGAGGTGGCCGGAGCGTGGGCTGCGGCGGCCGGAGCTCGGGGGTTGCCTGCGCGTGGTGGGAGAGAGAGGGAGGAGAGAGAGTGAGAGGGTGTGAATGACTTACAGGTGGGGCCAGGAGGCGCAGCTGCGTGTCCGCGCCCGTGTCCGCGTGTCCACGCGGTGTGTCCGGTTGACCTAAACTGGAATCAAATTTGGGGCACGAATGGGTCGGACGCGGACAAGTTGTCTGTTTAGGTAGCCCCACTGAAAGCATTTTACCTATTTTTTTTTATCCGCGCGGATACATTCGAACCACGGATGATCGAATGGGTAGCTCCGCTGGAGATGCCCTAAGTCGTGCAGGCAAGTGCTGCTCCGCCGCTTTACTCGTGTGACTACTAAAACTAAACCCCTTTATCACTGCTCCTGATGAACATTGTTTAATCTGTTAACCGTGCTGTAAATCATGGCTAGGACAGACGACAGCAATAACGAACGAATCAACAAAGTGGCAAATCAGCGCTCAGCTTAATCGGATCGAGATAGTAAGTGTTAACGCATGCATGATGGCGATGCCATGCCACCGAAAAGGACAGCAGCGAGATACCTTTGTGTCCCCTCGTGTCAGCAGTAGCCTATAGCCCTGTTTTTAACTTTTTATCACAAGATAGAAACAAAGAATTTACTGTGCGATTTCCCGCGCGCGCATGAAAAGGTGGAATTCCAAGGAGAAAAGCTTTGTCGTCGCGTGGCTGGCTAAGGCAGAGATTTAGCACTAGGCCGCACAGGGGCAAACTGTTGGGTTTGGGGAGTTGTTAAATGGCATGGATCACGTGCCCTCGCTGTGCGTCCGTATGACCCGCGCCACTGCTCCTGTGTCTGGTCCTCCTCCTCGTGTTCCTTGAAAACTCGAAGAGTCGGATCGAGCTCAGGGCCTCGCTTTTTTTTCTTCTTCTTTCCAAAAAACAAACTAGCTATTTAGGAATAACCCTACGTTATGTGTTTAGTCGAAGTTAAAATTTTGAAGTTTGACCAATCATACAGAGAAAAATATTAGCATCTTTAATATTGAAATATATTTTATGATGATTTTATTACTCCCTCCGACCCATATTACTCCTCGCTAATATAGATGTATCTATGCACATTTTAGTGGTAGATATATTCGTATTAGCAAAGAGTAATATGAGTCGGAGGAACTATATCGTAGATGTTAATATATTATTCTACATAGTAGGTCCAAGTTTATAAAGTTTCACTCTAACTAAATCTAAAATGCAGGATAACTATAGAGTATACTTCTTTCTTCTTCTGTTTTGCTTTTTTACCCAGATCTATCTTCACTCTCTCACCTCCCTCAAATGTATACTGTAGTTCCTTATGAGAAATGTATACTGTAGTTTGGACAATGTACTCATGCATGCCATACTACTAATGAGCAATGTACGTCACACATGCGTTATCCTCTCGTGTCGATGATTGTGTAGCAAGCGGAGAGGTGGTTCGTACTGATCGGCAGTTATTAATTCACCGTTTCTTCTGCTAGGGAAAAGCACAAATAGCTAATAATTCTAAAGTACATGAAATATATGAAAGTTAGCTAAAACCACAAGTAGTCTGGCTAGCAATAGCCCAGAAGGATACACAATTATGCGTTGAGCGGGACTACTTTTTTTTACAAGGAAAGGATCTTAGAATCACTAGTGGAAAACAGAGAAATAGCACCGGTTAATAACTCCGATGAACATCGGTTTTGCAACCGGTGCAACGCATCCGGGACTAAAGCTCTCCCCCTTTAGCACCGGTTGCGTTACGAACCGGTGCTATAGGGTCTCCACGTGGCCTTCCACACGTGCCCCCGCCGGAGGACCTTTAGCACCGGTTCATAATACGAACCGGTGCTAAAGGTTGGCGACGTGGCAGCCCTAAACCCTAAACGCTGCGGCTGAAACCCTAAACCCTAGTATTTGGAATACATTTTTTTAGGGTATTTGAAACACGTTGATGCACATATAAAAGAAACCATTATATTACACAATATCGTCATACATATAGAGATCAAAGCTAGTACGTGTCATCTTTCATCGTGCTTGGTCGAACATATTATATAATGGTACATTCTACACGTTCATGCATATATACAATATAATTTCGGTTACGATTTTCCAAACTCGTAATGCCGATGGTATTCTCTGGTTGGTGCTATGACCTCATCAAGTAAGAATCCCGCCACTTCCTCTTGAATTGCTCGTATACGCTCGGTTGCTAGAAGACGATCCCGCATCCGTTCGATCTAATGTAAAGAAGGGGATCAATATATATGAATGAAGAAACTCAACATAAATGATGGTAATAAAATAAAATTGTGAATATTGTTTACGTACATCTAGTTGTTCTAGTCTGCTCTTCTCACGGCAAGGCTCTCGAATGAACTCGCAGACATAGAATCTACATAAATTATTCCCGTCTTCTTGCTTCAAGCACTTTACGAGAATAGGG
Organism: Dactylis glomerata; assembly: GCA_007115705.1. Classification (NCBI taxonomy): domain Eukaryota; kingdom Viridiplantae; phylum Streptophyta; class Magnoliopsida; order Poales; family Poaceae; genus Dactylis; species Dactylis glomerata. Next base: position 701,397 of record QXEO01000454.1, read on the forward strand.
TTCAATCAAAATAATAATCAAGGATAATAATGGTATTGAAACTAGAACCAAAGAGATGCGCGGACCTAGCTAGTAGTACTTACCGGTACTTGTTTAAATTCAAGCTCCTTTTTCCAGGGACCCGGTGCCTTATCCGTGAACCGTTTCCAAGCACTGCCCGGCAAAGAAAATGAATAAAGAAGTTAGTAATTACTTGATATTGGGAAATGAACGAAAGTTGCTGATATAGTGCCATGCATAATGATTGAAATTACCGCTGGAGTGTATCAATCATGTCCCCGAATGTCTCAAGGGGTTTACGTTTTGAGTCCATGACTAGTACTCGTCCTCTATCAAGTTCAATAACTAGCAGAATAAAATGATACATGCGCACACGCATAACACACACTTAACATCGAGTAACCAAAATAGTAATATGTATAAGACAGTAACACACTCACTAGAAGTTGTAAGGAAATAGTATTTTCGTCATGGTTTCTTGTTTCCTTAACGCCCGTACCAAGTTATTCTCCGTGTCCTTGATATGGTTATGGAGAGTTAGCTCGTTCACGGTATATGGGTCAATGAACCTAATGTCATAGATTTGTCCTCTTTTGCATTCAAGTTTCTTCAATCTGCATAATATAGTGAGTAAAATTATGCATGCAATGAACGAGATGAGCTAAAGACTTAATTACAAAAATAATACTTACAAACAATAGGCACTGATCATCGATTTGTCGAGGGCGTCATGATTGTATAACTGAAATAATTCAGCAAATTCGATGTTTATGTCGTCGTTTCCATGAAAGTAATGCTCATCATTAATTCCCAGTATGATCCAGTTCTGCCCATGTTGTGAGGCTTCCATGTACCACTTATGCAATTTTCGCATTCTTGTTGGTAGATTCGGAATCTCCTTGGGTCTGACGAGAGGGCTCCTGTGCCGGTATTGGTATGCTACTACTTCAGCCGTGGGGAAATCACACTTGCTTAAGTATTGAGAAACAGACATACCTACAGCTTCGGCTTCCTCTTTGTACAGTGCTTTGATATCTGGATCATACTGGACATCGGGAAACACTTGGAGCGAGGGGCACGAGTTCATCTGTTCTATGAGCTGAGGAACTGATTTACCTTTCGACCGCTTTGCTGCCTCTGACTTGAGAATAGTGCGGTCATAGTCTGATGCAAGCCTTGGCTCGGGTTGGTGAAGGGTCTTCAACATTTTTAACACTTTCGGATCTAGAGGAGGCTGCTCGGCGGACTGCTCGGTCTTCTTTTTCTTCAAATTTTCAAAGAAGTTCATTGATTTCTCTTGTACTTTCGCCACATCTTCCTCCAGAGTATAGTCGTAAGGTCTCTTGGGAGGAACCTTAGGTACTCTTGGGAGGGGCTTGATACGTCCAATTTGCATCACTATTTTGTATCATAATTTACTGTTATTCATTGATATATTTCATATTTAGATATGATACTTATATTATTTCCTTTGCTTTCACATGTTTGATGATCATCGGAGGAGTTGCTGCCGGAGTCAGGATTCTGCTGGAAAAAGGACCATCAAGAGACCATATTTTGAAGATCAGGAAAATTCCAGAAAAATACCCAGAAATTATATTTTCCCAGAAGACTCAGGAAGCCAGAAGTATGAGTCGAGAGGAGCCAGGGGGGCCCCACATGCCAGGGTGGCGCGGCCAGCCCCCTGGCCGCGCCAGCCCTGCGTGAGGCCGCCCTGGCCCACCTCTGGTCTCGCCCCTTCGCGTACATCATCGTCCCCGAAAACCTAAGTCAAGGGGGGCTCAGAGTTAGACACAGCCGCCTCTGCGGGGCGGAGAACACCAGAGAGAGAAAAGCTCTCCGGTAGGGAGAAATCTGCCGGGGAAATTCCTTCCCAGAGAGGGGAGATCGTCGCCATCGTCATCACCATCGCACCGGACTTCATCGGGATCATCATCATCATCATCTCCATCACCAGCACCTTCATCTCCACCATCACCACGCCATCCCGCTGTAACATCTTGAGTTGGATCTTGTTATATTCATAGGGGAAACTTTCCCGGTGTTGATTACTCTTGTAGTTGATGCTATTGAGTGGAACCGTTGAGTTAAGATTTATGTTCAGATTGTTATTTACCATTATTTCACCTCTGATCATGATCCATATGATGTCTTGTGAGTAGTTCGTTTAGTTCTTGAGGACATGGGAGAAGTCAAGATGTTAGTAGTGAATTATTGTTGAGAAATATTTAATGGTTTGATATTGTTGTGGTGCTATTTCACTAGTGGTGTCATGTGAACGTCGACTACATGATACTTCACCATTTATGGGCCTAGTGAGATGCATTGTGTATTTGGCTACCGATTGTGGGGTTGCTGGAGTGACAGAAACCTAAACCTCCGTTGGGAAACCATTGCACCAGGGAGCGTAGGATCTTAGAGTTTAAGGCTGTGGTTAGATTTATCTTAATTACTTTCTTGTATTTGCGGATGCTTGCAAGGGGTATAATCACAAGTGTGTATTTATCCTAGTAAGGGTAGTGCGCTAGCATAGGTTCACCCCCATAACACCTATCAAACCAATAAATACTATTGGCTTTATGAAGCGAAAGCTCTTGATAGAAACTCACGTGTGTTCTCGAGAACGTTTGGTTATTATAAGTACACAACCGGCTTGTCCTTTGCTGAAGAAAGGATTGGGCCACTTGCTGCAATTGTTACTACTGTCTTTTATTTACTCGCACTTTATTTACTCGTATTACCAAATACCCCTAAAAACCTGTTTGCTAGTATTTACAGTGATTCCTTGATCAAAACCGCTCATCAACACCTTCTGCGCCTCGTTGGGTTCGACACTCTTATTTATCGAAAGTACTACGATACACCCCCTATACTTGTGGGTCATCAAGACTATTTTCTGGCGCCGTTGCCGGGGAGTGTAGCGCTATTGAAGAGTGGAATTGGTAAAGGTAACCGTCACTGTGAGTATTGTTTTTATTTTGTCTTTTATTTTTGTTTTACTCTGCTATGGAGAACTCTCCATTTGGTTTCCTATTTGGAAACACATCTACTACTACTGCTGCACATGCGGAGGAACCACCACCGCCACCGCCTGCTGAAATTGATCCTTTTAAAATACCTATGAAAATTGTTGGGCGTGTTATAGATAACTGCTATTCAGGAGATGGAACTGTCCATCCGGGTGATCACTTATTATTTATACATGAATTATGCGAGTTGTTCAGATGTGCAGGTATTTCACCAAGCTAGGTTAAGAAGAAATTATTCTCATTATCATTTAAAGGCAGAGCTGAAGAGTGGTATCGACTACTCCAAGATGGTCCATCTATGGCATGGGAGGATATTGTACCCCTCTTTTATTCCAAGTTTTATCCTCCAAGTGAAATTCATAAAGACCGTAACCGGATATATAATTTTTGGCCTCATGATGGAGAGAGTATTGCCCAAGCGTGGGGGAGATTGAAGTTACTAATGCTCAAATGCCCCATTCATGAGCTCCCCAATAATATTGTTATTGATAATTTTTATGCGCGGCTTACTCTTCCTGATAAGGATTATTTGGATGCTTCTTGCTTTGGATCATTTACTCATATGAAAGAAGATGCTAAGTGGAAACTTCTTGACCGTATACAAGAGAATGCTGAAGGTTGGGAAAATGACAAAGGTAGGAAGTCAGGTATAAACTATGATTATGAATGCATTAAATCTTTTATGGGAACCGATGACTTTCATAGTGTTAGCACTACTTATGGTCTTGATTCACAAATACTTGCTAATTGTCTTAAGGCTTTTGCCTCTTATATTGATGCTCCAAAGAAAGATTGGAACAAATATCATGCGCCTTATAAAGATTCTATTAGTCATATACCTGCTGCAGCTACTGAAGTTTGTACTGTTGATAGCATTGTGCCTGGACCTTATTTTGAGAAGACACCTTTCCCTGCTAAGGTAAAGAAGTATTCTACTTTGGTAAGTGTGTCTAATAAAAGTACTAAGAAAGCTGCAGAACCTGATGAGCAAATTGCTATTAAGTCTCCTGTAGCTATATTGAAGGATCTTGTTACTAAAGATGTAGGGGATGAATATATTCTTTTTTGTGAAGTTGCTTCTAACATTCTCTCACATCCTAAAAAGCATAGGAAAACAAGTGTTCCTGTTATTTCTGTCAGGATTGGAGATCATTGCTATTATGGTTTATGTGATATTGGTGCTAGTGCAAGTGCTATTCCTTTAGAGCTTTACAAAGAAATCATGCATGAGATTGGCGCTTGTGAACTTGAAGATATTGATGTGGTTGTTCAGCTTGCTAACAGAGAGACTGTTTGGCCTCTTGGTATTGTTCGAGATGTGGAAGTTCTTTGCGGTAAGACTAAATACCCTACTGATTTTCTAGTCCTTGGTAAGGAGGCTAGTAAAACTTGTCCTATTATTTTTGGTAGACCATTTTTGAACACTTGTGGCGCCGTGATAGATTGTAAGAAGGAGAATTTTTTTACTAAGTTTAATGGAGAGTCTTATGAGTTTAATTTTTCCGAGTTTGCTAAGACTTCTTATGAAAATGAAACGCCTAATGAAAATTTTCGAGTTGAACAGCTTGCTTCTATTGCTCTTGCTCCTAATAACGCCTTGCATCAATTCATGGAAGATCACGAAAGTGATGTTTTTAGCAAGGAAAGAGAAGAGATTGACGACATTCTTCTTCGTCAACCACCGTTACTCAAACATAATCTACCTGTGGAGGATCTTGGTACCACTTTGCCACCTAAAGAAGATCATGTGTTTGAATTAAAGCCTTTGCCTGATAATCTTAAATATGCTTATATTGATGATAAGAAAATATATCCTGTTATTATTAGTTCTAAACTTTCAGGGAAGGAAGAAGAAAGATTATTGGAGATATTGAGAAAACACCGAGGAGCTATGGGATATACTCTGGATGATTTAAAAGGGATTTCTCCCACTTTATGTCAGCATGCCATTAATATGGAGAAAGATGCGAAGCCAGTCGTGGAGCATCAACGCCGCCTAATTCCCAAGATGAAGGATGTGGTAAGAAACGAGGTATTAAAACTCCTTGATGCTGGTATTATTTATCCTATTGCTGATAGTAGATGGGTTAGTCCTGTTCATTGTGTTCCTAAGAAAGGAGGTATGACTGTTGTGCCTAATGAGAATAACGAGCTTATTCCTCAAAGGGTAGTTGTTGGTTATAGGATGTGCATTGATTATAGGAAGGTAAACAAAGTTACTAAGAAAGATCATTACCCTTTGCCGTTTATAGATCAAATGCTAGAAAGGTTGTCTAAGAAGACTCATTTTTGTTTCCTTGATGGTTATTCTGGTTTCTCTCAAATTGCTGTTAAGAAGGATGATCAAGAGAAAACCACTTTTACTTGCCCTTATAGAACTTATGCTTATAGACGTATGTCGTTTGGTTTATGCAATGCTCCTGCTACTTTTCAAAGATGTATGTCTGCTATTTTTCATGGCTTTTGTGTAGAAATTGTGGAGGTCTTCATGGACGATTTCTCTGTCTATGGAACTTCTTTTGATAATTGTTTGCACAACCTTGATAAAGTTTTGCAGAGGTGCGAAGAAACTAACCTTGTTCTTAATTGGGAGAAATGCCACTTTATGGTAAATGAAGGAATTGTCCTTGGACATAAAATTTCTGAAAGAGGTATTGAAGTTGACAGAGCAAAAGTGGAAGCAATTGAGAAAATGCCCTGTCCCAGAGATGTTAAAGGTATTCGTAGTATTCTTGGTCATGCTGGTTTCTATAGGAGGTTTATTAAAGATTTCTCTAAGATTTCAAAGCCTCTTACCAATCTTCTTCAAAAGGATGTACCATTTGTCTTTGATGATGATTGTAAGGAAGCTTTTGAAACTCTTAAGAAGGTTTTAACTACTGCTCCTATTGTTCAACCACCTGATTGGAATTTACCTTTTGAAATTATGTGCGATGCTAGTGATTTTGCCGTTGGTGCTGTTCTTGGACAGCGCATAGATAATAAGTTGAATGTTATTCATTATGCTAGTAAGACTCTTGATGCTGCTCAGAAGAATTATGCTACTACTGAGAAAGAGTTTCTTGCTGTTGTTTTTGCTTGTGATAAGTTTAGATCTTACATTGTTGATTCTAAGGTTACTATTCATACTGATCACGCTGCTATTAGATATCTTATGACTAAGAAAGATGCTAAGCCTAGGCTTATTAGATGGGTGTTGCTTTTACAAGAGTTTGATTTGCATAACGTAGATAGGAAAGGTGCTGAAAATCCTGTGGCTGACAATTTGTCTAGATTGGAAAACATTTCTTTTGATCCTATTCCTATTAATGATAGTTTTCCAAACGAACAGTTGGCTGCAATAAATGTAACTTTGCAAGACCTTCCTTGGTATGTTGATTATGCTAACTTTATTGTTTCCAAGTATTTGCCTCCAACCTTTACAGCTCAGCAAAGAAGAAAATTCTTTTATGATTTGAGGCATTATTTTTGGGATGACCCACATTTATATAAAGGAGTTGATGGTATTATGAGAAGATGTGTACCAGAATATGAGCAACAAGAGATATTAAAGAAATGCCATGGCAGTGCCTATGGAGGGCATCATGCTGGAGACAGAACCGCACAAAAGGTTCTACAGTCAGGTTTTTATTGGCCAACCCTCTTTAAAGATGCCAGAAGGTATGTTTTATCTTGCGATGAATGTCAAAGAGTTGGTAATATTTCTAGACGCAATGAGATGCCTATGAATTACACTCTTGTTATTGAACCGTTTGATTGTTGGGGATTTGACTTTATGGGTCCTTTTCCTCCTTCAAAAGGCTATACCCATATACTTGTTGTTGTTGATTATGTTACTAAATGGGTAGAAGCCATACCTACAAAGAGCGCCGATGATGAGACCTCGTTGAAAATGCTTAAGGATGTTATTTTTCCTAGGTTCGGAGTGCCTAGATATCTTATGACTGACGGAGGTTCTCATTTTATTCATGGTAGTTTTAGAAAAAATCTTGCTAAGTATGATGTCAATCATAGAATTGCTTCTGCTTATCATCCCCAAACTAGTGGGTAGGTAGAGCTTTCAAATAGGGAGATCAAGTCTATCTTGCAGAAGACTGTCAATAGATCTTGGAAAAACTGGGCTAGTAAGTTGAATGATGCTTTATGGGCTTATAGAACTGCTTATAAGAACCCCATGGGTATGTTTCCTTATAAGATGGTTACGGAAAAGCGTGTCACTTGCCCTTAGAATTAGAACACAAAGCTTCACTCCATAAACCTGTGGCCATGTTTACCGAGTTTAGTTTTCGCTTGGGGACAAGCGAGGTCTAAGCTTGGGGGGGTTGATACGTCCAATTTGCATCACTATTTTGTATCATAATTTACTGTTATTCATTGATATATTTCATATTTAGATATGATACTTATGTTATTTCCTTTGCTTTCACATGTTTGATGATCATCGGAGGAGTTGCTGCCGGAGTCAGGATTCTGCTGGAAAAGGGACCATCAAGAGACCATATTTTGAAGATCAGGAAAATTCTAGAAAAATACCCAGAAATTATATTTTCCCAGAAGACTCAGGAAGCCAGAAGTATGAGTCGAGAGGAGCCAGGGGGGCCCCACACGCCAGGGTGGCGCGGCCAGCCCCCTGGCCGCGCCAGCCCTGCGTGAGGCCTCCCTGGCCCACCTCTGGTCTCGCCCCTTCGCGTACATCATCGTCCCCAAGAACCTAAGTCAAGGGGGGGCTCAGAGTTAGACACAGCCACCTCTGCGGGGCGGAGAACACCAGAGAGAGAAAAGCTCTCCGGCAGGGAGAAATCTGCTAGGGAAATTCCTTCCCGAAGAGGGGAGATCATCGCCATCGTCATCACCATCGCACCGGACTTCATCGGGATCATCATCATCATCATCTCCATCACCAGCACCTTCATCTCCACCATCACCACACCATCCCGCTGTAACATCTTGAGTTGGATCTTGTTATATTCATAGGGGAAACTTTCCCGGTGTTGATTACTCTTGTAGTTGATGCTATTGAGTGGAACCGTTGAGTTAAGATTTATGTTCAGATTGTTATTTACCATTATTTCACCTCTGATCATGATCCATATGATGTCTTGTGAGTAGTTCGTTTAGTTCTTGAGGACATGGGAGAAGTCAAGATGTTAGTAGTGAATTATTGTTGAGAAATATTTAATGGTTTGATATTGTTGTGGTGCTATTTCACTAGTGGTGTCATGTGAACGTCGACTACATGATACTTCACCATTTATGGGCCTAGTGAGATGCATTGTGTATTTGGCTACCGATTGTGGGGTTGCTGGAGTGACAGAAACCTAAACCTCCGTTGGGAAACCATTGCACCAGGGAGCGTAGGATCTTAGAGTTTAAGGCTGTGGTTAGATTTATCTTAATTACTTTCTTGTATTTGCGGATGCTTGCAAGGGGTATAATCACAAGTGTGTATTTATCCTAGTAAGGGTAGTGCGCTAGCATAGGTTCACCCCCATAACACCTATCAAACCAATAAATACTATTGGCTTTATGAAGCGAAAGCTCTTGATAGAAACTCACGTGTGTTCTCGAGAACGTTTGGTTATTATAAGTACACAACCGGCTTGTCCTTTGCTGAAGAAAGGATTGGGCCACTTGCTGCAATTGTTACTACTGTCTTTTATTTACTCGCACTTTATTTACTCGTATTACCAAATACCCCTAAAAACCTGTTTGCTAGTATTTACAGTGATTCCTTGATCAAAACCGCTCATCAACACCTTCTGCTCCTCATTGGGTTCGACACTCTTATTTATCGAAAGTACTACGATACACCCCCTATACTTGTGGGTCATCAGGGCTCCTGTCGACGGATCGGTGATCGGTTACTCTTGGGAGTGGCGATGGTACACTTCCGCTTTTGGCTCTGAGCCTCAGTGGGCGGAGGTGGCGGAGACGGCTCACTAGCTGGAGAAGGCTGGTATGCTGGAGAAGGCTGATACGGCGAAGATGCCAGAGAAGGCTGACGCGAAGATGGCGGAGAAGGCTGATGTGGCGGTGGAGAAGGGTGACGCGCTGGAGACCTTGGCGTCCAATTTGGAAGCACGATGTATTCCTTTAGCCATAGAATGGTGGTCTTCTTGGCTTCTCCCAGCTCATACAAATCCCCTTCACCCGCAGGGTGGTCAAGCTTCAGCTGCTCAAATCCGCCCATAACTTCATCCACCCCGGCAATAGCATAGCCATGTGGAATCGGACGGCAATGATAAGTTGAATCAGGTCCAATGGGTAAGGCATAGCCGACCGCCACCTTCATGGTTATGTTCATGACCTTCACATGTAGCTCGCAAGATGTCGACTCCGTGATATCATCCACTGGGTAGCGGATCGCCGGTTCATCATCATCCTCTAGGAGGTCCGTGGAAGCCACGCTGCTTTTCCGCTGAGATGGTGGGCCGGTAGCATCATGTGCAGCTTCTATCCGATTTAACAAGTCTGATTGCCGCTTTAGCTCTTGTTCTATCAGAGATATGCGGTCTGCCTCCCTTTTCTTTCTTCTCTGACGGCTTCTATCGGGAAATTTCTTCCTTTCCACGGGAAACCTGAGTTTCCATGGTTTGGAGCCTGGTGTGGTTCGTGTTCATCCTGGGTGTTCATCATTCCCAAGGGCGCGTGTGAGCTCGTCCTTCTCTCTTTCAGGATGGAACCTTCCCTCTTCAACATCCTTTGATGCGCTTCTAAGGGCATCAATGGGAAGGGGGTCTTCGTCAAGCTTTTTTGTATATACACACTTCCCTTATGAGTCCAACTTCCCTCCATGCCTGTAAAATCAATCCCTTGACCAATCGTTCCATTTCAATGTATCCGGAATGATCCCTTTAGCAATTAGATCGTCCTCCATTTTCTTCCACTTTGGCTTGCCAGACTTGTAGCCTCCTTGCCCCATAGTATGGTGATACTTCTTTTTAGCAGCATTTTTCTTATTTATTTCTGACCTTCTCTTAGCTGCCTCCGAAGTCTTGTACACCACGAATGCATCCCAGTGGTCTTTTATCTTCTCATATTGTGCAGTGAACACCGGAGTCTTTTCTTTGTCGACAAATTCCTTGTACAATTTTTTCTTCCAGTTGTTGAATTGTAGTGCCATCTTCGAAAGTGTCCACTTCTTGACTTTCCGCTCTATGATATTCAGATGACGATCATCGTCATCTGAATCCTCCTCATTTGGATCCTCCTCATTTGGATCCACCTCATTTCGATCCACCTCTGGCGCCGTCGTTAGGGTAAAATTAACCATGAGCTTCTTCCAAAGCATATTCTTCAATCTCTTGCAGACATATTTAACTGGTTTCGTCTTTGTCTTCTTCCATTCTCGAAGGTTGATCGGAATGTTGTCCCTAACAAGAACTCCGCATTGTCTTGTAAATTTACTTGCGTGAGCCGCGGGAGCAATGGGTTCGCCATCTTCACTGATTTCTTCTATCCGGTACCTTTCATGTTCTTCCAACCTTCTGGCCGAACCTCTTTTGTTTACAGAAGAGTGGCTCGATCCAGAGGGCTAAAAGAAGAAAGAGCGATAATATATGTATATACACAAATAAAATAATCCATCTATACAACAGAGGCTTAATTAATTAATACACATTTACCTCGCCGGACTTTGTAATATTCAAGGTTCCACCGGAGCCATCGGCTTCTCCCTCATCGGAGCTGGCACCTTCTCCCTCACCGGCGCCTTCACCCTCATCGGCACCTTCTCCCTCATCGGAGCCATCTCTACGGTTTTGTTTGTCTCTCTCACCGGAGTTGTTTAGAAACAACGAGGTGACATCATCATCATTATCGCGGATGATGTCCTCGATAATATTTTCCTGGAATTCATCTCTTCCGAGCTCCATAGTTTCTACAAAGAATTATTATTACAAATTATTATAATGCCGATACCGAGACCAAAACAAAGGGGGCGTTGACCGGGCGCCGGCGCGGTTGGGGAAGAGTAGGTCTTCCCTCCCCACCGCGCCGGCGGCCGGCCAACGCCCCCATTTTATAACGGAACCCTAACCCTAACTCAAAAAATAATATTTGTATTTCTCTAAATTAATGGACCCTAACCCTAACTAAAAAATATGATAGAAATTAATTTTGTATTTCTCTAAATTAAGGAACCCTAACCCTAAATAAAAAAAATACCTAAAGGAACCCTAACCCAAAATCCTAATAAAGCAAAATCCTAACTAATTAATACTAACTATAAACAAAATCATAATTATAATTAATCCTAACTATAAACAAAATCCTAATTATAATTAATCCTAACTATAAACAAAATCCTATTTCTATTTTCATTTACATTACTAAGGAACACTAACCCTAACTAAAAAAACTAAAAAATCCTAACTAAGGAATTCTAACCCTAAATCCTAAAGAAAATCCTAACTAATTAACCTATCTATAATTATTAACACTATATCTAAAAAAATAGGTAATTAAACTAACCTCTTTCGGGCTAAAAAATCCTAACTAAGGAATTTTAACACTATATTTAAATTAAGCAGGGGCTTAATCTCAAAAAAAGCAGGGGCTCGGGCGGCGCGGGCAGAGCATGTACGGGGTCGGCCGGCGCTAATCGTCGAGCGGCCGTGCAGACGCACGGGAGAGGCCGACGAGAAGGAGGCGCGTGCGGGCTGGCGGTGCGTCGACGGCGAGCACTGGCATGCGGCGCGTGGGAATCGTTCGGCGAGCGGGCGCGGGCAGGAATCGTCGGCGAGCGGGCGCATGCGGTGCGGCGATGGCGGCGGAGGCGCGGAAAATTTCGGCAGCCTGCCGGCGTCCGTTCTGCTCCTAGGGCGGGGGACTTAGCGATTTTGGCAATGCGGTCAAAGGAAGGGGAAGCAGTTATAAAGGTTGGACCTTTAGCACCGATTGGTGGCTTCAACCGGTGCTAAAGACCCTTTAGCACCGGTTGAAGCCAGGAACCGGTGCTAAAGGGTACTTTCGGTGGGCACTGCACCGCCACCCCTTTAGCACCGGTTTGTGGCTTGAACTGGTGCTAAAGGGTCATTTGAAAAGTTTTCAAAATTTTCTGTTGTTCCCGCCCTTATTGCATATTGGCTATGATCAACCTTGCATAATACTTTCTAAAATAATTAAATATCAGAATAATACATAAAACACATAACCAATCATTACCAGCTTTAATGGCTTCATATTAAGAAATGCAACATATAACCAAGTTTGCGCCCATTTAAATGATGAATTACATTATTTGAAGGTACACTTAAGTATAATGTTCTTGTTATCTTCGTCTCATAATGTTTCTTTGAAAATGTATAGTAAATGCATTACATATATGAACAGCCTTTACAAATCAATGCTCTACATAATTTTATTGTAAAAGAAATACGCATGATTGTTTGAAAATGTGATGCATATGTTTAGATACCAAAATAAGTTTTTTTGTGAAGCAACCACCAAATTAAAGTTTCACATTGCTATCAAAATATTTTTCAAAAACACTAGACCACCTTAGATAGAAAATTCCCCAGCCGGTGCATCTGAAACCTTTCCATCCACACCTCATGAATAAGACAAATTCCTGCCGATTCGGCAGGAGGCCCGCTTGGTTTGAACTACATGTATATGATATAATGATCATGATTTTTTGGAAAAATCATTTTTAGGTTCACAATATGTTGTTTTATGAGAGATCCACTGCAAGTCTAGCGAGACTCAACCCCGGGCTATGAATCTTCATGCCTGCCGTTTTGAATATAATTTCAAACAGGTATGAGAATTTAAAAAATAATCCAAACAATATGAAACCTTTGCGTGGTGTCATATTATGTGTTATAGTTGCAAGCAAAAATATTAAACTTGGGAAATTGCAAACATCACAAAAAAAAACCTTCACAAAATGAGCTATCATGTTCGATGTTTATGGCTTTTAGGCCAAATGAGCAATGTTATGGCTAGAATCGAGGCATAGTTTGTGATAATGTGCCCATATTATGCACACATGTGCATCTTGGGATTGCTTACGATGTTGCAGAAGGAAGTTTCCCTTTTTATCGCACGGAAAAACCATTTTCCCTTTTATAGATACCAAAAACAAGTTTTTTTGTGAAGTAACCACCAAATTAAAGTTTCACATTGCTATCAATTTTTTTTTCAAAAATACTAGACCACCTTAGATAGAAAATTACCCAGCCGGTGCATCTGAAACCTTTCCGTCCACACCTCATGAAAAAGACAAATTCCTGCCGATTCGGTAGGAGACCCGCTAGGTTTGAACTACATGTATATGATATAATACTCATGATTTTTTGTAAAAATCATTTTTAGGTTCACAATATGTTGTTTTATCAGAGATCCACCGCAAGTCTAGCGAGACTCAACCCCGGGCTATGAATCTTCATGCCCGTCGTTTTGAATATAATTTCAAACAGGTTTAAGAATTTAAAAAATAATCCAAACAATGTGAAACCTTCGTGTGGTGTCATATTATGTGTTATAGTTGCAAGGAAAAATATTAAACTTGGAAAATTGCAAACATCACAACAAAACCTTCACAAAATGAGCTATCATATTTGATGTTTGCCATAAATTGGCACATTTAATACATATGGTGACCTAAAATGCCCAGGAGGCCAAGAACCCCCCTTCGCGTATCTCCCTTGATTAGGATCACTTTGGTCGTAACCATGGAGTATGTTCACCATTTAGCGCGATGCTTGGGTCAATATTCACTCTGAAGGGCGGAATTTCATCAAACTTATTATAATCTTCTGATATGTCTGTCTTATCCTCAACTCCCACGATGTTTCTTTTTCCTGAAAGAACTATGTGACGCTTTGACTTATCGTATGATGTATTCATTGCCTTATCTTTTCTTTTTTTGGTTTGGAGGATATGTCTTTCACATAGAAAACTTGAGCCACATTATTGGCTAGGACGAATGGTTCGTCTCTGTAACCAAGATTGTTGAGATCCACTGTTGTCATTCCATACAGCTGGTCTACCTTTACCCCTACTCCATCCAGCTTGACCCATTTGCACCGAAACAAAGGGACTTTAAAAGAAGGTCCATAGTCAAGTTCCCATATCTCCTCTATGTAACCATAATAGGTGTCCTTTTGCCCGTTGTTGTTTGTTGCATCAATGCGGACACCACTATAAAGACCCCTCGACGGGAAAAACCTAAATACCCGATCACTTTTCCAGAATACATTGCGATCCGCCACCGCCGTCGACCCGAGATTGGGAGGGTCTAGAAGCTCTTCCTAGCACCGTGCCGGAGAGGGGAATCGCCATCGGAGGTCTTCTTCATCGCCATGCTTGCCTCCGGCGCGATGAGTGAGTAGTCTACCTTGGACTATGGGTCCATAGCAGTAGCTAGATGGTTGTCTTCTCCACCATGTGCTTCATGTTTAGGTCTCGTGAGCTGCTTTACATGATCGAGACTACCTTTATGTAATTCTACATGTTGTGTTTGTTGGGATCCGATGAATATTGGTGTTATGATTGAGTTGATGTGCTGAATATTATCTTATGTTATCTCTATGTTGTTTATGATCTTGCATGCTCTCCGTTGTTAGTAGCTATCTTGGCCGAGTAGTTGCTAGTGACTCCAAGAGGGGGTATTTATGCTCGATAGTGGGTTCATGCCTCTATTTAATCTGGGGGAGTGACAGAAACCTCTAAGGTTGTAGATGTGTTGTTGCTACTAGGGAGAAAAAAACATTCATATGCTCAAGGGCATATGCTTTGTTTACATTACACACTTTGCTTAATGTAGTTATCTGTTGTTCGCAACTTAATACTTGTGGAGTTCTCGAATTGATTCGCCATAAGTGGATTATTAGTCATAGATGCAGTTGGATGGCGGTCTATGTATCCTGTTGTAATGCCCAGAGTAAATCTCATAGTGATCCTCTCGACATGCACGTTGTCTTTATTCTATCAATTGCCCAACTGTAATTTGTTTACCCAGCATGTATTATTTTATCTTATGGAGAGACACCACTAGTGAACTGTGGACCCCGGTCCTATTTCCTTTATATTGCTATCACCTGTTTACTTTACTCGCACTATTTACTTTACTCGCATATTACTATTTTCCACTCGATACGCTCATTCCTTTGTTTCAAGCAAACTGTTGAGATTGACAACCTCATCATAAGTTGAGAACAAAGTATTTGATTGTGTTGTGTGCAGGTTTCACGTTGCCGCTCGCAAAGCAAAGCTTGGACGAGGCGCCCTATAAATTGTCCGAAGCTGTCGTGAAGCTAGCGGGCATCACCTTCAGTCGTATTCATCCTCCTACTGGATTGATAACCTTGGTTTCATAACTGAGGGAAAACTTGCTGCTATATTAATCAAACCTTCTCTTGGGGTTTTCCAACTTGTCGGTCATTTACTACATATTCCCACATCAACTTGGCACAGAAGTTTTCTGTCGCCGTTGCCGTGTATTAAAGAAGAAGCTTTCACATCATCATCACCACGCCATCAAAAAGTTTTCTGGCGCCGTTGCCGGGAGGAAAGAAGACTTCTGCAAGGGGAGTTTCGCACGCACATCCTTTACTTTGTTTTAAGTTTTGCTTTACTTTATTTTTACTTGCATCATTTTATCAAAAACACAAAAAAAATTAGTATTCTTTATAGTTATTATTTCTTTACTCTAGTTCATTATGTTGTTCCCTAAGTACGTTTTGGAGGACCTCTCAGTAGGTAGTGGTTCAATTATTGGAAAAAGTAACATCGAGGAGTTCTTTAATCATATTAGTATGCATAAAGATGTTGAGGAAAAGTCTTTGGCTGAGCTTGCTCCTAGTTATGAAGTTGCTTCTGCTTATTTGATTCACATGTTAGAAGCTAGGTTTGCTTGCCTTAATCCTTTTATGCAATACATGTTCCTTAAGCTTCATGATATTGAGGATCCCGAAAAGAAAGCTTTTATCCTCGAAACTTTGCGCATATAATTTAGAGATGTTGCTATTGAGGCTAGGGAAGTTTTTAAGAAATTTAATAAGCTTGGCTCGCCTGTTGAAGTTGTTGGTACACCCAATGGAGATTTTAGAGTGCCTATACCTTGTAAACTTTTAGGAATTCATGATGCTTTGGAAAAGAATTTTGGTTGGATTTGTCCTGAAAACCTTTTTGATGAAGGTAGTGTACCAAAAAGTGATCATAAGGGATCTTCAAAAACTCATTTGGACACAATTCAATTCATTGTTGAAAAGACTCCCACAATTGATCTTAATGCCTCTTTCGAAAATACTTGATTCACACTTTCTGCGCCTAGCTCAAAGGCGTTAAAGAAAAGCACTCTTGGGAGATAACCCAATGTTTTTACATTCAGTTTTTTTTCTTTTATTTGAGTCTTGGAAGTTATTGAAAGTGCATACTTTGTATCCCTCATGTTTTGTGTGTTAGATAACAACATTAGGAATTTTAAGTGTGTGCTAAGTGGTGCAGATTTTACAGCTCAAGAAATGGCTAAGTCATTGGGATGGCGTCTCCCTGTTCCAGGCCGGATAATCTGGCCAGGGGCCGGATATTCCGCCCTCCCTGCGAGGCATCAGAAAAATGGCTAAGGACTTAGCTCGGCGTCACCCAGATACGGGGCCGGATAATCCGTCCCCCCCCGAAGATTTTAGAAAAATAGCTAAGGACTTAGCTCTGATACCAATTGGTATTAGAGCCTCGGCTCTTTATTCGGGCTTAACCGCCTAAGAGTATGGATCCACCACCGAGTGAGGGCTCGGGTCAAGTTTCCATGGGTGATTTCAAAACCTTTGAATCATCTGTGTCTACTCAAATAAGTGAGTTGCGTGAAATGATAGCGCAACTCATTCAAGCTAAAACTCCTAGTGCTCCTCCTCCGGAAAAACCCGCTACTCCACAAGTGGAGAATGTGGAGTTGGAAGAAGAGGAGGCCGACAAAGGTACCGATGCTAAGTCTTGCACTAAGGGCGACGGGAAAGGTGAATTCCCTCATTGGTATTCACCCGACCCGCCGGTTCCTCATCCTCATATTAACCATAGAGGTGATCCACCTAAGCTTGATGCATTAAACTTTGGTCAATGGCAATATCAAATGATCTCTCATATGCGCAGTTCTTGCATCGAGCTTTGGAGGATCGTTGAAGAAGGATTCAAGGCCGTGGATCCCAACAACATGACAAGAAGAGAGATGGTCAATAGCCAACTCAATGCCACCGCTCTTCACATGATTCAAGTCGCCGTTGGATCCAAGGACTTGCCTCACATCCAACACTTCTCCACCGCCAAAGAAGCTTGGCAAGGACTCTCCGATGTCTTTGTTGGAAATGAGAGCATGAAGAAAACAAGATATGTAGCCTTCTCAAATCAAGCGGAGGGATTCTTCATGATGGATGGTGAGGATCATCAAGAGATGTATAGAAGACTCAAGGCAATTGCTACCACCTTCAAGAACCTCGGTGCTCACCATATTGATGATGAGTGGATCAAGATGAAGTACATTCTTGCTCTCACCCCATATGAGCCCGCGGATGTGAAGAGTGTTCAAGGAAAGCACAACTTCAATGAGATGACCTCCAATTAAGTGATGCAAGAGATTCAAGCCTACAAGGTTGCCGCACAAAATGCGGAAGATGCTCGTGCTCGTGCCATAGGAATGCAAAGAAGCTCCAATCTTGCATTAAAAGCAAGTGTGGTTGAGAAAGAGGTTCCTCTTCAAGCAAGTATTGAAGCAAGACTAGAAATGTGTCCCGAGGACATGAGACATGAGTACAATGAGCACATGGCCTTCTATGGAAAAACCTTTTGGGTTGATCCCCACAAGGCTAAAGAAGACAATCAAAGAAGAAACAAGTCAAGTGGCTATCAAAGGAATGACAACAATGGTCAAAGGGTGAGGACATGCTACAATTGCAATGATAGATTCCACTTTGTTGCCGAGTGTCCTTATGAGAAGAGAGAAGATCATGGTGGAAAGCTCATCCTCAAAAGCAAGACCAAGTCACCATCAAAGAAGCCATTTGTGAAGAAGGGTGGACCAAAGAAGAAGCAACCAAAGTTTGTGTTCTTGACTCAAGAAGAATACTCCGGGAGTGAGAGTGATGAAGAAGAAACCTCGACTAGTGAGATGGCCGCAATTGCAACCACCTCCACCTCTTCTGCTTCACTCTTTGAATCTCCCAATGAGGACTCTCTCGTCAAGAACGTCAAGTGCCTTATGGCTAAGTCTTCCGAGGTATCACCCACACCCTCTTTCTCCTCCTCTAAGACAAATGATGCTCCCTTGAATGATCTTGCTAGTCTTAGAGTAAAGGAAGAAATTGTTGCTTTTGATGATTATGTGTCTAGTGTAGATGGTGTTCACAAGCTACACTTTGAACGTCTATTAAGCCAATATGGTAAAACTCTTGAAAAACTAGATGAACAAATGAGGCTTGAAAAAGAATGTCGTGGGGATGACTTAGGGGGCGCACCACGGGCCGGGCAATATGCCGGCTGGCGTCCCAGGAGTCTCCACGGCTTCAGCACGAGAAGACCGGCTCCGCCCGAAGGGCCGGCTGCGCCAGCAGCCGGCTGGCGACTCCACCGAGGAGAACTAGAGCCGGGCGATGAAGACAAGGCCTCTCAACGGTTGTCTGGCCTAAAGTAGGATGGCCCCGACAAGAGTGGCAGGGGCGCAGGACGGGAGTGACGAGCGCCACGACCACGTCCAGCCAATAAGAGATCGAAGACCCTTCCCCACGATGGGATCCGAGGCAAAAGAGAAGGGATATGCCCTCCAGATGCCGGCCCAGGGGAAAGGCACTTTATAAAGTGCCTTTGCTAGAGCGGGGCCAGAGGATCACGTCAAGGACGCCGCCGTCGAGGAGCCGGCAGCCGGCCGAATCGCTACCAAAACCTGTAACCAGGCCCCCGTCTATATAAGGGGGCCTGGACCCTTAGCATAGGGGAGATCCGATCTTCTTCTTCCTCCTCTAGCCGAACAGCTCGAGGAGCATTGTACTCGTTACTATCCAATCAATACGAAGCAGGCAGGAAGTAGGGGTTTACCTCCAACCGGGAGGGCCCTGAACCTGGGTAAACCGAGGTGTCTCTGTTGGCACAATCCCGAGCCGGACCCATCGTCACCAACGTCGAGCCCCTCCGATAAGCCTCCCCATGGCTACTGTCTCTAAATTCCCACGGCAGTTGGCGCCCACCGTGGGGCAAAGCGCGGTGGTGAGCGGAGTCAAGTTCCGGTCGAGACCCTCCGGCGAGAAGGTCGCCTCCGGCCTCGTCTGGAGGTTCGGCACCTTCGACTGCGTCAGCGACAACTTGGCCCACTTCGAGAACGGCTTCGGCAACAGCGGCTCCTTCCTCGACGTCGGCAGTCACCGCTTCTACGTCGCCAAGCCCTTCCTGGAGGAGGTCACCGACGTCTTCGACTCCCTCTACGACGGAGGCTCAAGCTGCGGTGAAAGCAGCAATCTTGGCGCCATGGTCGAGGTGATGGCCCTGGGAGAGGATGAGGGCGGCGACTTACCGCGCCCCGAGCGCCCACCTCCTCAGGAGCAAGACGCTCCATTCCCAGAGCGGGACGCCCCGAACGTCTCCGTGGTGGACCTGCGCGTTCCCCTCGACTGCGTCATCGATCCCGCCCGGGTCGCCGAGGCCCTGGAGCGGACGCGTCTCGTCCTCCTCGGCAAGGTGGTTGAGGACGAGGCCAACCGGCGCCGTGCAAGTACCACGCTCAGCGAGTTCTACGACGTGCATGGAGACGCACCGACCGAGCTCGCCCGTGACTCGTGCCGCAGCTTTGCCACCGTCGTCCCCGGCCAGATCCACCAGTCGCCATCGGCAAGCCGAGGCCGCGGAGGGCGTGGACAGGGCGGCCGTGCTCCGAGCGGCAACGCCCAAGGCCGCCGCGCCCAGCAAGGCGGCGGAGCGAGTAGACCACGCTTGATCGCGGAGTCAGCGCCAGGGTCGGAGTCCCAGGCTCACCCATCGGCGCTGCACATCCACCTATGGCTTGACCACGTCAAGACGTCCTCTAGGGGATCTGCTAGCTCAAAGCGAGCGGCTTCTGACCAAGGAGGCCCGGGGGCTGCAGGCAGAGGTCATGGGCGCAAAGAGGGCAAGTACACCCTCGATGCTGCGCTTGATCAGCCATGTAAATTCCACACCTCCCCGGGCAGGGAAGCGACCCACTCCACGCGTCAGTGCCGTTTCATGAGAGAGCTGGAGCAGCGCGCTCGGCAGATCCCTGGTACGTCGCAAGCGCAACTGGCTGAAGGTCAGGAGGACCAACAGCGCGACCCGGCTGGAGGCGAGCCGGATCAAGATGATGGCTTCCCGACGGACGTGGAGCAGTATCACATCTTCACTACCCCCGGCAAGGACAAAAGGAGCGACCTTTGGCATGAGGCAGAGGTGAACGCCGTGATGCCTGCAGAACCCCAGTTCATGCATTGGTCCGAGGCGGCCATTACCTGGGGGCGCGAGGACCACCCAAGGTTGATGCCCAGCCCTGGAGAGCATGCTCTGGTCGTGGATCCTGTTGTGTGTTCCGATACGCACATGTGCCGTTTCTCCCGCGTGCTCATCGATGGTGGTAGTAGTATCAACCTTCTTTACCGAAGCTCTCTGGAGAAGTTGGGCATCCCGCTTGCTCAGCTAAAACCTAGCCGGCTCACCTTCCATGGCATCGTGCCTGGGCATTCTTGCACCCCTTTGGGCAAGGTGCAGCTAGAGGTTCTCTTCGGAAAGAAAGGGAATAGCCGCCGCGAGCCCATCTGGTTCGAGGTGGTGGACATCAGCAGTCCCTACCACGCGCTGCTAGGCCGTCCAGCCCTGGCCAAGTTCATGGCGGTTCCGCACTACGCCTATCTGAAGATGAAGCTCCCAGGGCCCAGAGGTGTGATCACAGTCTCGGGAAACTTCTAGAAGTCCCTGGCCTGCGCAAAGGAGAGCTCGCAGCTGGCAGAGGCGCTGGTCGTTGCCGAGGAGAAAAGGCAGCTTCTGCATCGTGTGGAGCTGACCCAGCAAGACGTACCGGTTCGCCAGTCGCCTGTGGAGCAATTCAAGCCAGCCAACGACACCAAGAAGATCCTGCTGGACGAGAGCGACCCCTCCAAGTACGTCATCATCGGCACCGGTTTGTCTGCCAAATAGGAAAGCGAGCTCACCAGCTTCCTCCGTGAGAATCGGAACATCTTTGCATGGTCTCCAAAGGACATGCCTGGTGTGCTGAGGGAGCTGGCTGAGCACGCACTAAACGTCCGGCCGGACGCCAAGCCGGTCAAGCAGCCGCTGCGGCGGTTTGCAGAAGAAAAGAGGAAAGCTATTGGCGAGGAGATTGCCCGGCTCCTTGCAGCCGGCTTTATCATGGAGGTGTTCTACCCTGACTGGCTTGCAAACCCAGTCTTGGTTCTAAAGAAGAATAACACTTGGCGAATGTGTATCGACTACACCAGCCTCAACAAGGCTTGCCCCAAGGATCCTTTCGCGCTGCCACGAATTGACCAGGTGATCGACTCCACAGCCGGCTGTGACCTGTTGTCTTTCCTGGACGCCTATTCCGGCTACCACCAGATCCCGCTCTTCCAGCCGGATCAGATCAAGACCTCCTTCATCACCCCGTATGGAGCCTACTGCTACGTTACCATGCCGTTCGGCCTGAAGAACGCTGGAGCCACTTACCAGCGAACCATGCAGCGATGTCTGCAGGAGCAGATTGGGAGGAACGTGCACGCTTATGTGGACGACGTGGTGGTGAAGACCAAGCAGAGCGGCACGCTCCTGGATGATCTCAAGGATACCTTCACCAACCTGCGGCGCTATCGCATGAAGCTCAACCCTGAGAAGTGCACCTTTGGCGTGCCGGCTGGGCAGCTCCTAGGCTACATCGTTTCCCAGCGAGGGATCGAGGCTAACCCCTCGAAGATAAAAGCCATCGAGGCCCTAGAGAAGCCCACCCAGCTCAGAGATGTGCAGAAGTTTGCTGGCTGTCTAGCCTCGCTTAGCCGGTTCGTCAGCCGGCTCGGGGAGAAGGCCATGCCGCTGTACCAGCTGATGAAGAAGACGGACCACTTCGTTTGGTCCCAGCGCGCTGATGACGCCTTTAACGACCTCAAGCGAGCCTTGTCTACCGCGCGTCATCAGCGTGGTGATCGTGGTGGAGCGCGCTGATGACGCCTTTAACGACCATGCCGGCTCCGCGAGAGCCAATGCAGCTCTACATCGCAGCAACCCCACGCGTCATCAGCGTGGTGATCGTGGTGGAGCGCACCGAGGAAGGCAAAGAGCTGCCGGTTCAGCGCCCGGTGTACTACTTGAGTGAGGTGCTCACTCTCTCTAAGCAGAACTACCCGCACTACCAGAAGGTCGCGTACGGCATGTACATGGCGGCCAAGAAGCTGAAGCACTACTTCGAGGAGCACCCAATCACGATGGTGAGCACCACTCCGCTCTCGGAGATCATCGGGTGCAAGGATGCGTCAGGAAGAGTGGCTAAATGGGCGATCGAGCTCGCGGCTCATACCATTCAGTACAAGCCCAGGACGACGATCAAGTCACAGATCATAGCGGATTTCTTCGCTGACTGGGGAGAGCACCAGTACCTGCCGCCGGCTCCGGACTCCACCCACTGGCGCATGCACTTCGATGGCTCCAAGCTGCTCGGGGGCTTGGGAGCCGGCGTCGTCCTCACCTCTCCCAAGGGAGACAAGCTGCAGTACGTGCTGCAGATGCACTTCCGCGCGTCGAACAACGTCGCCGAGTATGAAGCCCTGGTACATGGGCTCAAGATGGCCAAGCAGATCGGCATCAGGAGGATCCTCTGTTTCGGAGACTCCGACCTGGTGACGCACCAGGTCTCAGGGGACTGGGACGCCAAGGACGCCAACATGGCCTCCTATCGCTTCTACGTGCAGCAGCTCAGCGGATTCTTCGAGGGTTGCGAGTTCCACCATGTCCCCAGAGCAAACAACGAGGAAGCAGACCGGCTGTCCAAGATCGGCTCCACCAAGCAGGATATCCCGGCCGGGGTGTCCCTGGAGATCATCCACAAGCCGTCTATCAAACCTTCGCCGGAGTCCATATCCATCTATGTGCCTGGAGACCCGGCCCCGGCTCAGGTACCGCCACCGGACCCGGGGGCTGCCGTCTCGGGGCTGAAGGAGGCAGCCGGCCAGCCCAGCGCGGCCGGCTCGACGAAGGACAAGGGGACTGCCGGCTCCACGCCCGCTCCCCCAGCCGGACAATCAGACGAAGCCGGCTCAACGACGGACCCGGGGGCTGCTGACCCTCTGGTCGCCAGTGTCTTCCACATACGGGAGATACCTTCCTGGGCGGAACCATTCTCCAACTACCTCATCACTGGGGACTTGCCGCAAGACGAAGCGGAAGCTAGGCGAATTCAGCGTCGAGCTGGGGCGTACACCATCATCAACAGTGAGCTGTACAAGCGCAGCGTGTCAGGCATCTTCCAGAAGTGCATCGAGCCGGAAGAAGGGACAGAGCTGCTAAGAGAGATACACCAAGGGGACTGCGGACATCACGCATCTTCCAGAGCCTTGGTGGCCAAAGCCTTCCGCCATGGTTTCTGCTGGCCAACGGCCAAGCAGAATGCAGAGCAGCTGGTGAAGCAGTGCAACGGCTGCCAACGCTTCTCCAAGCACAGAAACACTCCAGCGGCTGCCCTCAAGACCATCCCGCTCACCTGGCCGTTCACGGTCTGGAGCCTGGACATGGTAGGGCCATTCAAGACCGCAGCCGGGGGCTTGACGCATCTGCTGGTTGCCGTGGACAAGTTCACCAAGTGGATCGAGGCCAACCCAATCAAAAAACTCGACGGTTCGTCCACGATCAAGTTCTTCAACGAGATCATCACAAGATATGGAGTTCCCCACAGCATCATCACCGACAATGGGACGAACTTTGCGAAGGGAGTCTTTGCTGATTACTGTGGTCAGAAAGGCATCCGGCTGGACTTAGCATCAGTGGCACACCCTCAGTCAAATGGACAAGTGGAGCAGGCAAATGGGCTGATCCTGGCCGGCATCAAACCAAGACTGGTCGAGCCTCTCGAGCGTTCAGCCGGCTGTTGGGTCGAGGAGCTACCCTCAGTGCTCTGGAGCCTGCGCACCACTCCGAATCGCTCTGTCGGTTTCACACCTTTCTTCCTAGTCTATGGAGCAGAGGCGGTGTTACCCACGGACATTGAGTTCGACGCGCCCAGAATTGTCCAGTACACGGAGAAACAAGCAAAAGAAGCTCGCGAAGATGGCGTCGACCTCCTCAAGGAGGCTCGAGAGCAGGCTCTGGCTAGATCAGCACTCTACCAGCAGCAGCTGCGACGATACCACAGCCGGAAAATTCGCCCGCTCGCGTTTCGCGAAGGAGATCTCGTACTCCGGCTGGTCCAAAGCACTAAAGGCATGCACAAGCTGTCTCCTCCCTGGGAGGGACCATTCATTGTCAGCCGGGTGTTGGGCAATGGGGCATATTACCTCATCGACGCACAAGAGCCCAGAAAGAACAAGGCAGATAACTCTGACAAGGAGACCGAGCGTCCCTGGAATGTCAGTCTCCTAAGACCTTTCTTCTGCTAAGGCAAAAGCTTGTACCCCGAGAAACGTGTCAATGAATAAAGGAAAACAGAGCGGCTAGTTACGGCCGGCTCCGGGGAAAACACTCCGTGTATGTTTTGCTTCCTGCGTTATTCACTTGACCGGCAGCCGGCTCCAGGCACCGAGCCACAGCCGGCAGCCCCGAAAAAGATCGATCTCTTGCCAGCCGGATGAGTACTACGTATGACGAAGGTCTCGAGCCCAATCTCCGCCTTCCGGCTCCGCGCAGCCGGACGGATAGGAGCCGGCAGACCACATACGAGGGAAAGCCGCAGAGCAGAACCGCAAACGATAGAAAAATCGCTCGACCAGGTGTTAAGGGCAGTGACTGTTAACTAAGCGTTGGTTAGCACGAGTCGGGGGCCCGATAGACCGAAGTACTACTTCTCACTCCGCGGCACGCTCCCACCCTAGGCCGGCATTCGGCTGCCGGCCCAAGGGAGACCAACCGGCACCAGGCTGCCGATTGGGGGTAGAAGGGCCGAAGGGTGGGAAGATTAAGGAAAAAGTTGAGGGAACCGGGCGAGGGCAAAACCAGCAAATAGTTGATAGTCACAGTCTTCCGACGCTTGGGCCGAGAAGCCACGTCCAAGAGGTTCGAAGCTAGGGCTACCTCGCTTGGCGTTGGCATCATTCGCGAAAGCTCAGTTTCGAGCTAGCTGTTAGTCCAGCTACCCCAAAACTCAGGGGCTAGGGGGAAAGGGAATTGGCCCTCAGAAGCAGGCCGGCTCCAGTACCTCGCCGGTTGTCCGTTCAGCTGGCGCTGCGACACGATCAGCAAACGAGCAGCGAAATCGAAGCCTAACACTCGCAAAGCAACGGCTAGAGCCGGAAACTGGGAGATCTACTCCAATCGTGGTTTGGGATGTGCGGAGGCCTGGGAAGGGAAGCGCGCCGGCTTCGACCTCGCCCGAGCCGGTACAGGATTCAGTCTCTGTTCCATCCGCGCTGGAGCCGGAGCTAACCCATCTTTCCTGGAGCCGGCCAGCAGAAGCACCTTCCCCTCCACGTTGAACCCGGAGGAGCCCGCCCGAAGAGTTAGCGCAGGCCAGTGAATATCGTAGTCCTTATCTACGGATTCGCGTGACAGCGGTTCCGTTAAGAGAAGAACCATCGCATCACAATGGCGTCGAACAGAAGGCACTTGCGTGATGGCAAAAACACACAGTGAAGAAAGGCATTCACACAGCAAACAAGGAAAGACAAGTTTTCATTAAGAGGAAGTTTGGGGACTACAAAAGCTTCCTAAATCGCTACACTAAGAGCCCCAAGCATTCCCAGCCCGGGGAGGCTCGCCTTCCTCGGCCCGGCGCGAGCGCCGCATGGACTTTGCCCCGGAGAAGTCCGCGTCGGAAGTCGACAACGCCTACCCCTCACGGCTGGGCGGCGAAGGCACGGGCGGAGAGGGTGCCGTCGAAGAGGCAGATGGTGAAGTCGTCCGTCTCATCTTGGCGGGTGAGAAGGATGAACCAACCCTCGTGCACTCCATAGTCGATGAAGAACTTCGACCACCCGTTGCGAAAGTAGCACACCCCCTGGCCGTCGTAGTAGACCTCGACGCGGTATGTGGGCTGGCCGCCGCTGCACTCCCGCAGTTTGGCGCAAGCCATCTCCTGGTCCTCCATCGAGCTGGTGAACTGGGTCGGGAGGCGGAGACGATCCCGGGCACCAGAAAGCACAGGGATGATGCAGGTGGACCATCCTTGCGCCGAGATGTACTCTGGCGGCTGGAGCACCGGCTTCTCCAGCCAGGGCCGCGAGGGGCCTAGCGGAGGAGGAGCCGTTGCGCGGGGCCCCGCGGGAGTGGCGTCGACCCTGAAGACGGTGGGGGCCTTCTTGTTTTTGCTGCCCGGCGGCCGCCTGCGGCGGCGGGACAAAGAAGGAGCAGCGACCGCCGCGGGGGCAGTCTTCTTCCCGCTCCCCTTCGGGCGGCCGGGCTTCCGCTTCTCCAGTATGCCCGCATCGCTGGGAGCTCCGGTCGCCTGGGGCGTGACGGAGGAAGAGGCGGCAGCGGCGGCTTTCGCCGCGAGGGCCTCTAGGGTGCTCTTGTTGCGGCTTCCTTTTGGGCGACCGCGTCTTCGGGATACGGAGGGCGCCGCCTCCGGCACCTCAACCTCCTCCCTGTCTCCCTCCGGGACCTTGTCGCCGCTGGCAGAGGAGTGGCTAGGGGATGACATGGTCGGGCCGGGTTCAAAAAGAGAAGGCTCGAGCGCGAAGGAGAAGTGGGAGACGCCCTGGGAAATGAGCACGCTCGGTATTTAAAGGAGAGCGGCGAAAGGGTAACCCCCGACGTTTCAGTAACCAACTTCCACATCGTGCGCCACCGCGGCAGTTGCCGCAGCGGATCGTGGGAGGGGTTGATGGGACGCGTCGCTGATGTATGCCGGTCCACCTCGCATGACAACTCGGGAAGTTATGACGGAGGGGATTCCGAAGTCAAAGTGACAAGACTGGCCACTGGCGCGCTGCGCCGGCTGCCGCGTGGGAACGAGATTCGAAGCGGCGCAAGTTCCCAGGAGGCAGCATGCCGGCTCGCGGTCGCCAGCCGGGCCGTATCTCGAAACCGGCTCGTCTCGAGACGGCCGGGAGAACTCCGCAAAGCCCAGCCTCAATGATTACAGTGACCAAGCCGGACTGGAATCCTGAGACTTCGACGAGAACGAGGAAGACTTCGGCGAGAAGAGGAACCCGCCGAAGCCCCATGCTAGCCCATGAGACTTCGCCAGTTTCGGGGGCTAGTGTCGTGGGGATGACTTAGGGGGCGCACCACGGGCCGGGCAATATGTCGGCTGGCGTCCCAGGAGTCTCCACGGCTTCAGCACGAGAAGACCGGCTCCGCCCGAAGGGCCGGCTGCGCCAGCAGCCGGCTGGCGACTCCACCGAGGAGAACTGGAGCCGGGCGATGAAGACAAGGCCTCTCAACGGTTGTCTGGCCTAAAGTAGGATGGCCCCGACAAGAGTGGCAGGGGCGCAGGACGGGAGTGACGAGCGCCACGACCACGTCCAGCCAAAAAGAGATCGAAGACCCTTCCCCACGATGGGATCCGAGGCAAAAGAGAAGGGATATGCCCTCCAGATGCCGGCCCAGGGGAAAGGCACTTTATAAAGTGCCTTTGCCAGAGCGGGGCCAGAGGATCACGCCAAGGACGCCGCCGCCGAGGAGCCGGCAGCCGGCCGAATCGCTACCAAAACCTGTAACCAGGCCCCCGTCTATATAAGGGGGCCTGGACCCTTAGCATAGGGGAGATCCGATCTTCTTCTTCCTCCTCTAGCCGAACAGCTCGAGGAGCATTGTACTCGTTACTATCCAATCAATACGAAGCAGGCAGGAAGTAGGGGTTTACCTCCAACCGGGAGGGCCCTGAACCTGGGTAAACCGAGGTGTCTCTGTTGGCACAATCCCGAGCCGGACCCATCGTCACCAACGTCGAGCCCCTCCGATAAGCCTCCCCATGGCTAGTGTCTCTAAATTCCCACGACAAAGAATATGCTCAAGATATTGCCTCACTAAAAGACTCTCTTGAAGAAGAGCAAGAGGAACGAGCAACTCTCGAAGAGAAGCTCGATTCCATTGAGGAATCTAATAATGAAATTGTTTCCAAACTCATTAAAGAGCGAGACCATGCTCGTGCCAAAGTAAAAATGCTTAAAAAGGAAAAGATTGAATTTGGTGTTGGTCATGATATACTTGTTAAGGATTTAGAAGATCTTGACAAGGCTCACAAGGCCTTGAAAAGTGAACACTCTATTCTTACCAAGTCACATGAACAACTTCAAATTCAATTGACTAAGAATGATGTGCCTAGTTCTTCTACTTCTACTTGTGATCATGCAAATGTTATTGAAGAAAATGCTAGGTTGAAAGATGAGCTAGCCAAGTCCACCATTCCCATAGGTGAGAAAAATTTGAATGACCTTTTGAGTAAGCAAAAGGCATTTAATGATAAAACAGGGATTGGCTATGTCTCAAAGAAGAAGAAGAAGAACAACAAGAAAAAGAAGGCCAAGCCCGCACAAGCAAAGAAGGATCCTATTGTGCGTGGCAAAGCCACTCATGATGATCATGCGGGAATTGCTAACCCTCACTATGTTTTATTTCGTGATTATTATGGTGATGTTTATGCAAAATATGTTGGTCCAAATGATGGTTATGTTGCTTGGTCTATTTGGGTTCCAAAGACCCTTGTTACTAACAAAAGAGGACCCATTGAGAAATGGGGACCTAAAACCAAGCAATGATCTCTTGTAGGACTATGCTTCCGGTGGATCAAAATGGGTGCTTGATAGTGTATGCACAAGTCATATGACCGGAAGCAAAAAGATCATGACGGAGATGAGGCCTAACGTCAACAATATAACCATCACATATGGAGACATGTCACAATCCGAGGTATTGGGTCTTGGCAAGGTGGTGGTCGCACCGGATATTTCCCTTGTGGACGTCATGCTTGTTGAGACCCTTGGTTACAATTTACTTTCAGTTTGTGCACTTGGTAAGATGGGATTTGCCGTCTTCATTGATAATGAAATTGTGGTACTCTTGTGGAGCAAGTCTCTAAAGGTCGCTTTCGTTGGGCACATTGAAAACAACTTGTATGTGGTAGACTTCTCGGGGAAAACCACTACAAGTGCAATGTGTTTATTTGGAAAGGCCGATGTGGGTTGGCTTTGGCATCGCCGACTAGCCCATGTCAATATGAGAACTTTGCAAAGTCTTCACAAGGGTGGCCACATACTCGGACTAAAAGAGAATGTTTCTTTTGCCAAAGATCGTGTTTGCAGGGCTTGCGTTCTAGGAAAAATGCATGACTCTCCCCATACAAGCAAGACTATCATTTCTTCCAAGAGGATCTTGGAGCTCCTTCATGTGGATCTTTTTGGTCCTCCCTCTCATGCAAGTCTTGGTGGGAAGAAATATTGTTTGGTGATTGTTGATGACTATTCAAGATATACTTGGGTCTATTTCTTCAAGCACAAGAGTGAGACACAACAAACCATCATCGACTTTGCCAAAGAAGTTGAACGTCAACATGGGCAAAATATATTGGCAATAAGAAGTGACAATGGCTCCGAATTCAAGAACTACACCTTAAATGGATTTCTAAGTGATGAGGGGATTCGTCATCAATATTCCGCTGCATACACCCCTCAACAAAATGGTGTAGCCGAGAGGAAGAACCGGACTCTTATGGATATGGCTAGGTCCATGTTGGCGGAGTTTAAGTCTCCATACAACTTTTGGGCCGAAGCTATCTCTACGGCTTGTCACTCTTCGAACCGGCTCTTCCTCCGCAAAGGCTTAAACAAGACTCCATATGAAATACTCACCGGAAGCAAGCCCAACATCTCCTACTGCTGGGTTTTCGGGTGTAAGTGTTTGTTTCAAAGAAAAGGAGTTCGTTTAGGTAAATTTGATCCGAAAGCTATAGAAGGTATTTTTGTTGGTTATGGTGCCGAATCCCACACTTATAGAGTCTTCAACAAGTCCACCGGACGTGTTGAAGAATCTTGTAGTGTGGTATTCGAAGAAAATGATGGCTCCCAAGGGGTGCGAGATGTTGTTGTTTGTGATGTAGATGATGAAATACCTCAAGATGCCATAAGAAGAATGGGCGTGGGATTTTTCCGCCCCATTGAGGGACACCTTGTGGCGGACCGAGAAGGACTATGCTCTACTCAAGTGGAGCCCTCATTTACGCAAGCTCAACAAGCCTCTCCCAAAGAAGCAACTAATGCACCAACTGAAGAACAAGACAAGGACCTTCATGGAGAAGAAGGGGCACCACCATCCTCTCCGGTTATCTCGACCGCCCCTAATTCTTCACAAGACCAAGATCAACCTACTCATGAAGAGAGTGATGATGTGCATAATGATGATCAAGGTCAAGTTGATGGTCAAGACGGGGACCAAAATGATCAAGATGATCAAGTGATTCCTCCGAGGTCAAATGAGGAGATCGAAGCCCATCGCAAGAGAAGAGTTGAAAGGGACTTGGAACTTAAAGGTCATACCCTTGAGAGGGTTATTGGAGATTTAAGAAGCAAAGTGTCAACCCGGTGTCAATTGGCACAATTTAGCAATCATCATGCTTATATCTCCATGGTTGAACCCAAGAAAGTATTTGAAGCTCTTGAAGATCCGGATTGGTTGGATGCTATGCATGAAGAACTCAATAACTTCAAGCGCAATAATGTATGGGTGTTAGTGGAGAAGCCAAAGGAGTGCCGCAATGTGATTGGCACAAAGTGGATATTCAAGAACAAGCAAGATGAGCATGGAATTGTTGTGAGGAACAAGGCAAGATTGGTGGCTCAAGGTTTCTCTCAAGTTGAGGGAATTGACTTTGGAGAAACTCATGCTCCCGTGGCTCGCCTTGAGTCCATCCGTATCCTTCTTGCATATGCCACTCATCATAATTTTAAGTTGCAACAAATGGATGTTAAAAGTGCTTTTCTAAATGGTCCATTGAAAGAGGAAGTGTATGTTAAGCAACCCCCGGGGTTTGAGGACCTCAACTTCCCTAACCATGTCTACAAACTCCATAAGGCACTCTATGGCCTTAAGCAAGCCCCACGTGTGTGGTACGAGCACCTTAGGGAGTTGTTGTTAGACCGTGGGTTTGAAGTTGGGCAAATCGATCCCACTCTTTTTACTAAGAGGGTCAATGGGGAGCTTTTCGTATGCCAACTATATGTTAATGATATTATTTTTGGCTCTACTAACAAAGCTTTTAATGATGAATTCTCAAAACTTATGACCGATAGGTTCGAGATGTCTGTGATGGGCGAAATGAAGTTCTTTCTTGGTTTTGAAATCAAGTAATTGAAAGAAGAGACTTTCATTAATCAAGCCAAATATGTCCAAGATATGCTCAAGAGGTTCAAGATGAAGGAACTAAATGGGGCCGCCACACCAATGGCCACTAAATGTCATCTTGAACTAGATCCCAATGGTAAAAACGTGGATCAAAAGGTATACCGTTCTATGATTGGTTCGTTGCTTTACCTTTGTGCATCTAGACCCGATATTGTGTTGAGTGTAGGTGTGTGTGCAAGGTATCAAGCCGCTCCTAAAGAAAGCCACCTTACGGCGGTTAAGAGGATCTTTCGATATTTGGTTCATACCCCAACTTATGGGCTTTGGTATCCCAAAGGCTCGGATTTCTCTCTTTGTGGTTTCACGGATTCGGATTGGGCCGGTGACAAGGATGATAGGAAATCAACCTCCGGAGCTTGCCAATTTCTTGGTAGGTCTTTGGTGTGTTGGTCTTCTAAGAAGCAAAATTATATATCTCTCTCCACCGCCGAAGCCGAATACATTGCCGCCGCAAGTGGATGCTGTTGCCTGTCAAAACCCACCGGCGAGCAGCGACGAGCAACACGAAGAGCCGGGAGGCTCCCAGAACTGCTGGTGGGCCCTGGTCCCTCGGGCAACGGCCCGCAAAACTCCGGCACACGTCCTGGCTGATGCAAAGGCGTGCCACCTGACCTATACCTGATCAGGAAGGTGATGGATTGCTTCGATTAGTTTCCTGCATGGCAGACACGTAAACATTAAATACGAGCCTCGATCGGCTCTCAGGTTTCCCTGTGAATCGGCTCATGTAGCCGATTGTCCCATGGATCTGCATTGGATCTACGATAACATGGGGTTTTGCTTTATCAATACAAGTCAAATCGATCTACGACAGTTTAACGCTTTCACCACATAATTGGAACATCCCACACGTAATTGAGCCTGGTAGATACGAAAGATAACAGAAAACTAACCCTAGAGGAGGCCAAAAAACCAACGTAGAGTCAATTCCCGGAACAACTCCTCTCGAATTGGCAAACCATATCCTTACGTACTACTGGATCGTTCAACCCGTTTGTGAGGCCTAACCATGCGGATATCAAACTAATCCTTAGAAAACAAGGAACAACTATGACAGATTGAATCGACTGAATAAAGATCAAGCAAGATGCTGCCCTTACACCCAAAATAGGTGCAAAGGCAGCGAGATCTCTAGGGGCAGCATGACTAAGCAAACATAACCAAAAGCACCGATGCTAGCCCAAACAGATCTATGATAACAGTATTACTCGCCATCAATAAGGCTTCAGTACGAGCAACACCAAATAACACATAAGCAGATGCTGCCTAGATCGCGAGATGCGATCTAGGCAGCACGACGCTTACCTGAAAGAAACCCTCGAAACAAGGGGTGGCGATGCGTCGAGATTGTGTTTGTTGTGAACGTGGTCGTCCTCCTTTCTCAATAACCCTAGGTACACATTTATAGTCCGGAGACTTTCTATCTTTGGAATAAACCTAACAACTCTATCTCTTGTTTAAACCGAAACGTAATCTATCATAATATACAGATACACGGGCAATTAGCCCAAATCCACGCGCAAGGCCGATCCAGCCTCCAAGCCCATCTTGATTACGGCCCATCTCCTCATTTGGCCAAAATGTGGCGATAACACATGCCCCCCTGGTTTTGGCAATAATAATTCCAAAACCACTCTGTTTTTTTCTTCATCGGGTCACGCGTTGCAGAGCAGAACCGTCATATCGCCTCCTCATCATGATGCCTCGCCTTCTCAACTTCTCCGCCATACACGATTTGACAACTCTGGCACCACATTCTCGAAAACCGCTATGGCATTGAACCATCTTCCACTATTCCCCTTATTTAAATCTATCCGAACCATTTGCATCCTCATTCTTCTCCAATAGCCAAAAAACCCTCTTCCTCCGCCATGGCCTCCTCTTCTTCCTCCAACACATCCGGCCTTTCCTTCCAATCCTCCGACTCCGTCAACCGGGAGCCGACGCCGGAGCACCCGCCAATGGCGGCGTACGAAGCTCTCGCCCCACAATGGTGGGACGAGAGAGACTGGGACTTCGCCGCCCAGTCAGAGGACGACGAGTCCCTGACCGACGGCGAGGAGGACCTCCAACTCCTCGTCGACGGGGAACTGGAGGCGGAGAGCGCCGACGACGCCGTGTCCTGGGGCGAGGACATCGGCTCTTCCGATGAGGAGGAAGAAGCAGAGGAGGACACCTCCTCCGACGAATACCCGCCGGTGAAGCGCTTCCGCGCCGGGTCCAGCGAGGACACCGACGACGACGACGAGGACGAGGAGGCCCCCGCTGACAACTTCAGCAGCAGCGGTGAGGACTACGCCGGCAGCAGCGCCGATGACAGCGAAGACGGCGGCGGCAATGGCAACGGCGACGACGACGCCGCCGCCTTCTAGATTAGGAACTAGTAGTAGATCTCCATTTTGTAAGCAATCGGCTTCATTGTAAACAACCGTCTTTGGAATCAACAAAGCTTGCTTTTCCCAATTTGATTTTGCCGATAGTCAAATAGGTCAACGTTCCAAAAGCCGATAGTAACGAATCGGCTTTCACCATACCACGCTTGATATGATCAACCAAGTCAAAGCCCAAAGAGCCGATGGCAACACATCGGCTTTTCCCACAAACGTTGGCAAGGTCAAACTCGGTCGCTTATTTAGACAAGTCTGAGCGGTCATTTTCCAATTTCAACGGTAACCTGCAACCATCTTCAAAAAGGCTAACTCAGATCTCCAATTGCCTCATTGAACAAATCGGGCTCACGGCGACACGAACCCTAGATTCCCCACCGCATAGATCCATCTCCGCCGGCAAATTAGATGGCGGAATCGTCCAGCGCCAACACAGCGGTCTCCGGTCTGAAGGTAATCCTTAACTGTTCCTCGCAATCCGAGCTCGGTGCTAGAATTAATAGCAAACACCTGAATTAATGCTTTATCCCATCATTAAAATTTTAGGTTTCAGACATTCCGCTACCGCATCCTTCTCTCCCAAATTCTCTCTGCCTTGGCCCCCGTACAGAATCTAGTCCTGCCCATCTGATCTCTTGCGAGGCAAACAGAATCCCCTTCGTAAGCCAAAACTTAGATTTGGATTCTTGGGCCGACTGCTTACGAGCCTGGCCTAATCCTCCCGAATATTGGGTTTCTTGGTACAGTAGGGTAGCCAAAACTTACCAATCCCAATGGGAAACCACGGGAATAGCCGATGCCTTGACTTTGTCATTGTCTCCCCTTGAGAAACATGAAAATCTTCTAAAAACCATCGGCTATTTCTGGTCTGATGCTCTGAACTGCTTCATGTTCGGCCATGGCCCCATGACACCAACTCTGTTAGACGTGGTGATGATTACTGGTCTAGACGTCACATCACCCAGCCCCTCTGCTTTTATGCTGCCAAAAGTCCCCTTCAAGCTTTCTTCCAAAACAGATTGCACGAACTGGGGTGCTTATCTTCGAAGCCACATGAAAACTAAGGGCCCTGTCACAGAGAAAGAACACACGGCCTTCCTCAATTTCTGGTTGGAACATTTCATATTCTGTGGCCCTTCCCTTGCCCCAACCAAGAATTATCTCTCCTTGGCCTATGAACTTGCCAGAGGCACTCAACTTGGCATCGGCAAACTGTTCCTTGGAGAAGTCTATCGATATCTCCAGTTGATGTCTGTCAAACTATCCTCCCACATAGCAGTCAAAACAGGAGGTCCTTGGTGGTTTATTCAACTATGGGCTCAGCTGTACTTTCAAAACCATACCCCAAACTTCCCCCTTTTGGCAAGTTGCACCTTTCCAGATGCCAAAGGGAAGCAGATCCGATGCACCAGCTACGGCCAAGCTCTGTATAGCCTGCCAGGTAGTAAACTGATCCCTCATGAAGCATCCAAGTGGTTCAGCATTTTCTTCCAAGGCCTGGACAATCCTATCTTCTTTCCTTACACGGAGGAATCGGAAAATTTTGAAAATCCAATCTCCTTCAGGCTGGACAACTTTGCCGATGACACTAGCACTCGGCAGCTATTCTCCACCGTGATCCGTCCCTGCTTCCTCCCAGTTGGCATGAGCACATCCAACAGAATAATCAAGCCTGGATACGAGTTCTACCAGCCGGTCGTAGCAGCTCGGCAATTTGGCCTTGGGCAAGTACCTCCTTATTTCTTTCTCCACCACCTCACAGAGAGCAGAGCTGACCTGCCCGATCCTCTCACCAGTCAGAGGTGTTATTCTTTCTTCGATGCTCTAACCATCCCAATCCCTAACAACCTCACTTTCGCTTCATCAACCGATGGTTTTGAGAACTGGTGGTCGATGTGGAAGACTCATGCCTTCAGGAGAGCTCTGGGACCATTGCTGGAACAGCTCGATGCTGAATATGACATCCCCGTAGAACAGGTACTGCTACTTGTAAATTTTCTTGATGCAGCTCACGACGATTCTTTTAATATCCTGCTCTGTCTCCTTGCAGCAACAAGATGGTCCAGAACCTACTAACGAGGATGGCTCCCCCTTCGAATTCCTCCCACCAGCTCCTGTGGTCCTTTTCTGCAAAAACTCGCCACCTTTAAAACAGGTCGTGATGCAGAACCAGCCGATATCACCAAAATCGGCTTCCAAGAGCCAAGCAACTTCCGGGTCAGCTGCCTCCCGAGTTCCAACTAAAACAAGAACGGCGGTGAGGAAGGTAGTGGCCAAAAAAACTTTGAGGCGCCGGAGCCCTTCTCCAGAGAGCTCGCACGTACGCTGATTCATGCCTTGGTTGATCTCATTTATCTTTGTAAACATGCTTGTGCTTACCAACTCTCCCTTTCTTACAGGTCTCTATCGAAGACACCTCCAGCGAGGAAACACAATCCAATCGAGGAGATTCAAGCTCAGCAGACTCTGAGAGAACCACCACACCGAGCCAGCCAGATGTGCCACCATTGGCTTTCAGGAAAAGGCCTGTTCCTGAACCTGCTGCCCCCCGAGCAGCAGTCGAGGCGGGGCAAGCTGTGAGCCCCAAGAGGGCTCGCAAGGGACTGCAAACTTCTTCTTCGAGCCAGGAGGCTTCGAAAGTAATTATCCTCCATACTCTTACCACTCCTTTTTATGCCTATTCATTGCTATTCACATCGGCTAAGCACCTTTCATGCAGACGAATGACACTTCTAGTGGGAAAGTCGGGGAAGTGCCGATGCCTTCCGCAAGCCTGGATCTAGTAATCCCTGAAGGTGTAGATGAAACGGTTGCCAATCTGGCCAAGCCCTTAGCAACAACACACGAGCCGATTGTCTCGCCGTCGGCTATCCCCCTGATCTCAGGAGAGGTATGTTCGCTTCTTTCGACTCATCCTTCCCTGTTTGACGCATACTGACGCCACTTCTGCCTGCCAGGGTTGTGATATCTCAGGCTTGCTGACGTTCGACCCTGAATCCATCGAACCAGCTCCCTCTGCCGCCAACGATGAACCACGAGCAAGCGCTGTTCTACCTCAATTCCAGCGCCTCAAAGCCTTGCTGTCCTCCCCAATCGAGAAGTTGGTCGAGGGTTCTGAAGAGGTGAAGAGTGTTCTTGACGAAATCAAGGACCAACTCCCGGTAGCATTGCAGGTGAAGCTTTGGCCAGTTGTGACTCTGTCTTTCTATGGGTCAAGGGTGAAGTTGGCTCGTGAGAGGATCAATCTACGCCACGCCCAACTCCCACTGAAGGCCGATATTGCAGCCAAATGTCAGCGGCTCAATGAGAAAAAGGCGTCTCTGGATGCCAAAACTGACACCTCTGTCAGCACCGCCGAGCCTGCATCCTTAAAAAAGGAATTGGAAGATCTCGAAGAGAAGGTCCGGGCGACTAAAAAGCTCATTCATGACAAGGAAGCATTCATCGCCCGCTCCCAAGACGAAGCAGAAGGCCTCAAAGCTCAACTGAAGACTGATCTGGCAGAAATACGTGCCCTGAGCAAGCAGCTAGTGACGGGCAAGGACGATGATGACGTAGCCGAGATCGCCGAGGTGGATCGTGTCCGTGCTGACGCCCTCCGTGCCTTCGAGGCATTCCTTCAGTAGCTTATTCATGTAACCTGACACCTGCTCGTAACAGTCTGAACCTCGAGAGTCGATGGCTGTGCATTGTTTTTTTTTATTTGGCCGATTTCATGTATCGGCCCCCATATTTCACTGTTCATCATCCCACATGCTTGGGAAATATTAATCTGGATATTTTTTTTACTGGCCGATTTCATGTATCGGCCCCCATATTTCACTGTCCATCATCCCACATGCTTGGGAAATATTTCTTGAGATGCTGACCGTTGACAGCCACTGGGAATTTCACACCGTCCAGCTCCTCAAGCATGTACGCGTTGCCCCTTAAAACTTGGTCGACCCTGTATGGCCCGTGCCAATTTGGAGACCATTTACCGTATGCTGCATCCTTAGTTCCCAATGGCAATACAGCTTCCCATACCAGATCACCAACGTGGAACTCCTTTGGTCTCACCTTCTTATTATATGCACGAGCTACCTTGGCTTTGTTCTCTTTAATTTTCTCAAGCGACCACAGCGTAAGTTCAGTTAAATCCTCAACACTGTCACTCATCAGGGCTGCATATTCTTCAGTTGTTAGATCGTTCTGAAAAGTGACACGTCTCGATCCAGCCGTAATCTCCCATGGCAATACGGCTTCTTGTCCATAGACTAGATGGTATGGCGAGGTTTTTATCGCTCCATGACATGACATGCGATAAGCCCACAAAGCTTCTGACAAAACCTCGTGCCAACGCCTAGGGTGCTCGTCGATTTTTCTCTTGATCAGCTTGATAAGGCTCTGATTGGACGCTTCAGCTTGCCCATTTGCTTGAGCATAATATGGAGATGATCGGATCAGCTTAATTCCCGTGTCCTCGCAGAACTCTCTAAACTCGTGAGAAATGAAGACCAATCCTCCATCGGTCGTGATAGTTTGGGGAATCCCGAATCTATGAATGACATGTTCTTTCACGAAATTGATAACATCCTTCGAGTTTACTGACTTCATAGGGACGGCTTCCACCCATTTAGTGAAATAATCCGTAATGGCCAAAATCCACATGTGGCCTTTGCTTGATGGAGGATTGATCTTGCCAATCATATCCATGCCCCAACCTCGGAATGGCCAAGGCTTGATGATGGGGTTCATCGCTGATGCAGGTACCATCTGAATATTCCCGAATTTCTGACATGCTTGACACCCTTTATAGTACTTAAAACAATCCTCAAGCATGGTGGGCCAATAAAACCCTGATCGCCTGATCAACCATTTCATCTTGTGAACCGATTGGTGAGTTCCACAGGCGCCTTCGTGTACCTCGTGTAGGAGCCGATTCGCCTCGGTTGGCCCTAGACATTTGAGCAATAGCCCTTCCAGAGTCCTGTAGAACATGTCATCCCCAATAAGCACATACTTCATGGCCTTGTACCTTATCCGTTTAGGTGCCCCCCGAGCCGAATCTTTCAAGTAATTGAAGATATCGGCTCTCCAGTCGTCCGTCTCCAGGAACTGTACCTGAACATCAGTTCCATCTGCTATGTCCTTGTAGCCTGAAGCCATTTGTGCGAGATCATTCGCCTCGGTATTCTGCGATCGCGGGATCCAGTTAAAGTTTAAGTACCTGAACTGTGCCATCAGCTCACGGCATTGCAACCATAATGGGAAGAGTGACTCGCTCTCACACTTGTATTCGTCCGTGAGTTGGGAAATCACCAATTTGGAGTCTCCAAAAAGTTCCACTGCTTCTGCTCCAGCTTCAATGAGCAACTCCATTCCCTTGCGTATTGCCTCATACTCAGCGACATTGTTGGTGCAAGGGGTAGATAGCCTGATGGAGAAGGAATATGTTGCCCCCCGGGGCGACACGAGTAGAATGCCGATGCCGCAACCATCATCACAAGCCGATCCATCGAAAAACATAGCCCATGCACGTACATACAATGCTGCTATATCAGTGTTGATTCGTTCAGCAATAAGATCGGCCAACGCCTGTCCCTTAACCGCTTTGGCGGGTTGATACCGGATATCAAATTCCGATAATGCAAACATCCATTTGCCGAGTCGGCCTTTCAACACAGGAGCCGACAGCATATGTTTTATGACATCTGATTTGCATATGATGATAATCTCTGCTGACAGCAAGATGTGTCGCAGCTTGGTGCAGGTGAAAAATAGGCAGAGGCATAACTTCTCGATCTCAGGATACCTTGTCTCTGCATCCAGCATCCTTCGGCTGATGTAAAACACAACTCGCTCCAGACCATCATAAACTTGCACCACCACCGAGGCGATGGACGTGTCAGCCACCGACAAGTAAATGTAGAACGGCCTATCCTGCTGCGGTGGAACCAACACTGGCGGCTTCGTTAGATATTCTTTGATCTCGTCGAAGGCTCGTTGTTGTTCTGTCCCCCAGCGGAACTCCTCATCAGATTTAATTTTCACCAGTCCCATGAACGGCTCTATTCTTCCTGACAGATTGGAGATGAACCTTCTGACGAAGTTGATTTTGCCGATGAGACACTGCAGTTCTTTCTTCGTGGTAGGTGGCTTCATTGTTCGCACTGCCTCCTGACTTTTCAGGCCGATCTCAATTCCGCGTTCATGGACCAAGAAACCCAAGAACTGACCGGCCGTCACACCGAAGGCACACTTCTTTGGATTCATCCGTAGTCCGAATTTTCTGGTTCGGTCCAGGACGCGTCGCAGATCGTCCAAGTGTCCTTGTACTGAAGCAGACTTGACTACCACGTCATCGATATAAATCTCCACCAGCTTGCCGATCAGATCATGGAAAATGTAATTCATGGCTCTTTGGTATGTGGCGCCGGCATTCTTCAGTCCAAATGTCATGACTACATATTCAAACAACCCCACCGAACCTGGGACTCTGAATGCAGTCTTGTGTATATCTTCTGGAGCCATAAAAATTTGATTGTAACCGGCATTGCCATCCATAAAGCTC
This sequence comes from Dactylis glomerata, assembly GCA_007115705.1. Classification (NCBI taxonomy): domain Eukaryota; kingdom Viridiplantae; phylum Streptophyta; class Magnoliopsida; order Poales; family Poaceae; genus Dactylis; species Dactylis glomerata. Next base: position 741,830 of record QXEO01000454.1, read on the forward strand.
AAGACCTTATGACCAGCAGCTGCGTTGATCAATGTCTCTGCTACCGGCATCGGATACTCATCCTTTGGAGTGGCTCTATTGAGATCCCGAAAATCTATGGCAACACGCCATCGGCCATCCTTTTTCTCTACAGGTACGATACTAGAAATCCACTCAGCATACCTGCATGGCCTGATGAACCCAGCTTTCAACATTTTCTCGATCTCTTTCTTGACTTCCTCTAAAATTTCGGCCTTCATCTGTCGTGCTCGCTGCTGGAATGGCCGAAACCCTTTTTTAAGCGGGAGCCGATGCTCAATGATGCTCCTGTCTAACCCGGGCATCTCCGTATAGTCCCAGGCAAAGCAATCTGGATATTCTTTCAGCAAAGCTATCATCGGACCCCGCAGATTCGGATCTAACTTTTTGCTGATAAATGTCGGTCGTGGCTTATCCCCAGGACCGATGTCAATCTCCTCTAGCTCATCAGCGGATGTAAACCCATACCCCAGCTTTCCGTCACCTGCTAAATCGATGCTGAACACAGGCCAAAAGTTTGGTGAGGATAACAAAGATAATTTGGGCCGATTGCCGAAATCGGCCCCCTTTTTGATTGCATTACTCAAGGAAGGTTTACAACTTATTTGTGCTCCACAATGGTAGGGAATCTCCCTACTACGACTACATGACATGCTTGTCGTAAGATCACTGCTTTTTATTTTTTGTGGCCGATCGCAGGGATCGGCCTTACCACGCACAATCGTGGGCTTTGCTACTCTGTCAGGCCAGTGGATAAGACCAGCCTCACCCCGTTTTTTGTAGCTTCAATGTGCTCACAGCCGTCTAGACTGACTCCAGAGATCGGCTCTTGGTCTTCTGCGTCCCAAATGTTCATGCCAGCTATTGAGATCTCGATCGAATCATCTGCATGAATGACCTCCACTTCATCTCCATCCCACTGTATCAGGCATTGGTGCATCGTGGATGGAATGCAGCAGTTAGCGTGAATCCAATCCCTTCCCAGCAAGACAGCGTAGGTGCTTTTGCTGTCAACAATGAAGAACGACGTAGGGATGGTTTTTCTACCCACGGTCAGATCCACGTTCAGAACGCCTTGCGTTTCTGAAGCTTGGCCGTTGAAGTCGCTTAGCGTGACATTGGTTTTGATCAGATCTGCAGTGGAGCGTCCCAAACGCCGAAGCATGGAGTATGGCATTATATTGACTACCGCTCCGGTGTCAACCAACATCTTGCGGACAGGCTGCCCATTGATATAACCTCTCAGGTACAGGGCTTTCAGATGTTTGTAGCCCTTCTCCCGTGGCTTTTCAAAGATAACCGGCCGTGGGCCGCAGTCAAACTGTGCCACTGGTAGTTCTTCGGTTCTTGGAGCGCAAAACTCTGACGGAAGTATGAACACCATGTTTGTGCCAGCCGATGTCTTCGCATCGGCTTTTACTGGTTTGGGGCGCCACTCTTTCTTTTTTGGACGGGCCTCCGTCTCCAAGGTTTGCTGAATTTTCACGGCCAGATCAGGCCGGGCTTTCCTTAAAGTGTGGAGGTACTGCGCTTCGGCTTCCTCCAAGCTACGTAGCCGCTGAACTCTACGCTTTTGGGTGTGTCTGAGTCCATCGGGACACCACCTTGGCCGGTGATATCTATCTTCTTCTTCATCCTCTGACTCCTCGAGATCTTTTGCTCGAGATGACTCCTCTTGTCTGTTCTGAGGCCGGAGAGGCCCTAGACGCTTGAACACTGAAACTGGACCTGTGTCATCCTTCTGCTGTCCACATTCCGGGCAGTTGTCGACTGTAGGCAATCGGCTCATTCCCGCATCCCAACAGTACTTGAAGAAAGGACAATCCCAATGTTTATCCACGCCTTCCTTTTCCTTTGACCTTCCCCTAGCGCGGTGCTCATATCCTTCATCATCTCTATCATGCCGACGGTATCTCCCATCGTATGCGTCGGTCCGACGATCTCTTTCATCATCTCTGTCGTACTGCCGACGTCGGTCATACTGACGCTCATACTTGTTAAGGAGATGCGTGGAGTGTGGCTTCTGATATCGCACGCTTCTCACTTGTTCCTCGGTTATATACCGCCTATCATCATAACGGGGCCGGTCGCGTGGACCGGCCTCTTCCTTTTCTTTGCTCCGGGAGTGGCCGCTTTCCTCCTTATACTTGCCATGGTGGTACACAGGCCCTGCCATGTTAATATCGAACGAGAAATCTAGCTGACGCCTCGTGGAGTGGCTGTGCTCTACCATGTTGATGCCAGGAAACGGGTTTGTGTCCACTTTCATGGCGAACTGCCCAAGGATCAGACGGCCCTGTTCTATCGCCGTTTGGATCTGCCGACGTAGCTCTTTGCAATCATTGGTGGTGTGGGTGAACGAGTGATGCCACTTGCAGTATGACCTCCCGTTCACCTCTTGCGCCGTAGGGATTTTATGGCCTTCGGGTAACTTCAGCTGCTTTTCCTTCAGCAGTAAATCGAATATCTGCTCAGCTTTGCTTACATCGAAGTCGAACCCTTTTGCAGGCCCTTGCTGTTTCACCCATTTGCAGGACACAGGATCTGCTCCCCGAGCCCATTCAGCCACGGCTATCTCCTGGTCTTCTACAAGATCCTCTTCTTCTGTATCGACCAGGCCTATCGGACGTTTGAACTTGTCTTGGTACAACTCAGGGTGGCGCTGCTCATACATTGTCAGTTTCTGGACCATGTGCGCCAGTGAATTGTATTCTACTTGGAAAGCCAGATCCTTGATCGGTGCTGAGAGACCCAACACGGCCAGCTCGACTGCTTCTTTCTCAGTTAAACGAGCCGAATAACATCGGTTCTTGACAGTCCTGAAACGCTGAATATACTCGGCTACCGTTTCTCCCCGCTTCTGCCGCACCTGCGCCAGATCGGCAATGCCAGCCTCGGTAGCTTCTGAATGATACTGAATATGGAACTGTTCTTCCAGCTGCTTCCAGGTCCGGATCGAATCTGGTGGTAACGAGGTGTACCACCCAAAAGCTGGTCCTGTCAGAGATTGCGCAAAGAACCTTACGCGTAACTGATCCGATGCTGAAATCATGCCTAACTGTGCCAAATATCGGCTCACGTGCTCGATCGAGCTAGACCCTTCTGAACCATTAAATTTTGAGAACTCAGGGAGCCGATACTTGGGTGGAAGCGGAATCAGATCATACTCGTTGGGGTACGGCTTGGAATAGCTGATTGTTCTCCTCTTCGGCACGAAGCCGAACTGGTCTCTCAAGATGGTACTGATTTGCTCCACCGTTTGAGCTGCAGGGGCCAAATTCTCATGACTCGTTCCGGTGGCATACTTAGCTAGCCACGCCTGTTTATCAGCGTCCATCCCGGACATCCCTGCTCCCGAAATCCCTACTCCAGAAACACCTACCCCAGAAATCCCTGCGGTTGCAATCTGGTTCGTGTGCGTCAGGCTGTTGCAGTCCGGCACGTATGTGCACACATATCCATGTGGGATTTCTTTAGGTGGTTCAAACAGGAATTGGTAATCGCCAGGATCACCTCCAATCTTGTAGACGACGTACGCCGGTGACCCCGGTGGCTCCAGAGCTGCAAGCGTGAATGGTAGCTGTGGCCTGGTCTGGAGCGGTCTTTCTCCCTGGTGAGTCCCTAGGGTAGGCCCCGACGGAGAGTACTGATGTTTCATGATCTCCTGAACCACGCGAACCGCGACGCGCTCGAAAGCGTTCACCAGGCTCTCAGAATGGCGGTGAAGAGAATGAGCCACCGTGTAATTGACTTCCTGTCGCAGAGCTCTGGTGCGATCCTCTGAAGGAACAGACAGATCCACCTCATCGAGAGCGCCTTCGGGTGAGAACCCTTTCCACCTGATGCCATGCTTACGGGTCCTCTCAAAAGAGCCGATGAGATCGGCTTCGAAGAGAGCTTTGATATCATCATACCTCTTCTTGTGCTCATCAGGCAGATCGTCGTACGTGATTGGTCTGTCCCCCATCGCAGCGTCAGATGTTGATGCAGATGTTGTTGAGTGTCCCACTGGGCGTGCCAGAATGTGTTGCCTGTCAAAACCCACCGGCGAGCAGCGACGAGCAACACGAAGAGCCGGGAGGCTCCCAGAACTGCTGGTGGGCCCTGGTCCCTCGGGCAACGGCCCGCAAAACTCCGGCACACGTCCTGGCTGATGCAAAGGCGTGCCACCTGACCTATACCTGATCAGGAAGGTGATGGATTGCTTCGATTAGTTTCCTGCATGGCAGACACGTAAACATTAAATACGAGCCTCGATCGGCTCTCAGGTTTCCCTGTGAATCGGCTCATGTAGCCGATTGTCCCATGGATCTGCATTGGATCTACGATAACATGGGGTTTTGCTTTATCAATACAAGTCAAATCGATCTACGACAGTTTAACGCTTTCACCACATAATTGGAACATCCCACACGTAATTGAGCCTGGTAGATACGAAAGATAACAGAAAACTAACCCTAGAGGAGGCCAAAAAACCAACGTAGAGTCAATTCCCGGAACAACTCCTCTCGAATTGGCAAACCATATCCTTACGTACTACTGGATCGTTCAACCCGTTTGTGAGGCCTAACCATGCGGATATCAAACTAATCCTTAGAAAACAAGGAACAACTATGACAGATTGAATCGACTGAATAAAGATCAAGCAAGATGCTGCCCTTACACCCAAAATAGGTGCAAAGGCAGCGAGATCTCTAGGGGCAGCATGACTAAGCAAACATAACCAAAAGCACCGATGCTAGCCCAAACAGATCTATGATAACAGTATTACTCGCCATCAACAAGGCTTCAGTACGAGCAACACCAAATAACACATAAGCAGATGCTGCCTAGATCGCGAGATGCGATCTAGGCAGCACGACGCTTACCTGAAAGAAACCCTCGAAACAAGGGGTGGCGATGCGCCGAGATTGTGTTTGTTGTGAACGTGGTCGTCCTCCTTTCTCAATAACCCTAGGTACACATTTATAGTCCGGAGACTTTCTATCTTTGGAATAAACCTAACAACTCTATCTCTTGTTTAAACCGAAACGTAATCTATCATAATATACAGATACACGGGCAATTAGCCCAAATCCACGCGCAAGGCCGATCCAGCCTCCAAGCCCATCTTGATTACGGCCCATCTCCTCATTTGGCCAAAATGTGGCGATAACAGATGCACTCAATTGTTGTGGATGAGGCAAACTTTAAAGGAATATGGTGTAAATTGTGACAAAGTGCCTCTTTTATGCGACAATGAAAGTGCTATCAAGATTGCCTATAATCCGGTGCAACATTCAAGAACCAAGCATATTGAGATCCGGAATCATTTTATTAGAGATCACTAGCACAGTGGCCCGCGCACATGCGCAGGCGAAATCTTAATGGTGTTTTAAATTTCTGTATATGACCCAAAAAGGAAAAACAATTCTTATCAACTTTATTAAAATTAAGATTTGTCTAAATCCTAGGATTGCATGTTTAAATAATATGTACTTTTTATTAAATAATTTGTATAGTTCTGTATGAAGATAAGTACCGACCTTATAATATTTTTGAATTACTTGTAATTCTGTGAGTGTACGTAACACAATGTACTCCATCCGTCTGGGTTTATAGCTAGGTTCTAGATGCAACTCTAGATCGTCAATTTGAATAACTTAAGATGAGATTAAAAAAATATCATTAGAAAATTCAATGTTATATTTTATAATGGTATAATTTTTATATATTTATTAAATTGACAATCAAGTAATATGCTCTGGACCTATAAACCTTGACGAAGAGAGTATTTCCCTATTTTACTACTCAGTTGTTGCCCAATAATATATATTCAGGTGCGTTAAATTAGCTCCCTTGGATTTCACTCCGGTATTTTTTTGCATCCGGTATTTTTTTGGCATTGCTTTCACTCTGAAGTACGTTAGTCGAATATATAATGTTCATGATAGTCCTTTTATAAATGCTAAGGCAGTTAGTATTGCTTGAATTTGATTGTCATATGTTAACCTACAATTTATCTCCTATGAATTAGGTGTTCTCAAATCATTGACATGAGGTTCATGTTTGGTTTTTACACATGCCCAATTTATATATTTCATATTTATTTTTGACTTCTGGACAATGAACTCAGTCATCGACTTACGTGTTATCTGTCAAGTTACTAACGTAAATTGTACATGGAGTTTTGAGAATTACCATTGATGCGGTAGGCTCAGTACCATGAGGCCATATAGTTTTGGACTATAATTAAGAAATAGACTTTTTTCAATGTGAAAAAGGAAATAAATTTGAAGTACCTTTGAGCATGCATATCAACTTTAATACAGTATTAGTGAAGGGCTCTTTGAAATACAAAGGTTTTGCAATCTCATCCCTTGAGTTTGACATGAATGCATTTTTTGTGGGGTTTCAATAAGAAATGGTTGTTAGTGGATGCTTTCATTGTAACTTTTGTGAGAACATTAAAAAACTAAGTTTGAAAGAAATATCAAACAACAGATGATATGACGCATGCATGTCTTGAGGAAACTATTCTACGGCATAATTCCATGACATATTACCTTGAATGATAATTTATTTAATCAAAATATACTATAATATAATGTAATGATAATTGTCATACATCGATACATACATTTTCACAAATAAATTGTTCATGGTGAATTATTGCTGATGTTTCCACCCAAGAATCATGATGGACAAAGTGGTAATTTAAAAGGAATGAATCCACCATCATGTGACTATCAAAATTAGAGATCCTTTGATTTTCATCTATTAAAGCGTAGTTAAGTCCTTGAAGTTCATGGAAAGTTTATTCAACTGTTGTTGAGGGAAACTCAGCTCGATCAAAATGACTTAAATTATATGTATTTATATAAACTTACCCAAATGCTCAATAAGTCGTGCTCGGATGGGATCCTTATTCTGGATTAAGACGACAACCTGCTAGAACCAATAAACCAAGACTATGATATCTCCAAATCACCAATTGGAAAAAATTGCATAGTCATAAATGAGGCTGTAGTATTTTTAATCCATTTTACTTGAATTAAGAACTGAGTTGAAGAATGGTTGTTACCAATCTAACTTATCAAATCATGATGTTCTAGCTGAAGGTAAAATGTGTTGATGTGCATAAGTCGTAAGACGCAAAATTCTATGTTAGTGTTCTAGAATTAATATCCAGTAATACGATAATATTGACAACATGGAGAGGTAATAATATTACTTATATGGAGCAGTAGAAAATGTGTTTTTGCGTATATGTCCTAACATGCCATATTCTGTGTCAGTGTTACAGAATAATATACCTTAATATGATCTTATTGACCATATATTGTAGTTATAATTATATGGAGCATAAAGAAATGGAAAAAGGGCTCATCAACAATATAAATGTTAACTTCAGTAGCGTCATGCTCAGATCCTTCAGACTGCTCAGGTACTCTACGTTCAGAATATACAAGCAAATAAGTATATCCATCTTTTTTTCTAAGGTCGGCGTGTAATTATTTAGAATGGCACGCCTTCATCACATGTTCACCCAAAAAGTAACCTTTTTTTTTTCAGGAAGCAACTCCGACCTTCTCGTGTTTCCCTAAAAGTAAATAAACCATACCTGTTACCACTTACCACTGCCATTGCGTAGCTCTACCATACATGCTTCATGAAACGGACACGCCTGATGCATGAGGCAATTCATGTTGCCTAGACATTTACCGATAAATTCAAAGTAGGATATCTTATTTATAAATGGAATTAAGCAAACAAAAGGTAAATTAAGTAGTGTTGGTGCGAGAGCGAACATTTGGATTTCGAGCTCTATGGAGCCCAAATTTTGAATCTCCAAAAATTCGAATTCAAACCTTTCAAAAAATCTGAAATAAATACCATGGTGTAGATAATGTTGTAGTCTATCAGTGTGTATTTTTTCAGAACGAAATATATTGTATTTTGGGCTCAGAAGAAAAGACATCGATATTGTGTCCTATGTGAACAATGCATATATAACTTGATTTTGTCTTTCTGTGCGATTTTGTTATTTTTTACTGAACCCAAAATATAATGTATTTTGTTCTAAAAATTTAAAGAATGATAGAGTGCAACATTACCTATGTCATGGTATTTTTTTCAAAAATTTCTGAGATATTTGTAGTTTTTTTGGACTTTAGAGAAGGAAAGGAGCGGGATCCCTAGTGCCCGAGCTCCATTTGAAGTTTTTGGTGTTGGTGCGTAGTGGACAACTAATAGAGATAACATATGTGAATATTTACAGAAAAGTAGTTCCAAATCAACAAAAAAATAAAAAAACAGATATTACACCCTAATTCTTGAAGCTTTTGCAGCAAACAGGAAATCGTGCATGTGGATCTTGTTTTTACCAAAAACCTGCAGTTGCCAGAAAGGATGCATCGGCTCGTACCGCGGCCATACATCATGATAAAAATATCCTTCTTCTTTGCAAAAATTTTTTTTGCCTAATCAGGTAGCCCTCGTTGCAGTATTCAAACTTTTAATCAAGCCTAAAATTTGAAACTACATGACCTACAACACACTTCAGTAGAGCTTGTGCAAAATTAGATGTAATCTCTAAATAGTACTTGAATATATTTTCAACACGACGCACCTGGTCGATCGGGTTGTGAATAACGTACGGGCTGGGAGCATCCATGAATGACACCCAGTGAGCCACAAACACGGCAGTGAAGGTCGCCTACGCACATAGCTGAGCATACCGGCCGCAGGGTGGAGTCACACTACTATGCTCGGTATAGGATCGATTTATGCTCGGTATAGGATCGATTGGAGATTTGCCTCTTGCCCGTGTACTTCGCCGAATCCGATGCACCTGCATATATACACGCATGAAGCATTGATACTGCGTATATTGATTCCTCCGACGACTCCGCGCGTAGCGAGGGCTGTCAACCAAAAGTGCATATGAATTTGATCAGCTGATCCAGGGATAGGAGAAGAATACGCGGCGGCGGCGGCGACTGCTGTGTGTGGACGTAACTTTTGTTTCCTTCGATGAGGGAGTACGTGACCTAATTATCGTTAGCTAGAAAATATCTAAAGGGTACATAGAACTTATTAAGGGCATTGGTGGGTAATTTTTTAACTTCCACGCCATTGTTTAAAATCCATTGGCTGTCATTGTTTTGTTAATTAAATTGATGGCCGGATGTTTCTGTTTTTTGTGGGATTTTCTAGGCTATTTCTCTTTTTTGTGATAGCTCGTAATGCATTTTTAATATATAATAGATAGATGTTGCCCGTGGTGATATTGAGCTTGCATATGTTTGCACCAAGGATCAACTTGCCGATATATTCACGAAGCCTCTTGATGAAGCAATATTTGGATATTTGAGAAATGAGCTAAATATCATTGATTCAAGGAGTGTGGCTTGAGCATCTTGCAAATACACCTATATTTCAATGCTTGTTTGGTTTAGGTGTGGGCATGGAGATAGGGGGAGTGCGGTCCTAATCAATTGGGCTATCCCTCCCCCCATAATGCCGATAGTAATCATATCATTCTCTTAATATCATTTTTGTGATATATGAGCTTCAATGACGAGTAGTGGTTATGGACCCTAGATACATCTTCGCGGTCCAATGCCATAACACTCAAACATGGTGGCTTCGGCCACCGACCTTTTTTTTTTGAAGAGTTGATTCCTTGCATATCTTATTTGAAGTTTTGGTGTTCTCTCTTGGTGTTGTTTCTTAATTTGATATGGGAAGGCACTTGCATTGGATTTTTCGTTGATTTGTTCTTGCAATGTTAAGTGCCGAGAACCACTCCATGATTGCTCTCTCACCTAAGCCATCCTATCTCAAGACATCTAATTTTTGCACACGAGTTCAATTTTTCATCAAAATAACTTCTGTTTTTGAAAAAATTCGAGTGGATCAGTTTCTGGCTTCCCAGGCCGGAATATCCGCCCCCTTGGGCGGAATATCCGGGGGGGGGGGGGATTATCTGGGCTAGTTTGGTCGGATAATCCGGCCGGAGTGGAAACCAGGTATAAAAGGGGGCGGGTCGGGCTGCCCTCCGGGCAGTTCCAACCCAGCCCCTAGGGTTCCCCCAGCCGCCACCGCCGCCTTGCCTCTGCCGCCGCCGGAGGTCCGGCCGTTCCCTCGGCCTCTCCTCGCCGGGATTTGATATCCTCCGCTTTGGGAGGGCTTTCACCAAGCCGTTTTTGTAATGGATGCGGGTATTTTCCTAACCCTAGGGTGTGATTTTACCTATGCATATTCTTGGTGCTTGGCCCTCTATTTGTTGAATTCCTGCCATCATGAATCTTGTTGTATGTTCTTTCTTTTCGATCTATCAATTTGTGTGCTGCAGCATGTTTAGGAAATTTTTTCGAGGGGGCCAGATTATCCGCCCCCTGGCAGGATAATCCGGCCTGGCATTTCCGGTTTTTTCTTAACTTGCTGCTATCAAGTTGATTTCTCGGGTGAAGATTGTTCTCTCATACCACATGATTCTTGATCCTCTTTCAGTAACTTGTGTGCATATGCTTATCCCCTTGCTACCCATGCTTCTCTCTTTCACAGGTGGTTCGAGTTTGCCGAAGCAATAGCGTCGGCTTATTCCGAATGAAGACGGAGTTCTTGTCGATGAGGTTGCAATCTGTCGACAACAGAGGGAAGATGCTAGGAACGCTGAGAAAGCCAAAGTTGCCAAAGCTCAAGCCCGCCGTCACAAAGGCAAAGCGACTCATCCCAACTACAAGAGCATGCCAGAGGCCGAGTACATTCTTGTGCGGCGCAACAATTGGTACGCCACACTTAGAGATGAAGACATTGAGGACCGTGGTTTCTGGAATGAAGAGCAGTGGGGCATTTTCCGTGATGTCTATGAGCCTCTCAAGAATCCGTGTTGACCGATGCATCCTATTGACTTTGATCATCTTCGCAGCAAGACCTATTTTGATGAAGCGGTTTCTGTGGTTGAGAAGATGGGATTGATGGGATTGGCTACCATTCAGTGCAACTATAACCCCGGCCTCATCAAGCAGTTTTATGCCACTCTTGTGATATTGCCTAATCCTCAGAAGTCTATGAAGTGGATGACTGGAGAGCATGAGTGTACATCGTACTTCTCTACGTTTGCCTCTCTTGGGGTATGCGTATAATGGGGACACTCCAGTGGGTCGCCGTATTCACAATCCGGGGACCAAGCCTGACAAGGATAAGCTATATGACCTCTATGACTCCACAGGCGTTGTGGGCTTCATCAATGGCCTGCATCCACTCTATGATCAGCTTGTCTACATTTTCAGAGAGAACATTGCTCCTAGTGGTGGTAACAATGATGCCATTCGCACCTCACTTGTTGACCTCCTCGCTTTTGCTCATGAGTGTGCTACTTCGACCGACCCGGATGAGGACTTTACTCTTGATGTGATGGATTTCATCTTCTATGAGATTAAGGATGCTATCATTCAGAGGAACACTGTGCCATATGCTCCCTTCATCATGCTCCTCATCAAGCATGCCCTTGGAGATTATGATATCCATGATGACTGTGTGGATCACCTAGTTAAGAAGATGTATGTCAAGAAGAAGAAGACTCCTGCTCCATCTTATCCTAGCACCTTCATGGCTGATGCGAGGTCGAGTGCTTCTACTCATGATCAGAGGGCTGCTGCTTCTGCTATGTCTAGAGAGGTGAGAAAGCTCAGTTGGTTTGAGAGGAATGTCCTTTGCATGAAGGTTGAGATCCACCGTGAGAACTATCAAGCTTATGTTGAGAGGAAGAACATTCAGGACACTCAGCAGCTGATTCTACACCATCTCAGTGGTGCACAGACTGCCGATCCCACCCCTACCGCACCTACGTCCTATGAAGCTTGGAACACCGATCGCTACAACTGGGTTGATATGCAGAAGCACCTCTTTGCTGCTCCAGATGCTCCCACAGGAGATACTCATGCAGAGGCTGAGGAGGATGTGGAGGATGAAGATGCTGGAGGTGATGAAGATGCTGGAGGTGATAATGATGATGGCGGAGATGACTATGCTGAGGGCTCTGACAACATCGATGATTGGGACGATTGATTCCTTGGGGCGTGTAGCATCGCTCTTCTCCCTTTTTGGTGTCTTGATGCCAAAGGGGGAGAAGTAGTTCTATTAGGAGTCTCACGGGATTTGCATGGGTGGGAACACAAGCTTGCGCGTTTATCATTCATTTGGCACTTGTGTTTCTTCTTATTTTACTTGCTTTAAGTTTGGAACAATTCGTGTGGTTTATTTGCTACTATGGTGTGTATGAGACTATATCATATGTTTTATATGTGCTTTGGGGAATGCTTTGTGGAACATTATTGTGAGCTCATGATGTGAGATGGCTATGGAATTTGGTCCGGTTTCTCGTTATTACCATATTTGGAATTCCATATTGATTGAATTATCTATGAAGAGGTATGCTTCCTACAAACTCTTGTGGTTCTCCTTCGAACTTAATTGTGTAGAAGCACACATTTAGGGGGAGCCTTATTACTTGCCCATATATTTGTTGTTTGAAATATTTGATCTCTCTTGCAAATCCTAGTGTTGAAATCTAACACCAAAAAGGGGGAGATTGAAAGTGCATACTTTGTATCCCTCATGTTTTGTGTGTTAGATAACAACATTAGGAATTTCAAGTGTGTGCTAAGTGGTGCAGATTTTACAGCTCAAGAAATGGCTAAGTCATTGGGATGGCATCTCCCTGTTCCAGGCCGGATAATCCGGCCAGGGGCCGGATATTCCGCCCTCCCTGCGAGGCATCAGAAAAACGGCTAAGGACTTAGCTCGGCGTCACCCAGATACGGGGCCGGATATTCTGGCCAGGGGCCGGATAATCCGCCCCCCCCCCCCCGAAGATTTCAGAAAAACGGCTAAGGACTTAGCTCAGCGTCACCTAGATACGGGGCCGGATATTCCGGCCAGGGGCCGGATAATCCGCCCCCCCTCGAAGACTTCAGAATTTCTGCTAAGGACTTTGCTCGGCGTCAACCAGATACGGGGCCGGATATTCCGGCCAGGGGGGCCGGATATTCCGGCTGACCGGATAATCCGCCCCTACTTTGGCCAGATAATCCGCCCCTCCAACTCAGCAATGGCTACATTTTGGGAGGGGCTATAAATACCCCTCCCCTTCTTCAACCTCAAGCTGCTCGTCCTGCACAAGAAGAACACCCCATTTGGAGCCACCAAATTCACAATATCTCCTCCCTCAACCCACCAAAGCTCTTGATCTTTGGAGAATCGAAGGAGAAGGCCTTGATCTACATCCTCACCGAAGCGATTTACTTTCCCCTCTCATTTGCTTGAGGGCCCTTGTGTCTTGGGTTCCCTTGTGTCCCTTGACCTTGATTTGTGTGTTTGATATCTTGATACTTGTTGATTGATTGCTTTGTGGTGCTTGGGAGCCTCCAATTCAGTTGTGGAGTTGTGACCCAAGTTTGTAAAGGCCGGTTCCGCCTTGAGGAATCCCTTAGTGGAAAGTGAGCTAGGCCTTTGTGGCGGAAGCTTGCACCAGAGAATAGGGTGAGCCTTTGTGGCGTTGGTTAGGCCTTTGTGGCAACCACACCTCTCCAACGTAGACGTACTTCCCCTAAAAAGGAAGGAACTACGGAAATTACATCCGTGTCTCCGTGTGCTCCACTCTCAGTTACCTCTATCCTTTATTGCCTTTACTTGTTGTATCTTGCTTAGCGTTCTAGTTGTCATATAGGTAAATTCACCTTAGTTGCATATCTAGAGAATTTACCTTTTGTGTAAAGCCTAAATTGAAAAAGAATTAAAATTTGAGTAGCACCTATTCACTCCCCCTCTAGGTGCCCCTATGATCCTTTCAGTTATTACTACTGTAATAATCACTTCTTATCATTTTTATTTCGTTTTTGTGCCAAGAGAAACCTCTAGTTTGAGTGAGGTAAGATTTGAGGATGTTGCTGTCCTGAAACTGTTTTCGGTGCTACACCATAAAAATTCATGAAAATTATCTGTATATCTTTTGGACCTGCGATTTCTTGTTCATATGCCCCAGGTTATATCCAAACTTTAATTAGTTGAACACTTTTTGATTTGAGCAATAGAAAACCCTCTAAAAATTTGACCTTTGTCAGCTGTTCTGTTTTAACAGATTTCTGCCTATATTTGTGTTTGCCGCTTGATTGCTTTCTTTTTGAGTTCTTTTGATCATGGAACTTTTGGGGAAGTTGCTACAGTAGTATATGCTTTATATGTGGCGGTTTTGAGTTGAAACCTGAAGCAAAAAGGGTTGATTCAATGTTATGCTTACACTAATGTTGCTACTAGGTTTGTGTTTAGTTTTGTATGAAGGAAGTTTTCAAGTGTAGGGATTGGAGAATGATGAGATGAGTTGAAGAATAGACAAAAGCTCAAGCTTGGGGATGCCCATGTCACCCCAACAAATATCCAAGAAGTACAAGCGTCAAAGCTTGGGGATGCCCCCAAGGCACCCCTTCTTCATCGGCAAAAATCAGGTCACCTTTCAAAACACTATATTTTTATTGCTTCATGCACTATGCGTTTTTCTTGGAGCATCAGTTGTTTTTAGTTTTCAGTTTAGTTTAGTTTTGTTTGCTGCAATAAATGGTTAGACCCCAACAAATTCCTTTTGGAGAAGTTGCCTTGCTTTTCATTTGCCAAGAACACTCCGTTTTTCATTCTTATAATTTCAACGAGTGTTCTGTTTTTCTAGAACTGCGTTTAGCTTTCGATTTTCGCCTTGATTTGTGTTCAGATCTTGTTATATCTTTTCATCAAGGTGTATTTTGACCTCTGGTCCATGTTGGTTTTCATCAAAAGAGTTGGTTATAAAAAGTTTGAATGGTGTTGGAAAAGAGAAAAAGCTTTATGCAAAAAAGTGGTACAAGAAGGAGCTTGTGTAGACTGCGGCCTAGGCTTTTGCATGTCGTGCTTGATGTCTTTTTGATAGTATGCTTAGTGGTTTTTCTGTAGCATGACTTGTCTCAAATGACTGAGATTGCTTAATAAGCCTTTGAAAAAATCATGCGTTGTTTTAATTATTTGGAAGCATGCATTATTTTGGTTTTCTCCTTTGATGCTTTATTTGGGTTGACTTGGCGCATGCTGACACATGTTTGACTCATACAAAGTCGCCATAAGCCTTTATGATCATTTAGTTTTTGACTTTTGATGCCATCTTATGCTTCTTTTAATGTCGCTTTGTCGCTATGCATGATTATGGCCGTTATTGCTCTCTTAGTTGGTCGCTCCCAGTCTTTTGCTAGCCCTCATTTTGTACTAAGTATGAGCTCTACTCATGCATCCAACTCCTAAAAACCAAGTTGTTCCAAAGTGTCCACCATACATACCTATTAGCAATTTGCTATTCTAAAGTACATTTGACTTGCTTTTATCTATCCTTCAAATTAAACTCTTTTTGGTGTTATGCGGAAATTGGTCAGTAAAGCTCTCACGAACCGGATGGCACACTTTACTTTTCTCGTTTTAGAATTTTGACATTGTGGCTCTCTTATGTTGAGTTGTTATGCTTGCAAGTTGTAAGTTGGGAATTAGCCCAGCCATGCCGTCATGGGGCAAGCTTTCAACATTGCACTATCTTTCATTTGAGTTGATATCGTGATCTTTTGTTTATGGATACTCGCGGTGTGAAATGAATTGGGAATCTTGCGGGATCATGGAGTTTGTATATGTGTTAGAGAAACGCTTGAGCCGCTAATCTAAGCCATGCATAATTCATGGTGGAAATTTACAGCATGCCCATAGTGAACATTCAACGATGCATCTCACAATAAAAAGCTATACCAATGATAAATAAAAGAGATGCCGATGTGTTCATTGTCTGTTTGTCCTGTCATTTTGATGTGTGCTTGTTCCATGTCATCGAGCAGGAGGTACCCCGTTGGCGGTTCTCGATGATACACATATAATTACAATGACAAGAGCTTGCTTGGGACTCTAAGTCGAGTAGCATGAGGTTTGGGTATTCGTATTTCACGGGACACGAGGTTTTCAACTTATGATTTGTCAAGCATATGCAGCATAAGTATATTTGCATTAACTTTAACCATTCAAGATGCTTATGATGGGGGCAATGAGATCTCAAAGCCGGTAAGTACCATAATTTTTGAAGATTTATAAAACTTGCAATCACTGCTTCCCTCCGCGAAGGGCCTTTCTTTTACTTTTATGTTGAGTCACCACCTTCTACCTTTATGCACCATTAAGAGAGCATAGTTGTCATTCTTAGTATAATGTGCATTGTCCCAAAGTTTTCATTGATTGATTCATATTGTTGGTTTCACTTGTTCTCAAATTACTTGTATCTAGTCGCCCTCTTAAACTTGAAGGTGTCCTATGCATTTATGTTTTGCTACTCCATGAGGGACAAGCTGAAAACCATTTGTATATTTTTCCTTATGATTTGAACACACGTTTGACTTTCACTGTTTCATTTTCATGATCTTTTGTTTGTGTTCATTTTCATGTTATAACATGGTTGCTAAGTTTCTTCTATCAAGATTATATCTTTCATGCCCACGTTTTAAGTTCTTTTGATCCCATCACACAACGATTACATATTTAATCAAGATTGTGTAGGTGCATGTCACCTCAAAAAAAATTCTTTTGTTATCACTTACCTACTCGAGGACGAGCAGGAGTTAAGCTTGGGGATGCTGATACGTCTCCAACGTATCCATAATTTTTGATGCTCCATGCTTGTTTTTACACCATTTGCTTAGTGTTTCGTTACACTTTGTGGAATTTTTATGCATTTTCCGGAACTGACAAGGGTATAGATAATAGAGCCTGTCAGTTGAGTACCCCTGAGGCCCGTTGAGCTAGGCCCAATTGTAATACTAGTCAAAATACGAGTTCTTACCGTATGTCGATATTGTAATCTTTATCGGACCCTACCTGATCCTCGAGACCTGGCCACCTATATATAGGGGCCAGGAGGGGACGGTGTAGGCCAGATTGAAAGCAAGCCAGGTTCTACACCCACGTTTACTTTCATAGCCACCTTGTTTGACTGAGTTTACCTTCGAGTTCATCCGATGCCCTGTCTCCCCGATCCTAAGTCCTTCATCTAGGATATTTGTTGAGTTAACCCTCGTCAATTGGCGCCGACTGTGGGGACTCTGGGCGTTGGAATCATGAATTCGACGGCTTTTTCGCTTTCAGCCAACAACAACTCGCAAGTCGACGAAATTCAGATACCCTTCGGAACCGTCAATTTTCAACCTCACCAGTCAAGCTTCACACAAGTATTCGAGAGTATGGATCAAGATATGGATTTGATGATCGGAAGCTTAAATTTTCGCATCGGATCACTAGGTTCGATCCGCCTTTCAGATCCGATGAAAACGGGTCCATCGGTAAGCGAACCCGAAATAGTAGCAATGTCGGAATCAACAGAAAGCTCTTATAGCAAGGTAAACTCGCCGGTCAGCTTAGCAAAAGCAAAAGAAGGACAAATCGCAGGAGGCGGCGAAACCATGGAGAATTTTGATTTAGAAGTGCAACTCGAAGATCTCACAATACACCACAGTGACAACTCAGATCAATCAATAGACTCCTGGAAAACGGGGCTAGAACTTTCTGAAGACGACAATTCGATCTTCTCAGGTCACAGCAGCAAATTTGACAATCGGTGTCAGATACTTGCCATCGTAGAAGATAACTCAGAAGAACTCGACGACGACAACAACCCAGTACTTAATCCAGCAAATATAAACAGAGGGGCGAATCATTTAGCAGAGGGAGAAACCGCCGACTCCCTCGTAACGAGGGTAAAAGTTTGACTATCAGAAGAAGAGTGGAGAACAATCAATACAGCCGTGGAGCACGGCACGCCAATACCAACAAACTCTAGCCAAAACATGCTCTTGGGGTACCATTACGCCCTAAGGCAACAGGCGAAGCAATTAGCAAAGGAGAGGATTGAAATACAGAAAAGGAAGGACTCAGCCATTGCAGCAAGCGACGCTGCTCGCAGAGCACGTAGCAACGCATCATACACAAATAGAAGGCATCGTCGACATGGTTCAAGGTATGAGAATCTAGAGTACTCAGAAAGGCAAAGCATCTCAAAAAACCTCGACTCGTCCTTCCTATCGGTCAACGAGCAAGGAAATATTATCCCAAAAACTCTGGAAGCAGCGTTAGTGGCAGCTCAAGCATACCTGCATATGACACGACCAAATCCAGGAGACCCGAGGGAACATATGCACCGAGCAGCGCTAAATGGACTGAAGATGGTAGGCAACAAATTATCAGCAAAAGAGGAGGAGGCATATCGCAACAAAGGAGCTCACAAACCTAGATCACCACGCCATCACAGCAGTCCTCGGCACAGAAGTGGAAGTCGCCGATCTAGAACGCCATCACCTGGACGATACAATAGTCCAAAGAACAAAGGAACCCGACGATCCAGAACTCTCAACAGAACATATGACTATGAAGACGATGAAAAGGAGATGGGGGTGCCATGCTTTACCCGTAGGGTTCGCATCGTGCCAGTACCCAAAGGTTTCAAACTACCCCATGATCAACAAAAGTATGACGGATCCCAGGAGCCATAGTCATGGCTTTCAGATTATCTACAAGCAGTAAAACTATTAGTAGGAAACAAGGAAACAGCAATGCAAAGTCTGCAATTACACCTCACTGGAGCAGCAAGGTCATGGCTAAGCAAATTAGAAAAGGAAACAATTGGAAGCTGGGAGGAGCTAACAAAACAATTTACAAGTAACTTCAAGTCGACATACAAGCGGCCAGCATCCATAGAAGAAGTCAAAGCCTGCGTACAGCAACGCGGGGAGACACTAAGAACATATATCCAAAGGTGGAGTATTATCAAAAATTTGGCAGTCAAAGTCTCGGACGAAAGAGCAATAGATGCATTCATAATCGGGTTACGACGAGGAGACCTAGTCGAAGAGATGGGCAGGATCAAGTCGAAAACAGTATCGGATCTAATGGATGTAGCAAATAGATTCGTAGATGGAGAAGATGCGGGCAACAATAAACGCACGTGATCACCAGAAGATGGCAGAGGAACCAGATATGGAGGTCAAAGGAGAAGGTCCCGTAATTATGACAATTACGGCTCCCACGGCCAAGTAGCCGTAGGATATAAAGATAATAGCTACCAAGGCAACGATCGCAAAAGTTTGGGATACCGTAACTATGGGAGAGAAGAGTACAAAAAATTTCCGCCAAGGGAATCCAGAGAGTACAACCCATCACCAGAAGACATGCTCAACGGGCCATGTCATATCCACTCTGCGTTCGTCGATGGGAAACGAATATCCAGACACGCAATTAAAGATTGCACAACGTTCTTGAAACTACAAGAAGCAGCACTCAACAAGTAAGCCGAGGCAAAGCGCCAGGGATATGAGGGAAACACAAGCAGCACGCCGGCAACCCACCAAGGAAATAGTGGAGCTCCCAAGGGTCAAGATCAGTCAAACCAGGGACGCAACGATGAGGAAGGATATGTTCCATCTAAAGGGCACATCACAACAATGATACAACCAGTGCCCAAGTCGAGCAAATAGGAGAAAAGCATAACTCAACAAGTCAACCTCGCAATAACTTCACCTCCAGCGACAACGGGATACCTACATTGGTCAGAGCAACCCATAGAATTCAGCAGAGATGATCACCCAATAACAGTACCTTGGCCAGGAAACGCGCCCTTGGTACTCAAAGCTCAAATAGGAACGTACGATGTCGACAGAATATTCATGGACGCAGGAAGTAGAATAAACCTGATTTACGCAAAAACCCTACGGGCAATGCACATTTCATTGGAGTTCCTAAAGCCAACTGACCGCTCTTTCCACGGAATAGTCCCAGGGAGTGCCAACTATCCACTTGGTCGAATAGCACTCAACGTTTGCTTCGGGAACCGACAAAACTATAGAAGGGAGAAACTCGACTTCGAAGTCATGGACTGGCCATCACAATATCATGCGATCCTCGGGAGACCCGCGTTTTCACGATTCATGGCAGTACCTCACTACACCTATCTGGTACTAAAAATGCCAGGACCCAAAGGAATTATCACAGTCAAAGGAAGCTTCGAGTTATCAGACCTATGCGACAAGGAATTTCACAAGATGGCCCAAAACTTCGGCACGATGGCAAGCTACGGGGAACCCAAAACAAAAAGCACGACTATAGGAGTCACACAGCAACTCGAAGGAAACCACAAGGAACCAGAAGTAAAGAAACCTCGGGTACAGCCACCGGATCAAGAGGAGTCCACAAGAGAAGGAGAGAAGACTCAAGCGACATAGGCGAATAAATAGAATAGGAAAATAAGGCTGTAAAAGCCATGAGTTATTCCAGTGCAACGCCCTCTAGATCCAGAACACAGGTCACTGGCCGGATCTCTTGGGTTATCCCATGTATCTTACATTATACGCATAAATAGAAGACAAAAGTTCCTCTTATCTGAGTTTACGTGTCTTTAAAAGTTGCGGTAAGCGCACCAACATACACACAAAAAGTGCAATGCTCTGAGCACAAAAAATTCTGACGCAAAGTTAGAAAACAACAAACTCTCGCATTGTACGCACACAAGCTTTACATCAATGGCTGATCAGAATCGTCTACGCCCAAAGGGTCTAAATAATGATGCTCGCGGAAAAACGCGACATCCTCTCGAAGCAACCTAGCTATAAGCCTCCTAGCCGGTTGGAGAGTAGCATCCATATGAACTCGTAGCTGAGCTCCTCCTGAAGGCAAGCTCAGTGAAATGGAAATGAAATTAAGCCTCGGGTGCCACTTGTGCGTCCAACCAAGGGCAAAATTGGCACCAGCCACTAAGCTAAGCTCTATAAGGCGATGAATACGCTGAGTAGACCTAAAAACAACAAGCAGCTGAGGAAAATTTCCAGGAAGAGGATTACGGGGAAGCATCACGGAATGCATGGTAGTCAGAGCTTTTCGACAACCGTCAACCACCTCTCCAATGTGTTGAGCACGATCTTGGAGGAGCACAATGGCACTGCGGCGCCGGGGATCAGACTAAAAAGTCTCGACTCCACCTGACGATCTCTCAAGAGCCGTGGTCCGTTCAGAAACGCGACGAGCTTCGCCAATGAAGTCCAAGCAAGTACCTACAGAGATAAAAATCATGGGATAACAACATTGCAGCAAAAAGTAAAAGAGGAGAACGGCAGGGAAACTCACATCGCAGCAACTCGCAAGCAGACTCGATAATACCAACAAGAAAGGAGTCGCATTCCTCCAAGTGTATAATTTTAGCTGTCAGACTCGACACCTTATCCTCGAGTATGGATATCTGCTTCACAAACCCGCAAGATTTGCTGGCTTTACCTATAGCCATCTGCGCTTGGCATTTAGACAAAGTCAAACGACTTTCAAGATCCGCAATCCGTAAGGAATACTCATCGCATCGGCACACAGTATGAGGAGGCGACGAAACTCCAGAGTCAAAAGCATCGGCAGATGATGGAGCTTGACCGCGACCAGATAATTTACTAGTCCGCACAGGCTGGAAGGCAAAGAAAAAGAAAAGAGGAGCATCTCAGAAGCTAAACCAAACATGACATTTCGCAAAAGAGGATATATTTACAAAAGCATAAGCCCTTTGACTAAGGTTCTCGGGGGCCACATGCGACTAGGAAGTTTGTCATATCAGAATGAAACTAAAATTACAAGGGAGGCCAAGTCTACGCCACCTCGGCCTCACGATCCGTAGCGGAAGAAGGCGTAGCAGAAGCAGCACCAGCATCAGGAGGAGGCACAGAACCACTGGTGGCCGGAGTCAAAGAAATCGGCGCCATACCGGTCGCGGAAGCCGCCGAAGCGGAAATCATCGACACAATGCCCGACGCATATTTTTTCGCCTTCTCGAAAAAAGGCTTCAGTTCCGAACGAGGACGGCTGGGGGAAGAGCTAACCTTCTCCCAGTTCACCTCCTCACCATGCGCATAGGCAAAGGCAATGGCCCTCTCGGCACCTCGCTTCAGGGAGAGACCCTTCATAGTAAGTATGGGGTCTTCATCGGTGTCGAGGGCTTTGGCAAGATTCTTTAAGTCCGATACATTGGCCTTCTTCTTGGGCCATAACCCGACAAAAATCCGCGTAAGCACGTGGTTAACCAATTCGAAGACTTCCTGGACAGAAATCCAGTTCGCTTCAAGCAGGCTTGACCGCGGCCAAGAGAGGATCTTCGTCAAGCTGCAAAGTCGACGCAGACACTTCACTATATTCCGCAAAACCAAGGAAATGGCAAAACAGCAGAACAGGAATACATCAGCAAACATAAAAGAGCAAGAAAGTCATCAAAGAGTATAGTATGTACCTCCAGCAGCAGCAGACATCTGGTTTAGCCGTTCAGCCACGGCCTGTTCCCGCTGGAGGTGCTCCTTCTTAACGGTACCCAGGTACTTTTCTGCTTTCTTCGCCTTAGCCAATGCTGACTTAGAAGACTTCTCAGCATTGACTTTGGCAGCAGTGGCGGCATCAAAAGCTGTCCTAGAAGCTTCGAGTTCAGCCTCTAGCGACGCAATGCGAGTATGGGCTGCCTTTAAAGCACCTGAGTTAAACAAAGAGGAAAGAAACAGTCAAGCAAGGAAGCAAAGACAGGCATGCAAAGATAAGGAAGTGTAAAAACAAAAAGAACAAGATTTACCTTCAGAGGCCTTGGCAGCTTTTAGGTACTCGACGCATTCATTGCCCTAGTCGATGAATCTCTTCATCAGGCTCTGTCCAAAAAATAAGCTGTGAGCATCAACACGTAAAAATTGAAGTAAATATAACAGTATGTTTACACACGTCATCGGAGGAGCTTGTGGTCTGATGGGCCTCAAGGGTAGCACCGGCGTCGGAAGCTTTCTGCAAACGCTTAGAGCTACGAACAGTAACTGCCTTCTTGGTAGGCTTCTTTGATGCTTTTTGAGGTTTCGACGTTGCATCAACCTCTTGTGGCGACGGCTCGTTGATGACAAGAGTATCAGTGACGGGGGCCCTAGCAGCAAATCTCTTCGGGTCCTCCTCGTCCCTGAGGAATGGAGGAAAAGACAAAGTCATCTATCAAGGCTAGCAATAAAATGCTAAGTATATGAAAACAAACAGATGAACACCAACGAGTCCATATAGTCGAAGAGTTCTCTGCCGTCCTCCGGCTCGAAGGATTCCCCGGCCACAGTTTTAGGGGCGGAGGCACTGGAAGAAGCAATTTCTTCAACACGTTTCCTCTTTTTGTCCATGACAATGTCTTTAGAAAGTGCAGGAGGAAGCGACGTTGTCGAACTGGACCTCTCCAGCGAATCCTCGCCTTCGTCTCCATCGTGGCTGTCCTCGGTCTCGGGGGCTTCGGAGGCCACAGAAACAGGAATATGCTGAATGGCCCCTCCCTCTGGAACAGGAGGGCGAGAAGCAAGAAGGCGATGATCCTGAAAAGACAAAACAATCCGAAAGATATAAGGTGAAGAATAAAAGGAAAAAACAAGGCAAAGTAAAGACAGCAAAAATTACCGCAGGCAAGGGATGCTCGGAGTCGAAATGGCTTGCAGCTAAGTCCGCAACTTCATGATCTTTGGTGAGAGTGGTAAGAGCTCTCACACGCCTGTCGAGATCCTTCTTCTCCATAAGATTTTTAGATACTCGAGAAGGATCCTCCAAGCTAGAAAAAGTCCACAACTTGGAAAGATGATGCTGCAGGGGTTGAACCCGACATTGCAAGAAAAAAGCCATGAGTTGTGTACCCGAAAGGGCACCTCCCTTGCCACTTTTCAGCTCCTGGATGCGGGCCAGGAGTGGCTTGATCTCCTCCATCTCAGCTTCTGTGGGAGGCGAATCCCAGGAGGCCAACTTCTTCAATTCCTGGGAGTCATCAAATGGGGAAAGGCCGTACTTGTCGGAGGGGGATTTCTTCCGGTCCTTGATGTAAAACCACTTGGTCCTCCAACCTTGTACCGAGGCAGCCATAGAAAAATCCAAATACTGCGATTCAGAGCAAAGAGAGATGCAAGCTCCGCCCAGTTCGGGTTTCTTGGACAACGCGACACTGGGGCGGAGCCGAAAGAGGGCTCTCCAAAGAAGAAAATGGGGATCAATCCCCAGAAACGACTCACACAAAGTTATGAAGCAAGCAATGTGAGGATGGAGTTTGGTGTGAGCTGGTGAAGGTGCACACCATAAACAAAAAGAAGCCCACGAAGGAATTCGTGGGCAGGAAGGGAAAGACCGCGCAAAAGATAGGCAAAGAACATCACCCAAAAACCGTCTCTGGGCTTGGGGATCCGCTCAGCGCTGGGGAAGATAACCTCGTCGTCGTTGGAGACAAGGCCATCCGCTCGGGCCTTCTCCAGCTCCTTCTGCGTAAAGGCAGAAGGTACCCAGCTCGTCGCGATGTTCGTCCCCTTGGCCATCTTGTGCTTCTGCACCTGATGCTTCACGCGCATCTACGTTCTGCGCACGGGGGCTCAGCAGGAGATCAAAGAAGAGCAGAGATTGCAGCAATGGTGGCGGTGGCGGAAGCAATAAAGTGGTAAACATTAAATTTCCCCACTCTCCCCTTATATAGCTTCCAGGTAACGGAACGTGGGTTGAGACGTGGCGCAAAGAGCGGAAACGGCAGCCCACTAATGGGCAGAAGAATTGCGAAATTACCACGCTGCCCGTGGGCAACGGTCAAAATCTAAAGATAAAAGTAAACGGATTAATGACGTCACAAGCGTACGGGTAACTAGAATTGGAGACTATGATAAGCAGTGGACGCTTGTAAGAAGAATATTCCAAAGATGGTTTGAGTTGGTGAACTTAGGAAAAGAAAGATCAAAGAAGCCGACGAAAAATTGAACCTGGTAAAAGAGGAGTCATTCTTTGAGACCATACTCAAAAAAAGATTATTCGACTATAGCCTCGGGGGCTACTACCATCGGGAGCGCTGGGCGCGCACCCGACGATGTTCTATAGTGGACAATGAAGGCGAATAAGATTTTGGAAGAATAATTACTACCATCGGGAGGAAGATTTTTATTGATTAAGGTTGAATAAACCCGAATATTTTGTGGGCTGGAACAGTCAAACCAGGCTGTGACGTATGATTCTCGAGTTGCGTCATCGTGACAAAACTTGAATGCCGTGGTTGAAATATATCACGACGGTAAGACCCCAGGATCCGTCCTGTGTGGCCCGTTATACGCACATGGATGCGCTCTGCTGGTATGTATCCGTGTCTACGACGCGAAGAAAAATCCTGGTGGACGCACTAGGTACCCTGAGAACCACTGGGACTCATTCTTTGTAAGTCCTCAATGCGGCAAAAGAATGGGTTTGACTGGTTTCCTGAATTCGAGTCCAAGGGGATTGAATTTGAAGTAGGTGGCAAGTGTTTGTTCTGGCAGTTAACTGACCTCTTGATCCGTCAGAAGTGTCAGGCTTGTTCATCAAAGCCCCTTGCGAGATACTATACTATAAATAAAGATAAGTCGAAAGGCCAAGTCAAAGATTTAAAGACATGAAGAAGTCAAAGAATTGATCAAGTCGAAGAAACAGAAGATCTGAGATTCAACCCGAATCTGCAATTCTGGTAGAATCTCAGGGGCTACTGACAAGGGTATAGATAATAGAGCCTGTCAGTTGAGTACCCCTGAGGCCCGTTGAGCTAGGCCCAATTGTAATACTAGTCGAAATATGAGTTCTTACCTTATGTCGACATTGTAATCTGTATCGGACCCTACCCGATCCTCGTGACCTAGCCACCTATATATAGGGGCCAGGAGGGGACGGTGTAGGCCAGATTGAAAGCAAGCCAGGTTCTACGCCCACGTTTACTTTCATAGCCACCTTGTTTGACTGAGTTTACCTTCTAGTTCATCCGACACCCTATCTCCCCGATCCTAAGTCCTTCATCTAGGACATTTTTGAGTTAACCCTCATCAGGAACTAACCTATTAACGAGATGCCACAGTGCCAGTTCCCTGTTTTCTGCTATTTTTGTGTTTCAGAAAAGTTACACAGGAAATATTCTCGGAATTGGACGAAACCAAAGCCAGACGTCCAGATATTTCACGGAGCTTCCAGAACACGGAAGAGGAGACGGAGCCGGACCAGAGGGTGGCCACACCACCAGGGGCACGGCCCACCACTGGCCCGTGCCGGCGTGTGGTGTGGGCCCCCTGGTCCACTTCTGACGACGCCCCTTCGCCTATAAAGACCCCCCGACGGGAAAAACCTAAAGACCCCATCAGTTTTCCAGAACACATCACGATCCGCCGCCGCCGTCGACCCGAAGATCGGGAGGGTCCAGAAGCTCTTCCCGGCACCCTGCCGGAGAGGGGAATCGCCACCGGAGGTCTTCTTCATCGCCATGCTTGCCTCCGGCGCGATGAGTGAGTAGTCTACCTTGGACTATGGGTCCATAGCAGTAGCTAGATGGTTGTCTTCTCCACCATGTGCTTCATGTTTAGGTCTCGTGAGCTGCTTTACATGATCGAGACTACCTTTATGTAATTCTACATGTTGTGTTTGTTGGGATCCGATGAATATTGCTGTTATGATTGAGTTGATGTGCTGAATATTATCTTATGTTATCTCTATGTTGTTTATGATCTTGCATGCTCTCCGTTGTTAGTAGCTATCTTGGCCGAGTAGTTGCTAGTGACTCCAAGAGGGGGTATTTATGCTTGATAGTGGGTTCATGCCTCTATTTAATCTGGGGGAGTGACAGAAACCTCTAAGGTTGTAGATGTGATGTTTCTACTAGGGACAAAACAACATTCATATGCTCAAGGGCATATGCTTTGTTTACATTCCACACTTTGCTTAATGCAGTTATCTGTTGTTCGCAACTTAATACTTGTGGAGTTCTCGGATTGATTCGCCACAAGTGGATTATTAGTCATAGATGCAGTTGGATGGCGGTCTATGTATCTTGTTGTAATGCCCAGAGTAAATCTCATAGTGATCCTCTCGACATGCACGTTGTCTTTATTCTATCAATTGCCCAACTGTAATTTGTTTACCCAGCATGTATTATTTTATCTTATGGAGAGACACCACTAGTGAACTGTGGACCCCGGTCCTATTTCCTTTATATTGCTATCACCTGTTTACTTTACTCGCACTGTTTACTTTACTCGCATATTACTATTTTCCACTCGATACACTCATTCATTTGTTTCAAGCAAACCGGGGAGATTGACAACCTCATCGTAAGTTGGGAACAAAGTATTTGGTTGTGTTGTGTGCAGGTTCCACGTTGTCGCTCGCAAAGGAAAGCTTGGACGAGGCGCCCTATAAATTGTCCGAAGCTGTCGCGAAGCTAGCGGGCATCACCTTCAGTCGTATTCATCCTCCTACTGGATTGATAACCTTGGTTTCATAACTGAGGGAAAACTTGCTGCTATATTCATCAAACCTTCTCTTGGGGTTTTCCAACTGGCCGGTCGTTTACTACATATTCCCACGTCAACTTGGCACATAAGTTTTCTGTCGCCGTTGCCGTGTATTAAAGAAGAAGCTTTCACATCATCATCACCGCGCCATCAGGCCACCAAGGTGGAACTTTGTAGAACTGTGTAGTGTGCTTGAGTGAAAGAAATCCCGTCTATAGAATACATTGATTTCTTTCCTAGCATGCCTTTTCCACGTAGTCTCCCTTCATGCTGCGATTCAGGAACACCAATCGACTTAATGTCAGGGATAAAGTCAACACAGAACTCAATGACCTCCTATGTTCCGTAGCCCGTGGAGATGCTACCTTCTGGCCTAGCACGATTATGAACATATTTCTTTAAGACTCCCATGAACCTCTCGAAGGGGAACATGTTGTGTAGAAATACAGGACTGAGAATGGCAATCTCTTTGACAAGGTGAACCAGGAGATGCATCATAATATTCAAGAAGGATGGCGGGAACACCAAATCAAAACTAACAAGACATTGGGCCACATCCTTCTGTAACCTTGGTAGAATATCTGGATTGATTACCTTCTGAGATATTGCATTGAGGAATGCACATAGCTTAACAATGGGTACGCGAACATTTTCCGGTAGAAGCCCCCTTAATGCAACCGGAAGCAACTGCATCATAATCACGTGACAATCATGACACTTCAGGTTTTGGAATTTTTTCTCTGTCATATTTATTATTCCCTTTATATTTGACGAGAAGCCAGATGGCACTTTGATACTTGAAAGGACTTCAAAAAAGATTTCCTTCTCTGCTTTGGTAAGAGCGTAGCTGGCACGACTTAAGTGATGCCCTTTATCCGTCTTGTTCTGTGGATGCATGTTGTTTGGGTCTTTCATACGTTGCTGATCCTCCTGTGCTTCTGGGGTATCTTTTATTTTTCCATACACGCCCATAAAGCCTAGCAGGTTCACGCAAACATTCTTCGTAACGTGCATCACGTCGATTGAAGAGCGAACCTCTAGGTCTTTCCAATACTCAAGCTCCCAAAATATAGATTTCTTCTTCCACATGGGTGCGTGTCCGGTAGCGACGTCATTTGGAACAGATTGACCGCTAGGACCATTTCGAAAGATTACTTCTAGGTCCCTGACGATATCAAATAAATCATCACCAGTACGGAGTTTAGGCTTTGGCCGGTGATCTGCCACACCTCTAAAATGCTTGCCTTTCTTTCTTACGGAATGCGTGGTCGTAAGAAATTGACGATGCCCCAAGTACACAATCTTCTTGCATTTTTCCAAATATATAGCGTCAGTCTTATCTAAACAGTGCGTGCATGCATTGTATCCCTTGTTCGTTTGTACTGAAAGGTTACTAAGAGCAGGCCAATCATTGATGGTTACGAAAAGCAACGCTCGTAGGTCAAATGGCTCCTATTTGTGCTCATCCCATGCACGTACACCTGGTTTGGCCCATAACTGTAAGAGTTCATCAACTAATGGTCTTAGATACACATCAATGTCGTTGTCGGGTTGCTTTGGGCCTTGGATGAGCACTGGCATCATAATGAACTTCCGCTTCATGCACAACCAAGGAGGAAGGTTATAGATACATAGAGTTACAGGCCAGGTGCTATGGTTGCAGCTCTGCTCCCCAAAAGAATTCATGCCATCTGTACTTAGACCAAACCTTAAGTTCCTTGCGTCGCCTACAAAGTCCGGGTAGTCTCTCTCAATTTTTGTCCACTGCGACCCATCAGCGGGGTGTCTCAACATTGCATCTTTCTTACGGTCTTCTTTGTGCCATCGTAACAACCTGGCATGCTCTTTGTTTCTAAACAGACGTTTCAACCGTGGTATTATAGGAGCATACCACATGACCTTGGCAGGAACCCTCTTCCTGGGGGGCTCGCCATCAACATCACCAGGGTCATCTTGTCTGATATTATACTGCAGTGCAGTTCATACCGGGCATGCTTCCAAATTCTCGTACTCCTCACCGCGGTAGAGGATGCAGTCATTAATGCATGCATGAATCTTCTGCACCTCTAATCCTAGAGGGCAGAGAACCTTCTTTGCTTTGTACGTACTGTTAGGCAACTCATTATCCTTAGGAAGCTTCTTTTTCATTATTTTCAGTAATTTCTCAAATCCCTTGTCAGATAAACCAGTCTCTGCCTTCCATTGCAGCAACTCCAGTGTGGTACCAAGCTTTGTGTTCCCATCTTCACAATTTGGGTATAACTTCTTTTTGTGATCCTCTAACATACCCTTTAACTTCCGCTTCTCATTTACACTCTCTGCTTCTCTATGTGCATCAATGATGGCCCGACGAAGATCATCATCAGGCTCATATGATGCCTCTTCATCTTCAGCTTCTCCTGTCCCTTCAGCTTCAGCTTCCCCCATTGTAGTATCACCGTATTCAGGGTACATATCATCATCCTCTTCTTCTTCATTGTCTTCCATTATAACCCCTCTTTCTCCGTGCTTTGTCCAACAATTATAGCTAGGCATGAAACCTTTCCAAAGCAGGTGGGAGTGAAGGATTTTCCAGGAAGAGTATTCCTTCTTGTTCCCACAGTCAACACATGGACAACACATAAAACCATTCTGAATGTTTGCTCGAGCCACATCGCCAAAATTACGAAGACCTTCAATGAACTCGGAAGTGCGTCGGTCACCGTACATCCATTGTCGTTGGTTCATCTGTGTCATATAATTAGGTTTACCAATACTATTACTGAACATCATAAATAGTGAAATGACCACTGTATACCGAAAGATGCATTTGTATCAATGACTAATGAAAGGATAGAGTTGCTAACCTCGATCGAGGAGGAAAGAACGAGGACAAGACCTAAGTATCGCTCGGGCACCTCATATCATGTTTATTTTGTGTGAGCTTAAGTAGCATCATGCTCTTAGGCATTTCATCAAACACCTCTTGTGCATAGGAAAAAAAAATCAAACTAGCACACCCCCTCACACCTTCCACAGGAAAAAAACAGAGGAGAGGGCCGGTGGGTGGCTGTATTTATAGGCAGGACCTCTAGCACCGGTCCGTGCCCAAAACCGGTGCAATAGGGTAGCCTTTAGCACCGGTTCGTGCCACGAACCGGTGCTAAAGGTCTGGCGCCTGCCACGCGGCAGACGTGACACCTTTAGCACCGGTTCGTGGCACAAACCGGTGCTAATGGTTCCTAACGAACCGGTGCTAGAGCTCCACGGGCTCCATTTAGCTTTCTGGCAGCTCGAACCGGTGCTAAAGCACCCCTTTAGTCTGGGTTCGTAAGCCAACCGGTGCTAATGCCATTTGCAGCTCCAAACGAATGCCCTATTTTCTACTAGTGAATGAACACATTAGTTTAGTGGTGTGCATACAATTACAGAAGGACATCATAGAAAAAGAAATTATAGCATAGTCCTTAGCTTCAACACGGAACACCCTACAGGAGATTGCAAAACATGACCAAGTCCAATCATTCCGCCAAACCAGAGCGACCTTTGAGTATGGACGCATCTACTTCTGCCGGGGACATGGCCATTTGGGATAGTAGGGGCGCTTGATGTGACATCAAGGCTGGAGAAGATCCTATGAAGGAGTAAGAACAAACTCGAGCAGCACTTGCTCGAGCATGATGGTGGCCGAAGACAGCGGCTACCAGATAACATCAGAACCACTACGCAGACTCCATTAACTCCCTAGGTTCACCACCTCCTCGATCCAGCAGTAGAGAAGCTTTCTCCTTCCTCTTCCTCGCCAACAAGGCCGGCCAAGAGGAAGAACATAGCTTCGAAGTTGCAGATCAGAAGAAGGCATACGTAATTATGCATTGACCGGGACTACTTTTTTGAGCATAGACCTTGAAATCAACATTAATTCAGCGGGGTCGGCATACAATTACAAAAGGGACCTCAAAGAAAAAGAAACTTATGGCATAGTTCTTAGCTTCAACACATAACACCCTACAAGACATTCAAATCTCCCTGCCAAAGAAGAGCAGCCTCCGAGCATGGCTGCCCCAGCCACCGCCGAGGACATGGTTACTTGGGGTAATATGGACTCTTAATGCCCATGATGCGTGGTGAATGACCAGCCCGTTGGGAACCCCAAGAGGAATGTGTGATGAGTATAGCAGCTAGTTTTCCCTCAGTTAAGAAACCAAGGTTTAATCGTTCTTGGAGAGGAGAGACAAACGACTGAAGGTGATGCTTGCTAGCTTGCGACAGCTTCGGACAACTTATATATGGCGCCTCGTCCAAGCTTTGCTTTGCGAGCAGCAACGTGGAACCTGCACACAACACAACCAAGTACTTCGTTCCCAACTTGCGATGAGGTTGTCAATCTCACCGGTTTGCTTGAAACAAAGGTTATGAGCGTATCGAGTGGAAAACAATAGAGTATGCGAATAAAGTAAACAGTGCGAGTAAAGTAAACAGGTGATAGCAATATGATGGAAATAGGACCGGGGTCCATAGTTCACTAGTGGTGTCTCTCCATAAGATAAATAACACATGCTGGGTAAACAAATTACAGTTGGGCAATTGATAGAATAAAGATAAACGCGATATGTCAAGAAGATCACTATGAGATTTACTCTGGGCATTACAACAAAATACATAGACCGCCATCCAACTGCATCTATGACTAATAATCCACTCACGGGGATATCGTCCGAACACCCCATGAGTATTAAGTTGCGAACAACGGATAATTGCATTAAGCAAAGTGTGTAATGTAAACAAAGCATATGCCCTTGAGCATATGAATGTTGTTTTCTCCCTAGTAGCAACAACACATCTACAACCTTAGAGGTTTCTGTCACTCCCCCAGGTTAAATAGAGGCATGAACCCACTATCGAGCATAAATACCCCCTCTTGGAGTCACTAGCAACTACTCGGCCAAGATAGCTACTAACAACGGAGAGCATGCAAGATTATAAACAACATAGAGATAACAAAAGATAATATTCAGTATGGCAACTTAATCATAAACACTAATATTCATCGGATCCCAACAAACCAAACATGTAGAATTACATAACGGTGATCTCAATCATGTTGGGCAGCTCATGAGATCTAAACATGAAGCACATGGTGGAGGAGACAACCATCTAGCTACTGCTATGGACCCATAGTC
Organism: Dactylis glomerata; assembly: GCA_007115705.1. Lineage (NCBI taxonomy): Eukaryota > Viridiplantae > Streptophyta > Magnoliopsida > Poales > Poaceae > Dactylis > Dactylis glomerata. Next base: position 774,393 of record QXEO01000454.1, read on the forward strand.
CAAGGTAGACTACTCACTCATCGCTCTGGAGGTAAGCATGGCGATGAAGAAGACCTCCGGTGGCGATTCCCCTCTCCGGCAGGGTGCCGGGAAGAGCTTCTGGACCCTCCCGATCTTCGGGTCGACGGCGGCGGCGGATCGCGATGTGTTCTGGAAAATTGATCGGGTCCTTAGGTTTTTTCCGCCGGGGGGTCTTTATAGGCGAAGGGGCGATGTCAGAGGTGGAGCCAGGCGGCCTCACGCCAGGGTGGCGCGGCCCAGGCCCTGGCCACGTGATACGTCTCAAACGTATCTATAATTTTTGATGCTCCATGCTTGTTTTTACACCATTTGCCTATTGTTTCGTTACACTTAGTGGCATTTTTATGCATTTTCCGGAACTAACCTATTAACAAGTGCCACAGTGCCAGTTTCCTGTTTTCTACTGTTTTTGTGTTTCAGAAGTGATACACAGGAAATATTCTCGGAATTGGACAAAACAAGTTCCTGAAGTCTTATTTTACCCGGAAGCTTCCAGAGATCCGAAGGAGAGTAGGAGGCGAGGGACCAGGGGCCCACACGCACAGGTGGCGCGGCCAGCCCCTGGCCCGCGCCACCCCCATGTGTGGCCGCCTGGCCCCTCCTCTGACATCGTCCCTTCGCCTATAAAGACCCCCCCGACGAGAAAAACCTAAGTACCCGATCAGTTTTCCAGAACACATCGCGATCCGCCACCGCCGTCGACCCGAAGATCGGGAGGGTCCAGAAGCTCTTCCCGGCACCCTGCCGGAGAGGGGAATCGCCACCGGAGGTCTTCTTCATCGCCATGCTTGCCTCTGGAGTGATGAGTGAGTAGTCTACCTTGGACTATGGGTCCATAGCAGTAGCTAGATGGTTGTCTTCTCCACTATGTGCTTCATGTTTAGATCTCATGAGCTGCCATACATGATTGAGATCACCGTTATGTAATTCTACATGTTTGGTTTGTTGGGATCCGATGAATATTGGTGTTTATGATTAAGTTGTTGTACTGAATTATATCTTTTGTTATCTCTATGTTGTTTATGATCTTGCATGCTCTCCGTTGTTAGTAGCTATCTTGGCCGAGTAGTTGCTAGTGACTCCAAGAGGGGGTATTTATGCTCGATAGTGGGTTCATGCCTCTATTTCACCTGGGGGAGTGACAGAAACCTCTAAGGTGGTAGATGTGCTGTTGCTACTAGGGAGAAAACAACATTCATATGCTCAAGGGCATATGCTTTGTTTACATTACACACTTTGCTTAATGCAATTATCTGTTGTTCGCAACTTAATACTTCTAGGGTGTTCGGATTGATATCCCAGGGAGTGGATTATTAGTCATAGATGCAGTTGGATGGCGGTCTATGTATTTTGTTGTAATGCCCAGAGTAAATCTCGTAGTGATCTTCTTGACATATCACGTTATCTTTATTCTATCAATTGCCCAACTGTAATTTGTTTACCCAGCATGTGCTATTTTATCTATGGAGAGACACCACTAGTGAACTGTGGACCCCGGTCCTATTTCCATCATATTGCTATCACCTGTTTACTTTCTCGCACTGTTTACTTCACTCGCATATTATTACTATTTTCCACTCGATACACTCATAACCTTTGTTTCAAGCAAACCGGTGAGATTGACAACCTCATCGCAAGTTGGGAGCAAAGTATTTGTTTGTGTGTGTGCAGGTTCCACGTTGTAGCTAGCAAGCAAAGCTTGGACGAGGCGCCATATATAAATTGTCCACTGTTGTCGCAAACTAGCAAGCATCACCTTCAGTCGTCATTGTCTCTCCTCTCCTGAACGAAATTAAACCTTGGTTTCTAACTGAGGGAAAACTAGCTGCTATACTCATCACACCTTCCTCTTGGGGTTCCTAACGGGCTGGTCATTCACCACGCATCAAGCTAATTTTCTGGCGCCGTTGCCGGGGAGGAAGAGAAGACTTCTGCGAGGGGAGTTCTTCGCACACACATTCTTTACTTTGTTTTATTGTTTTGCTTTACTTTATTTACTTTACCTGCATTGCTTTTTTATCAAAAAACCCAAAAAAAATTAGAATCCTTGGTAGTTGTTTTTACTTGTTTACTTTCGTTTTGCTGAAATGGCCAATCCTGAAAACACCAAGTTGTGTGACTTTACTAGCACGAACAATAGTGATTTTATCTGCACTCCTATTGCACCACCTATTCCTGCTGCAAACTTTTATGAGATTAAGCCTGCTTTATTGAACCTTGTTATGAAAGAGCAATTTTCTGGTGCTAGTACTGAAGATGCTGCAGCTCATCTCAACAATTTTGTTGAGCTATGTGAGATGCAAAAATATAAGGATGTTGATAGTGATATTATCAAGCTCAAGTTGTTTCCTTTTTCTTTGAGAGGAAAGGATAAAGATTGGTTGCTGTCTTTGACTAAGAATAGTATTGATTCTTGGGCTAAGTGTAAGGATGCTTTTATTGGTAGATACTATCCTCCTGCTAAGATTATATCGTTGCGTAGCAATATTATGAAGTTTACTCAGTTTGATAATGAACATGTTGCTCAAGCTTGGGAAAGAATGAAATCTATGATAAAGAATTGCCCAACTCATGGACTGGCTACTTGGATGATTATCCAAACTTTTTATGCAGGACTGAATTTTTCTTCAAGGAACCTACTTGATTCAGCTGCTGGAGGCACTTTTATGTCCCTTACCTTGGGCGCCGCGTCAAAGCTACTCGACAACATGATGGTAAATTATTCTGAATGGCACACCGAGAGAGCTCCACAAGGTAAGAAGGTAAATTCTGTTGAGGAAACCTCTTCCTTAAATGATAAGATTGATACCATTATGGCTATGCTTGCTAATGATAGGACCCATGTTGATCCTAATAATGTTCCTTTGGCCTCTCTGGTTGCTCAAGAAGAGCATGTTGATGTTAATTTCATTAGAAACAACAATTTTAACAACAATGCTTATAGGAACAATTTTGCTAGTAACAATTATAGGTCGTATCCTTCTACCAATGGTAATGGTTATGGTAATTCCTACAACAACACTAGGGCCGCGCCCTCCGAGCTTGAGGTAATGCTCAAGGACTTCATCGGTAAGCAAACTGCTTTTAACAAGTCTGTTGAGGAAAAGTTAGGCAAAATTGATATTCTTGCTTCTAAAGTTGATAGCCTTGCTCATGATGTTGAACTTCTGAAATTAAAAGTGTTTCCTAATGATGTGAAAGAGAATAATGTTTTTGCTACCGCTAATGCTATCCAAGTTGGAATTGATGAAAATATTAGATTGTTAGCGGAATTGCATGCCAGGTGGGAAAGAGAAGATGAGATGGCTAGAGAGATGAAGGTATGTACTATTACTACCTCTAATGATGTTGCTCCTACTGCTAGCAATCCTCTTACTTTGATTGGTGTAGAGAAAACTCCCGCTCCTTGTGTTAAAAAGCCTAAAACTGCCAAAACTTTTTCTCAAAAGAGTGCTGAAATTTTTCGGAGTGTGGGAGATGATAGCTCTATTTCTTTTAATGATTTTGATGTTGATGGCTGCAATATATCTGAAGTAATTTTGTTCTTGCAAAAGCTTGCTTTGACTCCCAATGCTAGTTCTTTAAATATTGCTTTTACTAAGCATATTACCAATGCTCTCATAAAGATTAGGGATGAAAAGTTGAAGCAAAAAGCTTCTGTTCCCAAGAAGTTAGATGATGGTTGGGAACCCATCATTGATATGCATGTTAATGGTTATGATTTCCATGCTTTATGTGATCTAGGTGCTAGTATTTCTATCATGCCTAGAAAGATTTATGACATGCTTGATTTACCACCGCTTGAAAAATGTTATTTTGATGTTCCTATTGCTGATGTTGCTAAGAAGAAACCTTTGGGAAGGATTAATGATGTTCTTATTGTGGTTAACAATAACCTTGTTCCTGTTGATTTTCTTGTTATGGACATTGAATGCCATGCTTCATGTCCTATTATTTTGGGAAGACCCTTTCTTCGAACTGTAGGTGCTATCATTGATATGAGGGAAGGCACTATCAAATATCAATTCCCACTTAGAAAGGTATGGAACACTTCCCTAGGAAAAGAAAGAAATTGCTTTTTGACTCTATTCTTAGAGCAAATTATGATCTTGATGCTTCATCTCTTGATATTACTTGATTCGCAATTTTCTGCGCCTAGCTCAAAGGCATTAAAGAAAAGCACTCTTGGGAGATAACCCAATGTTTTCTTTTCAGTACTTTTTCTTTTATTTGAGTCTTGGAAGTCATTACTACTGTAATGACCGCTCCTTATCTTGTTTATTTCGTTTTTGTGCCAAGAGAAGCCTCTAATTTGAGTGAGGTAAAGATTTGGGGATGTTGCTGTCTTGAAACTGTTTTCGGTGCTGCACCGTAAAAATTCGTGAAAATTCTCTGTTTATCTTTTGGACCTGAGATTTCTTGTGCATATGCCCCAGGTTATATCCAAACTTTTCTTAGTTGAACACTTTTTGATTTGAGCAACAGAAAACCCCTCAAAAATTCGACCTTTGTCAGCTGTTCAGTTTTGACAGATTTCTGCAAATATTTGTGTTTGCCACTTTATCGCTTTCTTTTGAGTTCTTTTGATTATGGAAATTTTGGGGAGGTTGCTACAGTAGTATATGCTATATATGTGGTGGTTTTGAGTTGAAACCTGAAGCAAATAGAGGATTGATTATATGTTATGCTTGCACTAATGTTGCTAATAGATTTGTGTTTAGTTTTGTATGAAGGAAGTTTTCAAGTGTAGGGATTGGAGAATGATGAGATGAGTTGAAGAATGGACAAAAGCTCAAGCTTGGGGATGCCCATGCATCACCCCAAGAAATATCCAAGAAGTACAAGCGTCAAAGCTTGGGGATGCCCCCGAGGCACCCCTTCTTCATCGGCAAAAATCAGGTCACCTTTCAAAACACTATATTTTTATTGCTTCATGCACTATGTGTTTTTCTTGGAGCGTCAGTTGTTTTAGTTTTCTTAGTTGGTTTAGTTTGTTTGTTTGCTGCAATAAATGGTTGGACCCCAACAAATTTCTTTTGGAGGAGATGCACTCGTTTTCATTTGCAAAGAACGCTCAGTTTTTCACTCTTATCGTTCATCGATGCGTTCTTCTTTTTCTGCTACTGCTTTTGGTTTTCATTTTCGCCTTGATTTGCGTTCAGATCTTGTCATATCTTTTCATCAAGGTGTATTTTTGCCTCTGATCTTTATTGGTTTTCATCAAAAGAGGTGTCTTTAAAAATTTCAAATGGTGTTGGAAAAGAGAAAAAGCTTTGTGCAAAATAGTGGTACGAGAAGGAGCTTGTGTAGACTGCGGCTTAGGCTTTTTCATGTCATGCTTGATGTCTTTTTGATGGTATGCTTAGTGGTTTTGCTGTAGCATGACTTGTCTCAAATAACTGAGATTGCGTCTCAAACGTATATATAATTTTTGATGCTCCATGCTTGTTTTTACACCATTTGCCTATTGTTTCGTTACATTTAGTGGCATTTTTATGCATTTTCCGGAACTAACCTATTAACAAGTGCCACAGTGCCAGTTTCCTGTTTTCTGCTGTTTTTGTGTTTCAGAAGTGATACACAGGAAATATTCTCGGAATTGGACAAAACAAGTTCCTGAAGTCTTATTTTACCCGGAAGCTTCCAGAGATCCGAAGGAGAGTAGGAGGCGAGGGACCAGGGGCCCACACGCACAGGTGGCGCGGCCAGCCCCTGGCCCGCGCCACCCCCGTGTGTGGCCGCCTGGCCCCTCCTCTGACATCGTCCCTTCGCCTATAAAGACCCCCCGACGAGAAAAACCTAAGTACCCGATCAGTTTTCCAGAACACATCGCGATCCGCCGCCGCCGTCGACCCGAAGATCGGGAGGGTCCAGAAGCTCTTCCCGGCACCCTGCCGGAGAGGGGAATCGCCACCGGAGGTCTTCTTTATCGCCATGCTTGCCTCTGGAGCGATGAGTGAGTAGTCTACCTTGGACTATGGGTCCATAGCAGTAGCTAGATGGTTGTCTTCTCCACTATGTGCTTCATGTTTAGATCTCATGAGCTGCCATACATGATTGAGATCACCGTTATGTAATTCTACATGTTTGGTTTGTTGGGATCCGATGAATATTGGTGTTTATGATTAAGTTGTTGTACTGAATTATATCTTTTGTTATCTCTATGTTGTTTATGATCTTGCATGCTCTCCGTTGTTAGTAGCTATCTTGGCCGAGTAGTTGCTAGTGACTCCAAGAGGGGGTATTTATGCTCGATAGTGGGTTCATGCCTCTATTTCACCTGGGGGAGTGACAGAAACCTCTAAGGTGGTAGATGTGCTGTTGCTACTAGGGAGAAAACAACATTCATATGCTCAAGGGCATATGCTTTGTTTACATTACACACTTTGCTTAATGCAATTATCTGTTGTTCGCAACTTAATACTTCTAGGGTGTTCGGATTGATATCCCAGGGAGTGGATTATTAGTCATAGATGCAGTTGGATGGCGGTCTATGTATTTTGTTGTAATGCCCAGAGTAAATCTCATAGTGATCTTCTTGACATATCACGTTATCTTTATTCTATCAATTGCCCAACTGTAATTTGTTTACCCAGCATGTGCTATTTTATCTATGGAGAGACACCACTAGTGAATTGTGGACCCCGGTCCTATTTCCATCATATTGCTATCACCTATTTACTTTCTCGCACTGTTTACTTTACTCGCATATTATTACTGTTTTCCACTCGATACACTCATAACCTTTGTTTCAAGCAAACCGGTGAGATTGACAACCTCATCGCAAGTTGGGAGCAAAGTATTTGTTTGTGTGTGTGCAGGTTCCATGTTGCAGCTAGCAAGCAAAGCTTGGACGAGGCGCCATATATAAATTGTCCGCTGCTATCGCAAACTAGCAAGCATCACCTTCAGTCGTCATTATCTCTCCTCTCATGAACGATATTAAACCTTGGTTTCTAACTGAGGGAAAACTAGCTGCTATACTCATCACACCTTCCTCTTGGGGTTCCCAACGGGCTGGTCATTCACCACGCATCACCGCGCCAGCCTGGTGTGTGGGGCCCCTGTGGCCCCCCTCCTACTCATCTTCGCATCTCTGGAAGCTTCTGGGTAAAATAAGACTTCAGGAACTTGTTTCGTCCAATTCCGAGAATATTTCCTGTGTATCACTTCTGAAACACAAAAATAGCAGAAAACAGGGAACTGGCACTGTGGCGACTTGTTAATAGGTTAGTTCCAGAAAATGCATAAAAGTGCCACGAAGTGTAACAAAACAGTAGGCAAATGGTGTAAAAACAAGCATGGAGCATCAAAAATTATAGATACGTTGGAGACGTATCAAGCATCCCCAAGCTTAACTCCTGCTCGTCCTCGAGTAGGTAAGTGATAACAAAAGAATAATTTTTGAGGTGACATGCACCTACACAATCTTGATCATATATGTAAGCATTTGTGAGCTGGGATCATAAGAACTTAAAACATGGGCATGAAGGATATAATCTTGACAATAAGAACTTAGCAACCATGTTGTAAACATGCAAATGAACACAAACAAAAGATCATGAAAATGAAACAATGAAAGTCAAACGTGTGTTCAAATCATAAGGAAAAACATACAAATGGTTTTCAGCTTGTCCTTCAAAGAGAGCAAAACATAAATGCATAGGACACCTTAAGTTTAAAAGGGCGACTAGATACAAATAATTTGAGAACAAGTGAAACCAACAATATGAATCAATCAATGAACTTTGGGACAATGCATATTACACTAAGAATGACAACTATGCTCTCTTAATGGTGCATAAAGATAGAAGGTGGTGACTCAACATAAAAGTAGAAGAAAGGCCCTTCGCAGAGGGAAGCAGTGATTGCAAGTTTTATAACCTTCAAAAATTATGGTACTTACCGGCTTTGAGCTCTCATTGCCCCCATCATAAGCATCTTGAATGGTTAAAGTTAATGCGAGAACAATTATGATGCATATGCTTGACAAATCATAAGTTGAAAACCTCGTGCCCCGTGAATATGAGTACCCAAACCTCATGCTACTTTACTTAGAGTCCCAAGCAAGGCTCTTGTCATTGTAAGTATATGCATATCATTGAGAACCACCAATGGGGTACCTCCATGCCCGATGACATCGAACAAGCCCACACCAAAATGACAGGACAAGCAGACAATGAACACCTCAACATCTCTTTTATTTGCCATTTGTTTAGCTTTTTATTGTGAGATGCGTCGTCGAATGTTCACCATGGGTATGCTGCAAATTTCCACCATGAATTATGCATGGCTTAGATTAGCAGCCCGGCGTTTCCCTAACACATATACAAACTCCATGATCCCCACAAGATTCCCAATTCATTTCACACCGCGGGCATCCATAAACAAAAGATCACGATATCAACTCAAATAAGAAGTGCAATGTTGAAAGCTTGCCCATGACTGCATGGCTGGGCTAGTCTCCAACTTACAACTTGCAAGCATAACAACTCAACTTAAGAGACCACAATGTCAAATTTTTAAGAACAGGAAAAAGTAAAGTGTGCCTTCCGGTTCGTGAGAGCTTTACTGACCGAATTTTGCATAACACTGGTAAGAGTTTAATTTGAAGAGAAAATAAAAGCAAGTCAAATTTACTTGGAATAGCAAATTGCTAGTAGGTATGTATGGTGGACACTTTGGAAAACTTTGGCTTTTAGGAGTTGGATGCACGAGTAGAGCTCATACTCAGTACAAGACGAGGGCTAGCAAAAGACTGGGAGCGACCAACTAAGAGAGCAATAATAGCCATAATCATGCAAAGCGACATTAAAAGAAGCATAAGATGGCATCAAAAGTCAAAAACTAAATGATCATAGAGGCTATTGGTGACTTTGTAAGAGTCTAACATGTGTGAGCATGCGCCAAGTCAACCCAAATAAAGCATCAAGGAGAAAACCAAAATAATGCTTCCATACAATAAAAACAACGCATGATATTTTCAAAGGCTCATTAAGCAATCTCAGTTATTTGAGACAAGTCATGCTACAGCAAAACCACTAAGCATACCATCAAAAAGACATCAAGCATGACATGAAAAAGCCTAAGACGCAGTCTACACAAGCTCCTTCTCGTACCACTATTTTGCACAAAGCTTTTTCTCTTTTCCAACACCATTTGAAATTTTTATAAACACCTCTTTTGATGAAAACCAATAAAGATCAGAGGCAAAAATACACCTTGATGAAAAGATATGGCAAGGTTTGAACGCAAATCAAGGCGAAAACGAAAACCAAAAGCAGTAGCAGAAAAAGAAGAACACCCGGTGAAATTGTAAGAATGAAAAACGGAGTGTTCTTGGCAAATGAAAACGAGTACATCTCCTCCAAAAGAAATTTGTTGGGGTCCAACCATTTATTGCAGCAAACAAACAAACTAAACTAACTAAGAAAACTAAAACAACTGACGCTCCAAGAAAAACACATAGTGGATGAAGCAATAAAAATATAGTGTTTTGAAAGGTGACCTGATTTTTGCCGATGAAGAAGGGGTGCCTCGGGGGCATCCCCAAGCTTTGACGCTTGTACTTCTTGGATATTTCTTGGGGTGATGCATGGGCATCCCCAAGCTTGAGCTTTTGTCCATTCTTCAACTCATCTCATCATTCTCCAATCCCTACACTTGAAAACTTCCTTCATACAAAACTAAACACAATTCTATTAGCAACATTAGTGTAGCATAACATATAATCAACCTCTTCTTACTTCAGGTTTCAACCCAAAACCACCACATATATAGCAAATACTACTGTAGCAACTTCTCTAAAAGTTCCGTGATCAAAAGAACTCAAAAGAAAGCGATAAAGTGGCTGACAAGGGTATAGTTAATAGAGCCCGTTAGTTGAGTACCCCTGAGGCCCGTTAAGCTAGGCCCAATTGTAATGATAGTCGAGTACGAGTTCCTACCGTATGTCGATATTGTAATCTGTATCGGACCCTACCCGATCCTCGAGACCTGGCCGCCTATATAAAGGGGCCAGGAGGGGACGGTGTAGGCCAGATTGAAAGCAAGCTAGGTTAAACACCCAAGTTTACTTTCGACGCATACCTATTTCGACTAACTTTACCTTCGAGTTCATCCAACGCCCTATCTCCCCGATCCTAAGTCCTTCATTTAGGACATTTATCGAGTTAACCCTCGTCAATTGGCGCCGACCGTGGGGAGCGGGGCGTTGGAATCATGAATTCGACGGCTTTTTCGCTTTTAGCCAACAGCAGTTCAGAACTCGACGGAAATCAAGAGATGGAGTTAACCATTGGAAGTTTGAGTATCATTATCGGGCCATCGGGTTCATCCCGCATCTCGGGTTCGACGAAATTAGATCCGTCGGCAAACAAGCCCGCAACAGAGGAAATGTGGGAATCATCAGAAGACTCTTCCAGCAAGGTAAACTCGCCGGTCAGCTTCGACAGAGCACCAATCGCAGAAGGCGACAAAATTCGGGAAAATTTCGACTCAGAAGAAAGAGCGTGCCAGACGCGTAACAACGCAAAGGACTTCGCCATGGGAAGCAGCGGCGTCTCCAAAGTACATCAGTTATGCGTTATTATCACCGAAGCAGAAGAAGAGAACAACAGCGAAGGAAGTAAAAAGGTCGACAGGCAAGTCGACAAAATGAAAGAACGCAACAAAAAGGAAAAGGAGAAAGTCCACGTTTCGGCTGGCGAATGGAGAATGATCAAATCAGCTATCAATCATGGTACAGAAGTACCTGAAGGCTCGAGAAGAGAAGTTCTAATGGGCTATCAGTATGCATTATACCAACACAGGAAGAAACTAAGGGAGGAAAGAGACATGGTTTTTCAAGACAATAACAGTATATCAAGGAAGGAGTACTGGGAAGACTATAGTGAAGATTCAGAGTACAGCAGAGAAAGGCACGGAGACCCAAAGCACAATAGAGGGGTGAAGGCGCGCAACAGAGAAGAAAGGTACTCAAGGAGCCCTACCCCACAGCTCGAAGAGGAGGAAGACGACTTCATACAAGAAACGCCAGAAGCAGCATTGGTAGCAGCACAAGCGTATTTAGTAACTACAAGGCCAGAACCTGGGGACCCGCGAGAAGATATGCACCGAGCCGCGATACAAAGCCTTGGAATAGTGGAAAGCAAGATCAGGGAAAAAGGCCCAGAGACGAAGTCGACAAGTTGCACGGAAAACCAAAAGGAGAAGTTTAGATACAACTTCGCAGATAACGAGTATAGCGAGTCATCAGAAGAGGAAAGGCGACAGAAGAGGAAAGAGGATGCAAGAAATATAATAGCGCAAGCACGAGTAGACAAATCGCGTCATGCTTGGAGGGAAGAGAATTATGAAGACGACGGTAAAGAGATGGGTGCGTTATGCTTTACCCGCAGGGTTCGCAAAACGCGGGTACCCAAAGGATTCAAACTGCCACACGACCAGCATAAGTATGACGGGTCGCAAGAACCTACCCTATGCATATCAGACTATCTGCAGGCACTACAGATATTGGGGGGAACAAAGGCGACTGCAATGCAAAGTTTGCAGCTACACCTCACCGGCGCAGCACGGTCCTGGTTGAATACCCTACCCAACAAATCCATCGGAAGTTGGGGGGAACTCGAAAGTCAATTCGCACGAAATTTTCGTTCAACATATAAGCGCCCAGCATCACTGGAGGAAGTTAAGGCATGCGTGTAGAGGAAAGGCGAAACTCTATGTTCTTATATACAACGCTGGAGTATAATCAAAAACTCAGCAGAGGACATCTCCGACGAACGAGCAATAGACGCCTTTACGGCCGGACTTCGTCGCTCAGATCTCGTGGAAGAAATAGGAAGAACAAGACCTACGACAGTAGCCGAGTTAATGGAACAAGTCAACAAATTCGCTGATGGAGAAGACGCATACAATAACAAAAGAGGACGTTCACAAGAAGTCGACAGAATAAGTAGACAAAGGAGACGATACCGCAGCAGGGGTAACCAAGAAAGGCGAAGTTAGGTAGCCGCGGGCTACGTAGTAAAAGAAGAGGAAGGATATGAAAATAGGAGGTTTCAAGCAAAAGGAGTAGAAAAATCGAGATACTCCGGTCCTTCGGCCGGGGATATGCTATACGGACCTTGTCGAATCCACTACGCATATCTCGACGGGAAAAGAGTCTCAAATCATCAGATGAATGATTGTAGAACATTCCTAAGGCTGCAAGGCACCATGGGCTCAAGCCAAGGAGGGAGGCAAGGAGAACAACACAGAAGTCAAGGATATCAAATGCAAAGGCTAGCAAGGCACCTAGAGTCAAAAGTTTACATATCAGCCATGATTCAACTGGTGCCCAGGTCCAAGAAGGAGCGAAAAAGCATATCCAGGCAAGTAAACCTAGCAATATCATCACCACCAGCTACCACAGAGTACCTACGATGGTCAGACCAACCAGTCAAGTTCAGTAGAGCAGACCACCCGAGGAAAGTTCCCAGGCCAGGCCACTCGCCTATGGTTTTAAAGGCACAAATAGGAGGGTACGACATCGGAAGATTGTTCATGGATGCAGGGAGTGGCATAAACTTAATATATGCTAGAACCCTAAAGGCAATGTGCATCTCGCTGTCGAGTCTGAAGCCAACAGATTGCTCCTTCCACGGAATAGTACCAGGAGCTGCAAACTACCCTTTGGGAAGAATAGAACTCGATGTCTGCTTTGGCAGTAGCGACAACTACCGAAGAGAGAAGCTGGAATTCGAAGTTATGGACTGGCCGTCACAATACCATGCAATCCTGGGGCACCCAACATTTGCAAAATTCATGGCAGTACCACACTACGCGTATCTTACGCTAAAAATTCCAGGACCTAAAGGAACAATCACAGTACAAGGGAGCTTTGAAGTAGCCAACACATGTGACAGAGAATTCAATAGGATGGCGCAAACCTTCGGCATGATAGCGGAATATGAGAGGTTAAAAGGAGAAACGGATCATAATGTGCTACCCGACGTTGGACGATCCCTGCCAGATCAGGCTTTCGACACAACTCAGGACTCGAAGAAAATCCAGGTCCACCCTACAGATGCAAACAAGACGACATCGATTACGGTGAACTTGGATCTTGCATAGGAAAGCGCGCTCGTCGAGTTCCTCCGTGAGCGCTGGGAAATCTTCGCCTGGTGTCCATCAGACATGCCAGGGGTTCCCAGGGAACTCGTCGAGCACGCATTAAATGTAGATCCCAAGGCAAAGCCAGTCAAGCAGCCATTGCGACGATTTGATGAACCTAAAAGGAAGGCGATAGCATCAGAGTTGCACAGGCTAGAAAATGCCGGATTTATCAGAGAAATCAAAACTTCGAGTTGGGTGTCGAACCCAGTCATAGTACCCAAGAAGAACACAGACGTACAAAGAGTATGTGTCGACTACACATCTCTCAATAAGCATTGTCCAAAGGATCCCTTCCCTCTACCCCGCATCGATCAGATAATCGATTCAATAGCGGGATGCGCGAGGCTTTCATTTTTGGACGCATATTCTGGTTACAATCAGATCAAATTGAAGAAAGAAGACGAAGAAAAAACGGCCTTCATCACACCATACAGAGTGTTTTGCTACCAAGTGATGCCGTTCGGCCTAAAAAATGCAGGAGCAACTTATAAACGGATGATGCAAAATTGCCTCGGAAGCCAAATAGGGCGCAACATCCAAGTCTACATTGATGACGTAGTCATCACCACAAGAGAGGAGAAATCTTTAATCAGCGACTTGGCAGAAACCTTCGACAACCTGAGCAGGTACAAGCTTAAGCTTAACCCGACAAAGTGTTCCTTCGGCGTATCAGCAGGACAACTTTTGGGGTTCTTGGTATCAGCACGAGGAATAGAGGCAAACCCAGAGAAGATTCAAGCAATCTTAACAATGGGGAAACCCACGAAACTACATGACGTACAGAAACTCGCATGACGCGTCGCGGCACTAAGTCGCTTCGTTGCTCGACTAGGGGAGAAGGCGCTTCCTTTTTATGCACTTATGAAGAAGACAGATGATAAATTTGAATGGACGGAAGAAGCAGACGCAGCGTTTGCACAGTTGAAAAAAGTGCTCTCCACGCCACCAGTACTGGTCGCACCAAAAGAAAAAGAACAACTACTATTGTACATCGCCGCAACCCATCAGGTGGTGAGTACAGTATTAGTAGTCGAAAGAAGCGAAGAAGGAAAAGCGCACGGCGTCCAGAGGCTGGTATATTTCATCAGTGAAGTATTATCTCCGACAAAACAGAGGTACCCGCATTATCAGAAGCTTGCATATAGTGTTTTCACAACTGCACAAAAACTGCGACAGTACTTTGCGGTCCACCCAATTATAGTGGTCAATGAAGCGCCACTATCGAACATATTGAACAATCCTTTAGCAACAAGACGTGTCTCTTTGTGGGGAATCGAGTTATCTCCCATGGACATCACGTACGAAAAAAGGAAGGCGATTAAGTCACAAGTCTTGCCAGATTTTACGGCAGAATGGCTGGAGCTGCAAAGCACGGGACCACCAGACTTATCAAGTACTTGGACAATGTACTTCGACGGTTCTAAGAGAGTTCAAGGCGCAGGCGCAGGAGTGGTCTTGATATCGCCCCATGGCGACAAATTAAAGTATGTCTTAAGGATGAGCTTTCCACAAGCTTCTAATAACGAAGCAGAATACGAGGCTTTGTTGCACGGTATGAAGATGGCCAAAGCATGTGGAGCAACTCGCCTAAAAATATTTGGAGATTCCAACCTTGTTGTCCAGCAAGTTATGAACAGGTGTGACACAATCAATGATAACATGATGGCCTACAAGAATTTATATCATTATCTCGAGGGAACATTCGATGGATGCGAAGTCTCGCATATAAGCAGGAATAGTAATGAAGAAGCCGACAATTTGGCAAATATCGGGTCACAGTGCCTACCTGTGCCATCCGAAGTATTTTGGGAAGAAATAGTAGAAAGATCAATAAAAAGTGGAAAAAGTTCGACTACTGCAGCAGACTCGGGGGCTACGTCGGAGCCAGAGGAGGTCATGATGATAGAAGAAACATGGATGCAGCCATATCTTGCATACATGATAAATAAACAATTACCAGAAGATGCAGTGGAGGCCAAGAGGATAACTCGGAGATCGAAAGCGTTTGTCGTGTTGCAGGGGAAGTTATACAAGAAGAGTATTACCGGCGTTTTGCAGCGTTGTGTAACGCCCCAGGAAGGACAAACAATACTAAAAGACATACATGGTGGAGTGTGCGGCCATCATGCTAGCAGCAGAGCAATAGCGGCAAAGGCTTTCCGAGCAGGATTTTATTGGCTAACAGCCATCGAAGACGCAAAAGATATAGTTCGAAAGTGTGAAGCATGTCAAAGATTTGCATCTAGACCGCATGCACTAGCAGCAGAGATACAAACAATACCATTGTCTTGGCCCTTTGTGCAATGGGGCCTCGATATGGTGGGAAAGTTGCACAAATCCTGGCCAGGAGGGCATGTTTACATGCTAGTGGCAGTCGATAAATTTACCAAGTGGGTGGAAGCGGCCCCGGTAACAACTCAAGATTCTACAGCAGCAATCAGCTTCATCAAGTCAATAGTATTCCATTTTGGTGTACCATATAGCATCACCACAGATAACGGGACAAATTTCACTTCAAAGGAATTCAAGAGCTATTGTGAAGGATTGGGGATCAAGCTCAAATTCGCATCTGTGGCACACCCGAAAACAAACGGGCAAGTCGAAAAAGCCAATGGCCTGATATGTAGTGGGATAAAAAAGAGGCTCCTAGCACCTCTCGAGAAAGCCAAGAGCGCTTGGGTAGAAGAATTGCCCTCCGTTCTTTGGAGCCTAAGAACTACGCCTAACGCAGCAACTCAAGAAACTCCTTTCTTCCTGGTCCATGGTGCAGAAGCCGTGCTTCCAGTCGAAGTTACACACGAGGTACCAAGAGTGATGGCATACGACGAGACAACATCGACAGAAGCACTGCAAAATGATGTCGATGCACTAGATGAAGCGAGGGACAAGGCATTAGAAAGAGCCACGCAGTATCAACAGAGTCTACGAAACTACCACAGTAGTCGAGTTCGTTCACGATCCTTCGTGGTGGGAGACCTAGTTTTGCGACTCAGGCAAGACAGCCATGGCAAATTGGAGTCCCCTTGGGTGGGACCCTACATCGTCACAGAAGTAATACCAGGAGGAGCATATCGACTACAAGATAAGAAGACAGGAAAAGACGAGAGCAATCCGTGGAACGCAGAGCAGCTACGACATTTCTACGCGTAGACTACATCTAATGGTATAATTAAACTTGAGTTTACCCTTCTGAACCCAGAACATGAGGCCATAGGTCGGGTTCTTTGGGTTGAACTCGAAAAAATTGTACAAGTATTTTCCTTTCTCCGCTCGGGGGCTTCAACCCTCGGGTCGTATGAACGAAATTTCTATCGCGACATGGAGACCTTTTTTATTATAAAGGTTGTGCAGACAACCCGATATTCCTCATACCAATTGGTTCGCAAAGAACCCGATATATCTCAAGCATACCTCAGAACAAGTGACTTGTTTTCAGGGTACTAGTAAAACCATCAAAGTAGAGTATGAATATTCATTGCAGATAACATGGCAGCAAGGACATTATCAAACGAAATTACATAAAAGGCAGATCCTAATGGAAATGGACTTCAGCTTCATACTTCTTCTGGCACTGGGTGCCGTCATAGATCTTCACGTCGAACTTCGACGTGCCGATGTGGAAGTCGAAGGCCATGAAGAAGCCTTGGTGGATGTCGTGGTCTTCTGCAAATTGTGACCAGCCACCCCTCAAGTACTGCTCGCCGTCGCCATCATACCAAACCTCCACCTCGTATGGAGTCCCACTGCCAGACTGTTCACGGAGAACCGCTTCCCGCAGTTCCCGCCCATCCATGAACTTGGTGAAATTCAGCGGCAGACGCTGAATCTCACGGCACTGTGCCATAGCAATGCAAAAGAAGGAAAAGATTCTGGGAGGAGCAGTAGGAGCAGCAGGAGTAGGGGCGCTTGGACCTGGAGCAGCACCAGTCACCTTGGGCTTATTTTTGCTCCCAGGTAGGCGACCGGGGCGGCGCTTAACCGGAGCGGCCGATG
Source organism: Dactylis glomerata (assembly GCA_007115705.1). NCBI lineage: Eukaryota > Viridiplantae > Streptophyta > Magnoliopsida > Poales > Poaceae > Dactylis > Dactylis glomerata. The sequence goes on from QXEO01000454.1 coordinate 791,565, forward strand.
AAGATCCTGCGGCGGCTGGAGTTGTGTTGTTCTTGTTCTTGCTTCCACGAGGGCGACCCCGACCCCGCGGTGCCACCGAAGAACCAAGGTTCATGCGAGAACCATCTGCATCAGCCATGTGGTCAAAGGAAAAGGCTAGGAAAACCCTAGATGGAGGGAGAAGATGATGCGGCGGAGGAGGAATCTGATTAGGGTTTTTACCCTTGCCAGAAGGTGCTTTATTTATAAGCACATATTATCGGGCCCCCGTGCTAAAGCAAGGCCCGTAAACGTATTTTACAACAGGAGTTAAATTCTGCACACAGCAGACGATAATAACAAAGAGAAAAAACAAGAAGATGAGACTGTGGTCGCACGATATGGAAACCTCGACTTGGACTCGGGGGCTTGCAAACAGTAGACGATAACAGGAGGAGGAAGAACTGAACTTTGAGCCTATGCTTGACTACAAGTATCCAAACATAGCCTCGGGGGCTACTCCCATCGGGAGCGCTGAGCGCGCACCCGATAGAGGATGAGATAATCAATAGTGCAGATGAACAAAGATTGTCATACAAACTTCGACTACATAGTCGACGAAATACAAAGAGATTACTCCCATCGGGAGCGAAGAAGTTAATTTAAAGTCCGAAATTCTTTGATTTTATCAGTCAAAAACTTGGCTGTGACATAAGATTCTCGAGTTGCGTTATCGCAACGAAACTCGAATGCCGTGATTTATCACGAAGGTAAGACCCTGGGATCCGTCCTGTGTGGCCTGGTATACGCACATGGATGCGCTCTGCTGGTATGTATCCGTGTCTACGACGCGAAGAAAATCCTGGTGGACGCACTGGGTACCCTGAGAATCACTGGGATCCATTCTTTGTAAGTCCTAAATGCGGCAAAAGAGTGGGTTTGACCGGTATCCCGAATTCAAGTCCAAGGGGATTGAATTTGAAGTAGGTGACAAGTATCTGTTCCAGCAGTTAACTGACCTCTTGATCCGTCAGAGTTGTCAGGCTTGTTCATCAAAACCCCTTGCGAAAGAATATCATGAAAATAAGTCGAAAGACCAAGTCGAAGATTTGAAGATAAGAAGAAGTCGAAGAATTGATCAAGTCAAAGATTTAAAGATTAGAGATTTGACCCGAATCTGCAATTCTGGTAGAATCTCAGGGGCTACTGACAAGGGTATAGTTAATAGAGCCCGTTAGTTGAGTACCCCTAAGGCCCATTAAGCTAGGCCCAATTGTAATGATAGTCGAGTACGAGTTCCTACCGTATGTCGATATTGTAATCTGTATCGGACCCTACCCGATCCTCGAGACCTGGCCGCCTATATAAAGGGGCCAGGAGGGGACGGTGTAGGCCAGATTGAAAGCAAGCCAGGTTAAACACCCAAGTTTACTTTCGACGCATACCTATTTCGACTAACTTTACCTTCGAGTTCATCCGACGCCCTATCTCCCCGATTCTAAGTCCTTCATTTAGGACATTTGTCGAGTTAACCCTCGTCAGTGGCAAACACAAATATTGGCAGAAATCTGTCAAAACTGAACAGCTGACAAAGGTCGAATTTTTTAGGGGTTTTTTGTTGCCCAAATCAAAAAGTGTTCAACTAACAAAAGTTTGGATATAACCTGGGGCATATGCACAAGAAATCGCAGGTCCAAAATATATACAGAGAATTTATACGAATTTTTACGGTGTAGCACCGAAAACAGTTTCAGAACAGCAACATCCCCAAATCTTTACCTCACTCGAATTAGAGGCTTCTCTTGGCACAAAAACAAAATAAACAAGATAAGGAGCGGTCATTACAGTAGTAATGACTTCCAAGACTCAAATAAAAGAAAAAAGTACTGAAAATAAAAACATTGGGTTATCTCCCAAGAGTGCTTTTCTTTAACGCCTTTGAGCTAGGCGCAGAAAATTGCGAATCAAGTAATAATGAAAGGGGGATCAGGATCCACTATAGGAATAAAGAAATGAATACTATCCAATTGAGGTTTTGAGTATCCCTTGTAGTCACGCTTTGGTACACTATTTTCATCAAAAAGATTTTCAGGACAAATCAAACTAGTATTAGCTACCAAGGCATTATGAATTCCTACAAGCTTACAAGATATTGGCAATCTAGATTCTTCGTTGGGTGTACCAACAATTTTAACAGGCGAGCCAAGCTTATCAAACTTCTTAAAAACTTTCCTAGCCTCAATTGCAACATCTCTAAATTCTATGCGCAAGGTTTCTAAGATAAAAGCTTTCTTTTCGGGATCCTCAATTTCATGAAGCTTAAGGAACATGTATTGCATAAAAGGATTAAGACTGGCAAACCTAGTTTCCAACATGTGAATCAAATAAGCAGAAGCAACTTCAATACTAGGAGCTAGCTCAACCAAAGATTTCTCCTCAACTTCCTCATGCATACTAATGTGATTAAAGAACTCCTCAATGTTACTTTTGCCAATAATCGAACCACTACCTACTGAGAGGTCCTCCAGAACGTACTTAGGGATCAACATGATAAACTAAAAGTAAAGAAATAACAACTACCAAGGATTCTAATTTTTTTTGGGTTTTTGATATAAAACGATGCAGGTAAAATAAATAAAGTAAAGCAAAACAATAACAAAGTAAAGGATGTGCGTGCAAAAACTCCCCTCGCAGAAGTCTTCTACTTCCTCCCCGGCAACGGCGCCAGAAAATTAGCTTGATGAGTGGTGAATGACCATCCCGTTGGGAACCCCAAGAGGAAGGTGTGATGAGTATAGCAGCTAGTTTTCCCTCAATTAAGAAACCAAGGTTTAATCGTTCTTGGAGAGGAGAGACAAACGACTGAAGGTGATGCTTGCTATCTTGCGACAGCTTCGGGCAACTTATATATGGCGCCTCGTCCAAGCTTTGCTTTGCGAGCAGCAACGTGGAACCTGCACACAACACAACCAAGTACTTCGTTCCCAACTTGCGATGAGGTTGTCAATCTCACCGGTTTGCTTGAAACAAAGGTTATGAGCGTATCGAGTGGAAAACAATAGAGTATGCGAATAAAGTAATCAGTGCGAGTAAAGTAAACAGGTGATAGCAATATGATGGAAATAGGACCGGGGTCCGTAGTTCACTAGTGGTGTCTCTCCATAAGATAAATAACACATGCTGGGTAAACAAATTACAGTTGGGCAATTGATAGAATAAAGATAAACGTGATATGTCAAGAAGATCACTATGAGATTTACTCTGGGCATTACAACAAAATACATAGACCGCCATCCAACTGCATCTATGACTAATAATCCACTCACGGGGATATCGTCCGAACACCCCATGAGTATTAAGTTGCGAACAACGGATAATTGCACTAAGCAAAGTGTGTAATGTAAACAAAGCATATGCCCTTGAGCATATGAATGTTGTTTTCTCCCTAGTAGCAACAGCACATCTACAACCTTAGAGGTTTCTGTCACTCCCCCAGGTTAAATAGAGGCATGAACCCACTATCAAGCATAAATACCCCCTCTTGGAGTCACTAGCAACTACTCGGCCAAGATAGCTACTAACAACGGAGAGCATGCAAGATCATAAACAACATAGAGATAACAAAAGATAATATTCAGTACAGCAACTTAATCATAAACACCAATATTCATCGGATCCCAACAAACCAAACATGTAGAATTACATAACGGTGATCTCAATCATGTAGAGCAGCTCATGAGATCTAAACATGAAGCACATGGTGGAGGAGACAACCATCTAGCTACTGCTATGGACCCATAGTCCAAGGTAGACTACTCACTCATCGCTCCGAAGGTAAGCATGGCGATGAAGAAGACCTCTGGTGGCGATTCCCCTCTCCGGCAGGGTGCCGGGAAGAGCTTCTGGACCCTCCCGATCTTCGGGTCGACGGCGGCGGCGGATCGCGATGTGTTCTGGAAAATTGATCGGGTCCTTAGGTTTTTTCCGTCGGGGGGTCTTTATAGGCGAAGGGGCGATGTCAGAGGTGGAGCCAGGCGGCCTCACGCCAGGGTGGCGCGGCCCAGTCCCTGGCCGCGCCAGCCTGGTGTGTGGGGCCCCTGTGGCCCCCCTCCTACTCCTCTTTGGATCTCTGGAAGCTTCCGGGTAAAATAAGACTTCAGGAACTTGTTTCGTCCAATTCCGAGAATATTTCCTGTGTATCACTTCTGAAACACAAAAACAGCAGAAAACAGGGAACTGACACTGTGGCGACTTGTTAATAGGTTAGTTCCGGAAAATGCATAAAAGTGCCACGAAGTGTAACAAAACAGTAGGCAAATGGTGTAAAAACAAGCATGGAGCATCAAAAATTATAGATACGTTGGAGACGTATCAGCCCACCCGAGGCTGGAGAAGATCCTATGAAGAAGGAAGAACAATCTCGAGAAACGCTCTTTCTCGAGCATGCGGTCAGGGGGAGGAGGGGGAAACCTCTTGGCCAAACATAGTGGTGGCCAAAAGACGACATCAAAACCGCCGTAGCAGACGCAGACTTTGCTAACTCCCACCGCCATCTCCTTGATCCATCAGTAGAGAATCTTTCCCCTTCCTCTCTCTCGCCACCAAATCCAGCAAGAGTAAGAATCATCACTCCACAGGAGATCTCCAGTGACGTGGGGTGAACACGACAATGTCCATGGATTGAGGACTTGGGTTTTGGGAGAAACTTGCGTTGTTGGATTTGACGGCGTACAGACAAAGAGGAGGCAAGGATTTACCCAGGTTTGGCCCCTCCGTAGGAGGTAAATACATACTTCTTCCTGACTGATCTCGATCACTGGAGTTGATGAAGCTTACAATGATGCCTTGATGGCTATGGTGGTGCTTTCTCATGAGAGATTGATCGCCCTCCCTGACGTCCCCTCCCGACCTTTATATAGTTGGCCGGGGCTTAGGTCGGTTCCGGTTTGGTTACATGGTAAAGCTAAATTCCAAATGTAACTATCCTTGCTTCGCACGCCAGGGCTATACGGGCTTGTTGGGCTCTACGCCGCCATCTCATTTCCAGGCTTCAGTATGTCGACTGCCATTACATGGACCTCCCGTTGGGCCTAACCTGGTATACCAACAATGGGCACCCGATAGGTTATGCCCATGTCAGCCGGAGAAGCTCGGCAACGACCGTCTAGCGCTGCGCCAGAGCAACAATACACACAAGCTCGACACCACATCCTTATTGACGGAGAACCCTGAGGTCAACCCCTCCACCCACAACAATGTTGTGAACCAGCGCATCGCGATGAAGAACACACAAATGCCACACTAGATCTGGCTGGGAATACACAATGATCTACTCCTAGATGCCATACATGATGAAACACACCAAAACTTAAACCTATTATATATATAGTACTTTGGCCGGCGCCTCGCCTCAACCTTGGTCCGGCCCGGGACCGAGGGAAGAGCTCTCAAGCTAGTGTAGCAAAGATAAGACTAGCCACAACGATAGTATCATAGGTAACATCATGCATATGCCATGTTGACAAAAAGCTGATGTGGCACAATAAGGAGAGAGGTGGGGGTGGATACAATATCATGATACACAAAATTTAAAAGTCTAATACAAAATACATCATATACACATATATTTGCATTGTGATTATACAAAATATTAACTAGATGTAAGTACTAAATGATACTATGAGTAGTCTAAAGAAAGTGAAGGTAAGATTCAGACCCCTCGAGCGGGACTAGATTAAATTAGAGCTTCAACGTTGAACGGGAAGAAACCAAGGTGCCGTACAGGAGTTGCAGTTGAATGACAATAATTCGTCGCTTTAGTTTAACTGCGCCTAGGCACGACTGCATTGATCTTCATTATCTAATGCAAGCTTGCTGCCCTTGCGTTAATCTTGCGCATAAGACCTCGATCCCCATTCAGTCGTCGTACGATATACGAGTTCGGAACGTTTGCAAGTCAATCTCTACTTCTCGTGTGAGAACTTGATCCGCCACGTCGATGGCCACACAAGGGCAAATCCGGAGTCCACGTAAGCAAGCTAGCTAGCAAGACATGGCAAAAGATGAACGAAATAAGCTGTAGAATATTTACAATGCTCTGCTGATCGACGATGAAACATGCGCGTTCCTATTGATCCGAGAGCTTGACAAGGATCAACGCGCGCTTGCGCCGTTGACAAAGGAACCGCGCCATAGCCTAGCTACCCGTACTTAGCTTAAGCTAGCTAGTAGTAGCTACGTACTGCTAAAAACACTGCAAGTGCAAGTGCAACCCTGACTGAACTAGCAGCTGCTGGGGTCCTCTAGCTAGGCCTACGAGCATGACCTGATGAGGCCGAGGTTGAAGAGGAACTTCTCGGAGCGGGACCTGATCATGTTCCCGAGCGATCGGCCGCCGCCGTCGCGCCCCGGCGGCGACTTGGGCGCGGCGGCGTCCTCCCTGACGAAGAGGATCTCGTCGCCGATCTCCGCCCTGACGGCCTCCACGGCCTGCGCCTCCACGGGCATCCCCGACGAGGTGGTCACGTAGAAGACGTTGGCCGCCCGCTCGCCGCGGGTCTCCACCTCGGCGTGCGTGACGGACAGCCCGTGCTCCCGGAATATGCGAGTCACGTCCGACAGCAGCCCGACCCTGTCCTCGCAGCACAGCTCCAACCCAAGACCCTGCAAATTAAAGCGCATCACATGCTGTACATTGCAGTGTGGTGCAGCTCTGCTCAGCTGATCAGTAGAAATGTTACATGCTGTGTACCTCGGTGTTCCGCCGTTGGATGGCGGCCTCGAGGCCCCGGCGGAGCCGCTCCCGGTCCTCGTCGGAGGCGGCGGCGCCGTCGTAGAGGTGCCTGATGTAGAACTCCTGAAAAGCCAGAGGGTCGATGAGCAATTCTTGCTCACACAAAAAATACAGTATCTTTTCGTCGAGTAGGACAGTGGTAGGGATAGGTCAGTCAAGTTCACACAAAACTAGGCAGGATCTCCGTCCCTCGTCACATGCCGAGATCTAACAGTATCCAGCAGCGCAGGCATCTCTGCCCTCCGGTACCACTAGCGCGTACTACTGGTCAAACAAACGAGGGCAGGCATCGGAACCGGTGAAATGCCGCCTGCGTACTGGAGAGATGTGACAGTCTCGAGGGGGAAAAAGGCGCGCACCTGGTAGGCCTCCGAGCCCTCGGCGATGACGGTCCCGTGGAAGACCACGTACTGCATGTCGGTGAGGGTGCACACCGTGTCGAACAGCAGCTTCGCCCGGTCCCGGCACCGCACGTTCACCAGCGTGTACCCGCGCTCGGCGCAGTCCTCCACCGCCACCGCCGGCAGGCTGCGTCCTCCTCCTCCCGCGCCGTCCGCCGCCGCCGCCCCGCCGTTGCCGTCGTCGGCGCGCATCATCTGGTGGAGCCGCCGCTGGGCGTGCGGCGCCGCCGCGGTGCGCGCCGAGATGGCGGCCCTGGCGCTCCTCTTGTCCCGGCTGCTGCCGCGGAGAACGTGCCGGAGCAGACGCTTCACCTTGTCCAGCCGGTCCGGGTCGTCGATTGCGCCGCCGGTGTCGGCGTCCGTCGCGTACACCAGCGCCGCCATCCGGCCGTCGTGCGTCCACACCTCGGACGCCGCGATGTTGCACTTGAGGTTGGTCAGCACCGCGAAGACCTCCGACAGCAGGCCCGGCCGGTCTCTGCCAACCAGCTCGATCACCGTCTGATCCGCCTCCGCCTCGGCCTCGACGCCGACACACCGGTCCGTGCCCCGGAAACTGAGAGACCCGGCTCCCAGAGACTGAAATCAAACACATCCATCAATCGTAAATTGTAACGACAACTGCACTATGCTCTGTTCTTTGGATACGAGGGATCATCAATTGGCACCTACAGGCTACAAGCTGGGGCTGTCTGCACTTTACCTGTTCAATTCTGTCGATGACTTGGCCGTCATAAAGCTTATTCCCCTCCTGATCCACGACATGGAACACTGCACAAAGGTGGAACGAACCTCATCAAGATTGAGAAAAAAGATGGAAAGATTTACACCCAAACCCGAAAGCAGAAAGCCACACTAGCTTCCTCCTTAATCTTTCCAAGACAGGGGTGCTGCAAGCAAAGGCGCTCACCATCCATGAACCACTCCCCATCAGAGGAAATGTAGGCCCTCTTTATGGTCAGCTTCAGATCGGTCAGTACCTGGACTACCTCCAGCAAGGTCCCATACTTGTTCGCACTGTCCACCTGCACAAAGCAAAGCGTGAGAAAAATAAATTCTGCAGAGAAGAGGATGTCTGCTAGAATTTGCAAGAACAGAGCAGGGCTCCGTTAGCTTTACCTTGACCAAGGTTGCAGTCATGTCGGAGGCATTATCCACGGTGACCCTGCAAGTTCCCAACGGCCAAGAAGAAGCAGCACAGTTAGCAGGAGACACAGGTCAAAAGGAACATGGGTTTGGAACTTGGATGGAAGGAAATTAACCTTGGAGGGTTCATCCTGATGACGAGCTTCTCAAACTCATCGACCATCTCGCTGCTTCTAGACCCACAGGCCATCATTGTCGAAGAGGAGGGAAGGCAAAGCTACCTATAGAAAGACGGCGGTGAGGCAAAACGGATACTTCTCCTTTGCTCCCCCCAATCAGAGTGTACTTGTGGTGGTGATGGTGGTGGCGCCCTTCCGTCCTCCTCCTCCTCCCCTGTTGCTGTTGTACGATGAAGGCTGAAGCAGCTCACCTAGTCCTAGTATATATATTTGGTTATGGACCTATGGGGCGAGGGAGAGAGAGACATGGCTAGTTGTGGATGTGTGTGTGTCTCTCTCTGCTCCCTCTCTCTGCTTGGTTGTGTAGTTGCCTATGGCCAGACCGGCAGAGGCAGTGGTTTTGGTTGGTGTCCCTTCACTGGTTTAAAGGAAGATGTTTGGGGAAAAGACCATCACAATGGGTGCCTTGTTCCTCTGCCTGTCCATATTAGACATGTTTTCTTGTTACTATATAGTGATCCCAGTGTGGGCCATGTGTCCAATTTAATCATAGTTGGTTTGGGTTCATTGCCCAACATGACCATGTTCCCATCTCAGAGAAAAAAATATGTGTGTGAATTTGTTTTTAGGTTGGATGTCTTTGGAGATTGAACAAATCCTGGGATGCTCCAAGTATTTAAACATTTTGCAGCATTCTTCAAACTTGGCTGCTGGGCGCGTAAATACCGGAAGGCTCCTTTGATTCACGGGATTTTCGCAAGATTCATATAGGATTGGGATCATATGAAAAAATTCCTGCAGAAGTTGTTTGATTCATAGGAACTAATCCCACAAGAATCATGTAGTGTAGATTTCATAGGAAAATAGCATTAGGCCATACCTCTTGGAAATTGTCTTTACTATAATCAAGGATAATCTCTCTTCTCATAGGATTTAAGTAGACAAGGCATCCTATCAGGGTTTTTTTTTCTCGTCCGAGATTTCCGAAATCTCGCCGGTAACCGTTATTCTCGGGTCCCACCGAAAAATGCATATACCGTTCAAAAAAATTCGGCTCAGTTTGAATTTTAACTTCGAAATAACCTTCAAAAGACAGCGTATACTAGTCAAAGCATATCTCGTTGTGTGGTCTGTTGGTAAATTGTCCCCGGGCAGTTACATGGGGTCGCGGTTTCGAATTCCGGCGTTCTCGTTTTTCTTTTTCTGTCCGGTTAAGTCTAAAAATACGATAAAAACTGTACTATGCCGACCGCGTGATTCGAACCCAATTTCATTTGCTCATTGCGTTACGCTCCGACCACCAGAGTAGTTAAACAATCCTGTTAAAACTGGATATCAAATTTAATTCTTTTGACGTTAAAAAATTTTAAATTCAAAATTCGTTTGAATTATCTCGTCCGATAAATTCCCGAGATTTTCGAGATTTCACGGTAACCGAAAATTCCGCTGCCCTCCGGTAAAAATAATGGACCGATAAAAAAAACCTTGATCCTAATTCAATATGTCTCATGTTTCTATATCTTTCGATCCTGTGAATTAAGGGAGCCTTCATTTGGTAAGATACAAAGTTTGTTGTATTTTGTTCTTAAAATCGGGCAAAAGTTTAGCCTTTTCATTAATTGAGAAGGAGACTTGCCCAGTTAATTTCTTAAAACCGGGCAAAAAATATGCAATTAGATTAAGGCCAGACACGCGGACAAAGCAACAAAACAAGCCAACCCAGCATCCACAGACCATTGGAGAACCTATTCCACCGAAGACTAGTCGGAGAGAAGAAGCCCTGACTGCTATGGCATGAGAAATCTCAGGAATCTCCTCCGAAGATGAAGAAGCGAGCAAATCACAATACCATGTGCCAATTGCTTCGCCCAATATGCCAGCGACCAACTTTGTTGGCAATCTTGTCGCCCACACGACACAAGGTCACTACCCTTAGAGCTGCCAACTCTCGGGGCCACCGCCCCAACTTCCTCTGCTTCAGAATGTAGATCGCTCACACCTTACGGGGTCGTCGCCTCGACATAACACCACTCACACTGGAGCTACAATACCGCAAAACCCAATTGCCCGCAACCCACACTATGCAGAGCAACTTCCCGCGAAACATGACCACCACATCAAACTTGGAGCCGCCACCCGACATGACGTCCACCTGTCCCCTCTAGGACCACTGACGAGCCGGCAACTCTACCACCCATGTTGCACAAGGTTGACACCCAAAGTCGTGCATAGTCACAACGCCGACCCATGGAGCTGCCGCTGCACCACTATTTGTCGCCGCCTCAACGTTAAACCACCATTTGGGAGCCATTGCCCCAACGTCCAACACCCCTTCAGGGTATTCCCACACAAAAACAAGAGAGTGCCCCTACACAAGTGACGCTTCCAAAGACGACCCAATGTAGATGTCACCGTCACGTCACCCGCTTGGCTGCTTCAGACACATCAAAGCTAGGGTTTCATCCGAGATATGAATCCCCTTTCGAACGGAGTAGAAGTAGAGCTCCAGGACGATGCCCGAAGCATCGGCATCATTGAAGGCCGACTAGCGTTTTCGCCAGAGTTGCACTTCTCCCATCGAGGGCTTGCAAATTTGGAGTGGCCGAGGGCACGCAGACCAATTTTCCTAGGGTTTACTTGGTCTGCATACCGTATTGGGTCATTGGCAGATGCCAAAATGAGAAAATCTCTTGGTTGACTTTTTGTGTTGCTGTTTTATTACAAAAAATGTTGCCGGGGTCTGCATGTCTATCGTCCTACCGGCCAAAGCAAGTCGCACAATAGAAAACTGAGAGGCATATATACTTGCACGGCTCTTGCGCTCCTGGATCAGCACTGGGACGGGATTGGGGTGGCGATGCATTGGTGTCGTGGCGTTGGAGTAGTGCTGAAGTTACAGAGGAAAATCTCTGCATCATTACTTAAGTTACAGGAAAAAGTTTGCACGAGCCCATGGCATAACCAGTAGACAAATATTGCAGAAGGTCAGCCATGGATTCTTTTTCGGCTGCCTTTTTCTTAGAGAACATGTTCTCTTACGGCACTAGAAATCATATAAAAACGACCATGGGAAACTCTCGTATAATATCAGCACAGGAATTCCACTTCCTCGCGTATCGCGTCTCTCGTTCCAAACGAACTTTTCTGCTAAAAGAAGAAATATCAGCGGATAAAAATATCTGGTGGAAGTCACGATCTCGACCATCGGTTTCCGATCAGACGACCTGCACGGACAGACCACGTCCACCACACACAGATACACAAATCTGGACAGGATCAGCGTGGCAAGAAATGGTGATCGATCGGATGAGGAGGGGATCTAGCAACGGTCCCCCTCTCCTTGTATCAGTCTTCGTCTTTCTCTCGCCATCCATGCACGCCAACAAAGTATCAGCATTAACCCCTGCGAAGAGATCTAGCATATGGGGCCAGCTAGGATACGGCCTGCTGCTGATATATCTTGTCCTGATTTGGCCAATTCCATCCTTTTCAGTTTACTATTTGTTCGTTCGTTGGTTCATACTCGATTTTGTAGAGTTACCTCGTCGGCACCAAATTTCGCAGTTGAGATTCTGCATTTATCCTACATTGGCAGCTGGATTTGCTTACGGGCCTGGGTGATCTACGTGATTGTAATCTTGCATCTGATACCCAGTGGTAGATTAATTAAGCTAGTTTCAATAAAAGATTAATTATGCTAGCCTAGTTAGGCTACTATGCCATGTATTCGCTAGCTAGATTTGCAGTGCAAATTATGTATGCATATGCCTCGGCCGTACCAGTTTGGCCGACGCCTTTCTTGGCTGTGGACTGTGGTCCTCCTGGATTTGGTATCTATCTGCACATAAGTAGGAAGAAAAGCGTCCCACGGTACATGTACTGCCATGGCCGCCGTTTTGTCTTAAATCATAAGCCGTACAGTCCATGTTTGTTATACAGAGTAAAACTTACATACAGAGCACATACGAGATAACAAGAACTCCCTTTGTTTCAAAATAATTGACATTCTAGGTTTATTCTACGTCAAACATTTTTCTGTTGGACCAAAACTATAAGAAACTACGTCAATTAACGTCAAAACTATATAATGTGAAAGTATATTGTTCGATGAATCTAATAGAACTAAATTCTTGTGGTAGAGGTTGATGTTTTTTAATAAATTTGATAATACTTAAGATTGTTTGATTTTTAAAAAATGGGAGCATCGCCCGAGCCTCTGCATCAAAATGATGAACATAGCTGAAGATTGTTTGACTTAGAACAAATCTATAACTTAAACTATTTCTAAACAAAAGTAGTGATCTACCATGTCCTTAGCCATTTGTTGCCTCTCTCCCATCTCTCCCCCAACCCTAGTAACCTTCTTTCCTCCAACCTCCCAGTTGATCACCGGAGTACATCCTAGCCAAACTTCTCAATGTCGACAACACCAACGAAGATAGCCAAAGAAAAGTTGGGCATGCCAATAATCTAAAGAGTAAAATAGTTGTTAGTGGGCTGGATTCTACAAGTATATAGGCAAAATCTCCTAAGTTGGGTGGGCCACAACCTAATTTTGCCCCAATGTAGCCTTATCCCTACTTGTCGATCAACCATCTAGTACTCTCTTTGTTTCATATTGCTCCACATATAAGGTTTGGTCAAAGTCAAGTGTCACAAAGTTTGACTAATTATGTATATAAAAGTAGCAGTATCTCAAATATAAAATTAAGTTAGAACCACAATAAAGTATACTTATAGATTATATACATTTGGTATTATATATGTTAACATTTTGTTCTATATACCTGGTTAAACAACAAAGAGCTTGACTTTGACGGAATAATATGAAACGTAGGGAGTACAAAATAGCATGTCACTTGACCCCACATCATTGAATAAGGTTAAGCGACTCATGCCAAATAGCTTCAACATAATCTATTTTGATTAAAAAAATCTTCACTAACCGATACAACATACTCCCTACGATCGGCAAAAGATGTGCCAGTGACTTAGGAGAAACTTGTACTAAGTTGTACTAAATCATTTGACACCTTTTTATGATCAGAGGGAGTACTACAAATATCAATTTATTGTGACACTAAGTTCATAATGCTATAGTTAGCGCTACTTTCCCCACAAGAATGACTAGGCGTTTAATATCAAGCACAATAAACTCTCGTCTCTCTCGCATATCTTTTTCAAGCAATCATGCAAGAATATAATTAATCGTCTTATTGGCTCTCTGCTACATATTAAGGCCATATATATCACTTCGATACAGATGCCAGAGTACTTCACATTTTTGAAGAAAAAAATCATGGTCCCATCTACAACGTGTGGAGCAAAACAAGCTCTTTATTATTGCATGTATCCAGGTGGAGCTAGCAGGCAAAGAGGGTTTTTACCCAACATGCTACGGATCGGGTCTCTCTAACATCTTAGGTTGTTTTCTTCTTTTGTTGCACAAATAAGAACTTTGTTCACATTTTCTTTCTTTCATGTCATTGACTGTGTGCATTTTGTTATGTAGATTTCTATTATAAATATACCATAGAGGCAATCATATATACGACCATATTTGTTGTATCCTTGGTATTAAATGTTTCTTGAATGATGTCATGACATGTTTGTGAAACTTTTTACTTGTATGGCTATTACAAAGTTGTACCTAGACGGAGCTCACGTGAGAATACATGTGAAAATTATACTGGCACCTTTATTGATTTACAATACTATTTCGTATATTATGGACTTGGAGATGTCAATATAATAATGTGGTCACATGTTATGAATATGCTTTCACGTTTTGTCATGCGAAGCATGGTCAATCAAGATGATATTTGTTCACCTCTATATGAGAGAGATATTGTTGCCCCCCTCGAGTGATTGGGTCCAGAAATGCCTGGTCGTGCAACTTAAGGTTAAAAGTTAACCTTGCAAGGGATTCTGAACTGCAAGATCAAGAAAGACTGGTCAACTCGTGCTCGGTGTAATATGGTTAAAAATACACAACATTTGTGATGGTTCGTCTGATATAATCTTTATTTGCATCTATATATAGGGTCCACATTTAAGAGCTAGAAGCCTAAGGATTTACTAAATTGGATTGGCTACTGTGGCATGATTTTTAATGGCCTCTAACATAGAATCCCATTAGGGAGGTCTACATGAAGGAGAAAGATGCGTGCGTCTTAGAGCCGCTCCATCCTCTTCACCACAGCCGCCACCTCTCCCACACTCTTAAGTAGACCTACCAGTTAGACGTGTGATTCTTTCACCCTGTATGTATGTGGTGCCCTTAAACGACCCTTACCAGAGGAGATGTTCGTGGATCCAATGTAGAACCGACTAACACATCCAATGCTTAAGTGCACAATTTGTTGTCATCTAGTTGAGAAGTTGATGCTTGCCGGTAAACTGCATGTCCTGCAATCACCAGAGATTAGTTAACAGCCGGTCAATCAAACAGGGGATCAAACAAAACAGGAAGAGACATGACAAGGACACTGGAAATTTATGAAATCAACTCTCTATCTCTCTCTCTTAAACAAAGTACAGCACGAATGAGCAATCACGATTCATGCATGTACATGAAGTCCGAATCACTCGGCTAATAACAAGCCGTACTTGATTAGTTATAAGCCTGTGACAAATATTCCCTCCTGCAAGTATGTATGAAGGCCAAACCAATCAGCCAGCAGCCGGCGAGCAAACAATCAAAATGAGGCAGAGATGGATCGATCAGCGCCTCCTATTGGCCACATGATCGGAGCAGTTACCACGCCAGCATCAGTAAACTAACGAGAAGATTAGAGAGATTCCGTGCCGGACGGCCTCGAGGAATCTCGGTCGCCTGCCGGCCTCGTGCGCGTCAGTCACAGTCGCTCGACTTGAATTCGTCGAGAGTTTGAACCTTGCTTTGTCCACGAGCTGCGCGCGCCACGCACACGCTGACGAAGAGGCCACTGCTCACGCATATGCGCATGCTTCGTCCCCGCGGCGCCAATCTCTGCGCCGATCGCTCCCGATCGGTTATTTTAGTTTCGAAAGGTTTTCCGGTGCGCATGTGCGGCGTGCTACAACACGATCGTGCAGACGCCGGTGTGTCCAGTCACGCGCGCGTGCACCCCGCACCTCGCCGCACGGCGCCGGGTTAGCTCCCTCGTGATCGCGCTCTTTTCTGGCCCTCCTTTTGGTATGTCGCCCGCCATGAATTAGAGCTCCGCGGTGGTATCGGGCATTCGATCGTGCGGCCGTCGTGGGCACCGGCCGGCAAAGGCCCGGTGGAGCTTTCGCCATTTCTTTTTCTTCTCTCGGAGACGACCGTCGGCATGTGACAGAACCTAGCTAGGTGGGCGAGGACCCCAAATAATTGGAGGGAGTGTTTTTGGTGCTTGGAGTGCATACTTCCTCTATTCCAAATTGTTTGAAGTTTTGTTTTCTATACGCGTCGTCGAGTACTACCCCGCGCTCCTTGTCACGCTGCCACCACACCGCACCGAAGCCGGAAGCCTCCTCGCCACGCTACCGGCATCGTGATCCACGAGGGGACGGCCTCGCGGTCTTCGGCGCACTCCTCCTCGGTGCTCCAGCCGAAGGAGAAGGAGGTGGCGCCGCTTTCACCGTCTCGAGGGTGCCTCTTCCTTCGGCGCATGAAGAAGAAGGCACTTGTTCCTCCGCCCATGAAGAAGGTGAAGGAGGACCGGAGCTGGAGCCGGAGTGGACAGTGGGCGATCTATGGTAATACCAGTGGGGGTGCCAAGATTAAAAGATTTTTTTATTGTGCTTCACATTTGGCCTAAAATGGACTGATTGATTCACGGATTTGGAGTACTGACCACAAATATTTTTTATATAAACTTATGCTCCAAATACTACTACGTAAGGGAGTTTTTATATTTTTTGAGGGGGGTGCGGTGGCACCCTCACTGGATCCACACCTGGGAGTGGATTAAACATCCACGCCTACGACCACGCTACACGACCCCTCCAAACCCAACGACGCGCGAGGGCTCACCAAGGCCATGGCGGAATCGACAGAGGAAAAACTGTTGGCCGAGGAGAAATATGCGGTCTGGTGGCTGGCAGCGGACAATGGCACCATCATATACCTCGTCTACAATGACACGATGAAGAAGGAGTCGGCGCACGTGAAGAAGGAGTCGGCGGACAACTACCTCAACGACCGGACCGGCGTCGGCGGCGTGGAAAGGCTCGAGTGGAGCTACTTCAACCGACCAATAGATATGGTTTAATTTATGTTTTAGTTAATTGTTGTTTAAATTTTACCTAAGTTTGTATGAAGTATGCCTTCTTTTCCTTAAGTTTGAATGAAGTCCGCATTCTTTTCCTTAAGTTAGAAATCTATCTATCTTCTATCTATTATATACTAAAAGCATAATACGGGTGTCTAAAATAGAAACGCCACGTTAATCCACATCATCTATATTAATTTTGATACTTAGATCTAAAATATACGGCTAAGATTTTATTAAACATTAGTAGTTACGTAACATGTTTGATTCGTGCCTACAGCACCGATGTCACATCTCCAAAGGTGATTGTTGGGCTAGCTTTGTTTTAAAAAAACAGCTAATATACCTGGTCCGTTTAAAAGAACCAGCTGAAGAGATAACCGGTAAACGTCTATCTATTATATACTAAAAGCATAATACGGGTGTCTAAAATAGAAACGCCACGTTAATCCACATCATCTATATTAATTTTGATACTTAGATCTAAAATATACGGCTAAGATTTTATTAAACATTAGTAGTTACGTAACATGTTTGATTCGTGCCTACAGCACC
Source organism: Dactylis glomerata (assembly GCA_007115705.1). Lineage (NCBI taxonomy): Eukaryota > Viridiplantae > Streptophyta > Magnoliopsida > Poales > Poaceae > Dactylis > Dactylis glomerata. The sequence goes on from QXEO01000454.1 coordinate 808,774, forward strand.
GATGTCACGTCTCCAAAGGTGATTGTTGGGCTAGCTTTGTTTTAAAAAAACAGCTAATATACCTGGTCCGTTTAAAAGAACCAGCTGAAGAGATAACCGGTAAACGTTTAAAAAAAAGGTTGGATACACTAACCTGGAAGAGATGCGGCCGGTCAAAAAAACACCTGGACAAGACACTACCTGGCAGGGAACATGACACGTCCAAGAGAAAAAAGACTATGCTAAAACGTGATGGAATGTGATGGTCTCGGTCTAGCTCGGTTTGTCCATAAGACACTATCTTCTGGTAGGAAGATGCTACGATATTGGTTGCTTAGAAAAAAAATATAAAGTGTACTTTCTCTATTTATATTTACCATGTGTTTAGAGTTTAGTCAAATTTATATTTAATTTAAATTTTATAAAATTAGAGCAAATATTTACCAAAAAATATCAACATATATAATATAAAAATCTAATAATAATGATTTTTAAGTTGATAATATTTCCTATATAGTTGGTCAAAAAAATTAAAAAATTAATTTGACTAAACCTAGAGCGCATGGTAATGTGAACATATGGATTACGTTAATCTGTGACTGAGAACACTTAAATAACAAATTTATTCGACTGCTATCAGACCAACACATTTACAAATCTCTTGCGGAAGTTTAGCATCATAAAATTAAGTTAATAGTGTCACCATATTAGTCGATATTGTTTCTATGATTGAGTACATATAATTGGCATTTATTCGACTGCCATTAGATCGACACTCACAAAACTCCTGCGAAAGTCAGTCATGAATTTAGAAGATTAATGAAGTCACGACATTTATTGCACTATTGACAGGAATATCCGTCACAAGAAACCTCTAATGATAGAAACATGACTGAGTCAAGGAGATTCAGGATGTACCTCCAGTGAAGGAATATTTAGACTTGATAAGACACAAAACATTAAACCTTCAAAATTGATATAATAAATACAACTTTAGTCAAGACACTATAGACGAGAATGTTCTTCACACTATGCAAAATTTTGGCTTAATGATACACACATGGATTTGTTTTCAAAAATATAGAGTGTATTATGATTGTAATTAAATTTACCCCTCACCGACTCGCTTTGGAATCGAGAAATAGCTAACTCTCCACATGCAATGCTTATTTTTGAATTACACGCATGCAATCCCTGTAATTTAGGAGTATACAAGTGCAAAACTGCACACCTAGACCGTGCTTAATTTTCATGCAAAAAAATATAACTTATATCAAAGAACTGAGTGAGTATTTAGTATCCACACAGTATATCAATACTATTTTCAATTAGAGGACCTCGAAAGGATACACTTATTTTTATAAACTGTTTTGGCGGATATTACTTAGTTTGTATGGTAGATATATTTGGAATATTGTGTCTTTCTCTCATGTAAAAAAAGTCAACATAAAAGCATATATATCATTCCAATTGCACAATGAAATTGACGGGTTAAGAGTCATTTTTTATAACATAAAAAAAATACTTGTGACTTAGAGTCGTATCTTTCTTACTTTGATTATTATTATATAAATATGTGAACGAATATGCCTAGAAGAAAATAATTTTATATACATATAAAACTAATGGCTAAAGTTTCACTATGTTCACGTTTCTAAAACATTGTACATTTGGCATGAAGTGGGTAAGTGAGAGAAGAGACATTCTCACTATTTAATATGATCTACTCTCTCTGATTGAAAATAAGCGTTGGTGACTTAGTACAAACTTAGTTAGTACAAAATCATCGACATTTATTTTCAATCAGAGGGATTACCTATTAAGGAGTATAGACTATTTTATTTTTATCCAACAATTTTTTATTAAAGATAACTAATATCACGTACTAATCAAACATCATACATAATGTAAGAACTATAGTTCAATGTTTACGAATCAAATATCACTTACATGGGTGATTCAACATACATGATAATCAGTTGCCCACAACTTTGAGATTATTAATGGAGTTACTAGCATAGATATTTTATATACAAAAACATCTGCGATAGTTGTACAACAAATTTTTTATCATCATATAATGAGAAATAATATGATATCAATGAAATCATGTTTTTATATGTTGAACACTTCCAACAGACTACAACTGATGCCCTCGCATTTGCGAGGGCCGCCTTGCTAGTTCATTTAAAGAACATTGGGGCGCCGCTGAAAACACGGCACCCATACCGCCATACGCCGGCACCCTCCCTCAACAACGGCTTGTCTGGCGCAGTAGCCCGGCCTCATATTAAGGTGCCGGTGCCCTTGAGCGTGCATTCATGGTAATGAACTGCACGGCGTCCCTGAATCTCCTCAGTTTTCATCAGGCGACCAATCAATGAATCAAAAGACTGCCACAGCAAAATGGAAAGGAACCGATCTCGAGAGAAGAAACTAGAAACAAAATGTGGGTACCGGAGAGGAAGAAAGGCTGAGACGCGAGTGACACACTGCTCAAGGAGAGGCTGGAAGAAACAACGTTAATATGTAGCCTCTTTTGGCATCGACCTTTTTGGTGTGCATACCGATACCAGCTACTTGGATTCAAGTACCTTTGCGTTGCGCTTGCGCGTTCAGGCGAACGCATTGGTCCCTGGCCTTGCGTGGCACGTGATTTTGCTACCGTACGAGACCGGCAGCGATAACAACCGTACCCAGAGAAAAGTGATCGCAAGTTGTGCCCTGCATTTTTCGTTCTTGATTTGGCGCCTTCTCCCTGCGAGATTCTCACATTGCTGGATGGATCGTGTCGATCTCTTGCTGAAAGAAGGAACTCGCTCCAAAAAAAATTACAGCAAGCTTCATTCAAACTATGCACAATGAACGGCAATGTCAACGTATTGAACCTTCTCATTGGTTGGCAAGATGAAAGTGGATTTTGTACATGCACACATGGATGTGGAAGCTATCTATACCATACATGGAATTTCAAGGCCGGCACCACTATTGTGTATTTGTGTATGTGTCTATTTGGATGTCCATTATGTCCCCTCACAAATTTTTATATTCCATCAAAATGTACACTTCCAAGTTTCTCTCCGCATCCTCGCCAATGGTAGAGGACTGAAAGAATCTTAGATAGGGAGAACTCTAAAATGACACAATGTTCAAAATAATCTTGAGAAATTAATGCTATATATGATTCTAACACATTCACTTAGCACAATAGAGAAACATATTTGAATATAAGTAGAACGTAAAAACATACCAATAATAAAGCTTTAATGATGTATAGAAGCCTAAGGTGAAAGATGGGGGTGGCAAAGTTCTACCTTTTCTAAAAAATCTTCTGTAATTTTATCGCCCAAGACTTTTGAATCCCTTGCTCGATGTAGCACATCATCAAGTTATCAAGAAGCCATCACGGACATCATGTTGCGTAATCTTGATAATCTTTGTCGTCAAGAAGGCCCTTTCAACTGATTTCATTGCAACCGAAAAGCAATGCCAACCAAATGAGGTGATAAACTAAAGAAACATGATGTACCTTTTAAATATCGAGACAATCTCTAAAGTCTCCAATTCTTTGTGTATGAATGTTGATTAGCTCAAGATTGTATATTCTCATGCTCATACATACATGATAATCTCTGTAAGACAAGCAATCTTATTCACATTAAACCTAGAAAGGAGTCTCTTGACTCAAGACAAGAGAATTTTTAAAGCAACTCCAAAGATAGCTTATTAAAGTGATCGTGAAATATGTGGTAATAGAGTATATAGCAATAGAGAAGGTGTCCACGCTGTAAAAATAATCAATAGTGACCTGGTATCTCCCCTTTTCCCGATTCTCTTATTTTGTTACCATTTCATCCATACTTACGATCAAGATCTCATTTTTTTTGTAAATTGACACATTCCAATAGGGGTTCTCAACCATCATATTTTCTAATTGAGCAAACATGTCCTCACATCCTTGTCCAAAGACAATGGATGAAATATACAAAGCCAAAGTATAAATCATAAAACATAATCCATCACATACCTAGATTTGGTTTTGGCCACATCCCATAAGCTGACAAAAATACCCTCAAGTTCTTGTTAAGTACTCCACCTAGGCTTTGTTTAGAGTCGGACTTGGTAAGATTGAGAATTACATATTGTAAAGTGAAAGAGTTAGTTTTCGACTAGACTAGATCTAGTCTATGTTTTCCGAGATTACAATGCTCACTTATATAAGCATAACTTTCTCGAACTGATTCTGTTATTGACATATAACCACTCAAATTGTTTAGAAAAATCACATACATCTGAGTTTTTTTTTGCCAAAACGCAAGGTAGGGCGGCTGCCCTACCTTGCCCTATTAGTAGCTCCGCATCTGATCCTTGTGGAATGGTTTGTAGCCTTTTGCACCGCTTACGAACCTACCGCTAGCCCCATGTTGAATAGGTCAAAAAAGTTGTAGTGTTCTCCCTCTCCATTTATCAATAAGAGCACTATCCTCCATTGTTGTTGCCTGCTTAGCATCTCACGCATCCGTCATCGCCCAGTTTCAGCCTCTCCTTGTCGGTGCCGCCATAGGTCCATCCTCTCGCCGCCTCCCCTGTCGTTCCCCCGCCTCTACTCATGTTCATTCTTTCTCCTCTCGCGTCTATGTTGTATTGCGTCGGCCTTGCCCCCTTGCTAGATATGGCGAGCCCATGAGCATGTCGACCTTAGGAGGGACAACTCACAAGATATGGAAAGGGGTTTTGTCGACCGATGATGCGTTCCCATGCCCATAGACACATCGCTAATCCGATGCATCCTGCAGCTTCTGAATCTTTATGCGTTACAAAATTATTATCTAGATACACATGTATCTAGATGCGTTTTAGTGTGTAGATAAATTTTTCATGACTCTGAGGTGCAACCCAATCCATCTTTTCTTTCCTTTTTCCTTCATGATTTCCTAAGACTTGAATTAGCATGCAAATCTAGATGATGTTGAGACAATTAGTTTGGAACAGAGGAGTAGTTTTTTGCTTGGAACTCTTCAAGGTACATGATGATGGAAAGAAAAAAACACACTATATGATGTAAGACTATTTCTTAAATATATTTTTGTTTAATAATTTTGAGTGCATCTAAGTACATATACGGTGATTATATCATATGTACTAAATAAGTGACTAAGAGACAGTGTAATTACAAACTCAAAAAAATGCCTTGTCTTGAGCTAATAGAAAGCATGCTAACAACATACATATCCAAAAAGACCATTTTTTATCATAAACAAAAAATTGGTGAGGTCAATTTTCACCACCATCCAACTCCCCATTTTTTTCTTCAGAAAGTCAATGATTATTCACCTGCTGCTTCACTGGGAGAAGTACTAGTATATCACCTCATTGCATGTTCCTAAAAGTAAAATCCATCTTTTAAAAGGAAAATTTAGCACAAAATTACCAATATTTATGCATTATTAACATTTGATCCTCGACACATTCTTGTTGCAGAGTCTTGGGCCTATATGGGCGATCTAGTAACATTAGCGAGCCCCACACTCTTGGGCCTATATGGGCCCATTGGTCGGACTAGCCTTGTTATAAAGCCTACTCATGCGGCTGATATGACTACTGAGCCCATCCCGAGTCCATATGTCCATTGTTCTAAAAGGGCCTAACTTAATCGGCCAACTACGTGGAAAGAGACAGAAAAAAAAACTTTGGAAAGAGATTACCCAAGTTTAGCGTTCTTCTGCAAGGTCAGCTTCGCTTCGTGAGTCTCGAGTCTTGACTGCTTCTTCCTCCGCCGAGAAGGGCGAATCGCCGGAGCCGGACGCCAGCAGCGGTTTCTCCGACGGCCGCCAGTAGGCGGTAAGTCAGTAAGCTCCTCCTGATCATCATCTTCTTCGCATCTTACCCCCAATTCTTCCTACTCGATGTGAAACATACATGAACTTCCAGAGGTCAGATCCAGCCGGACTCTCACCTCTTGGCAGGCAAGCCTCGGTTCGAAATCGATAGATTGATGTACCTCACCTTACCCTTGTATGATTCCTGATAATTGATGAGTATTTTTTGCGATTCCACCGCGTCCTTCCCCTTGTAAGCGCCCGTAGTATAAACAACCATGTAATTTCGTTGTTTGCGCAGCCATGTAAACAACAATGCTCTAGTAATTTTTTTTGGCATCCTGTGACACCACAGGATCCCATCCCAAGGTTCAAAGCAGTCGATGCGGCGAATCCTTGTGTGGATAATCGGAGAGATCAAGTAATACTTTGGAATTTGTCTCTGCAGGAAGCTTTGTGCTATCAGTTATTTCTCTTCTGCCGATACTACCATGGAGGGGCTGAGTTGGAGAAGGACGTGCCTCTTGGTCCTCTGCATCATACCGTTCTTGCGCCCGGCTGCGGGTATCCGCTTTGTGATTGATAGGGAGGAGTGTTTCTCGCATAACGTGGACTACGAGGGGGATACTCTCCATGTGTCCTTCGTGGTGATCAAAGCTGACACTCCGTGGCATTATAGCGAGGACGGGGTGGATCTCGTGGTAAGGACTTGATCCCTTTTTCATGTATGTATATCTCCAAGAGTAAGCATTGTGCAATGAGCATGTGCAGTATACTAGATTGTAGTGCTGGTATATTGCCCCATCTGATTTTGCATTTATATTTGTGTGATGCAGTGCAGCGCTTACTGCTCACCTAGAGATGGAGATAACATGTGACTTTATATCAAAAACGTATTAGGATGTTGAAATATTCAATTGATATTTTTAAATTTAATATTTTTGAGCATTAGATTACCTAATTTTTATACAGTTGAGATCCGATAAGTTCTCGAGTTTTGTATTCATTGACTCATCTTAACAGCCATTATCAAAATGTATTTTGCTGCTGATTGTCCTAACTCTAGTGGGTAATTTGGTGTGTTGACTGCACTGAGAGTTCGTTACTTCTTGGTGTCCTTGCTTTCTTTTGCTAGGATCTTCTGCTTTTGTAATTACTAAAATTTACGTGGAATTCTGTTACTTCCTTTTGCTGCCGTGATAGTTTTATTCGAGTAGAACGACACTTTGAAAACCTGGTTTAAACAATTCTTCTTGAAACATCTTGTGATTTTTGGTGTGCTTTTAATATTCCTATATAAGGAACAAATGCAGTGCCTTGCTATGAGATTTACTCCTTGTTTGCCTATTTATGCAACTACATCAAGCTTCTTTTGGTCAGTAATTCATTAAGTATTTATAAATTTACTCAGCTCGACTGTGAAAGTGTGAACTAGACCACATTGTACATTTCATTATCAATGTAGTCATGAAGTTGTTATTGTATGCCATACAGTTAAGTTTTTGCTCCATCTTGACTAAATAACAGGTTAAAGATTCTAGTGGAGCTCAAGTCCACGATTCTCGTGACAAGACTAGTGATAAGTTTGATTTCATAGTTCAGAAGAGAGGTGTCCATCGTTTCTGCTTCACCAATAAATCCCCGTATCATGAAACCATAGACTTTGACGTGCATGTTGGCCATTATTCATACTTCGATCAACATGCCAAAGATGGTAAGAACTTCTGAAGCTTTCCTAATATAATTTATGGGAAGCAAAAACATATCATCATCTCTTGTCTTTCGTGTACTTGATGCAGAACATTTTGCACCTTTATTCGATCAAATTGCGAAGTTAGATGAAGCACTTTACAACATTCAGTTCGAGCAGCACTGGCTAGAGGCCCAAACGGACCGGCAAGCAATATGTAAGTCTCCTCTGTTAGCATTTCTCTAGAAAACACTGTTCAGACTTTGCACAACAGTATAAAGTGTTCCTCGTCGAGAAATACATTCTGGTTACCAGTGGCATATACATCTTGTTAAGGATGCAAAGTACAAAATGTTTGTTGGAGTGATATGCTACCAGTCTTTGGCAGTTCTTGTTTGTCTATGCCAAGGTTAAGTTAATCTAGCAACCCACAAGTTGGACTATATTCCGAAACCAGAGTAGGATTGCTGGTGTTTGCGGTTGGCTGTTTGAAACGCTAAGTTGGACCTGTTTTTTCCATTTCTAAAATTCAATCATTAACGGTAAGTTCTATTGATATAATAGGATCAAAACTATCAAGAATTAGCTTGACTTATATATCTAATTTCCGAATTTGTGGTAGCTTATTATAAACCAACGGGGTCCAAAGCTCTCTAGTCAAGCCCGATGGTTTGTCGACAAATCTTTCGGTTATCATGGGCTTACGAGTTACGACTGCTGCCGAAACAGCCACTGGATTGTCGTATTTTTTCCTCGCTTGCCACCTCATATTCCAATCTTTGTTAAGTTAGGTACCATCGCCACATTACCGGCTGCTAATCGTTCATTTCTTGCTGTGCTGCAGTGAACGAGAACATGAGCAGGAGGGCCGTCCACAAGGCGCTTTTCGAGTCAGCCGCACTCATCGCGGCCAGCGTCATTCAGGTCTACCTGCTACGCCGACTCTTCGAGCGCAAGCTGGGCACATCTAGGGTCTAATGCTCCAATAGAAAGCGCTTCCTCGTCATCCCTGCTGATTTGTATACTGAGCCGCCTCTGTTACTTGTTTGTGGATCCATGTTACATATATAATCCCTTGCGACTCCATAGATGAGTTATCTGAAAATCACGCTTGACAGTTCCATGTACTTGCATCCATTTCCCCGAATATTTTGTAATTTTCTCTTATCACCTATTTTTCTTCTCGAAAAGGAAGCGCAAGCCTTTCGGCATCTGCGCGCAAACTCAGTTTTAATAGAAAGGAGATGCCTCGCACGGCTGGGGCTCAATTCCTGGCCTTGCAACAGCGAGGCATTGTTTCCTGAAAATCTATTCGTAAATGGCGTGGCTTCCCTTTCTGAAGAATAAGTCGCAGATGGATGTGTCTCGCTGTCACGGTGGTCGCAAGAGGAAGAAGAATTGAAGAGGAATCGCCAGCCCCCAGAGCTGTCGCTCCCTTGAATGGAAGTTGGAATGGATGGTACCACTTGCGCTCATGCGCTTGGGGTTCTGCTCGCAGCCCCTACCATTAGAGCTGAGCATCCAACAAACCGAGAAGGCAGCTGAGAGAATAGACGCTTCTCCCGTGATTTCTCTCAGGTTCCCTGTGATTTCACACTCGGTCTCTTCAGATCACCGGAACCTGAAACCATCGTGCGAGGAGGAAATAAGGAACCTGGGATCATCGTGCAAAAGGTAGATGGCCATGAATCACCAGAGGATATGAGAGCAAAATGCTTCTTAACTATGCTATGGACTAGTCCTGATCCTGATTGATTTCCTATGAAAGCAATGGCCCTCCCCGTGTAAATGCCGTGCCGCTGTCTGGTGCGTGTGAGCATCTAGAGCAGCTGCACGCAATGAATTCCGGAAAGCAGCAGCGGCAGCGGCAGATGGGAGTGTATACCAGTAGCGGCACGTACACATGAAATGCATCGTACGTGTACACACTGGTAGTAGTAGTAACTGGCTAGTATTAGTAGTCTTCTAGTGCAAGTCCTGCACATGGAGTGCTCAACTTCTACCACTCAGTCTACCAAGGCCGCCTAGGGCGTGATTGGTAGCCTGCAGCTCTTTTTTGGTTCCCTAGAGGTATACGCTGGGGGACCTGTGTCGCATCGTGCGATGCAAAAACTAATTTGGATGTTTTGTTTGGTTGCCCACAATGAATTTAGCTACATTTCTGGAGCCACTTTGGTCCAGTTGTTTGGATGGCTGCAGACTTATTTGTAGTCTCACCATGGTGTGCTTACCACACACACCACTATAGGTACTTCTTCCTCTCATCACTGCTAGACAAAGGCTAGATGCAGCCATCATGTCGCTGCTCGCCGCCGGTAACCATCGAAGCTGGCGAGTCCGTCGCGCGACGTCGCCGCTCAACGCTGGTAGCCGCCAAAGACAGTGAGTCAGTAGCCTTGCTCCATGCCCGGTTGATTTAGATGACAACGACTAGCGAGAAGACAGAGAAACAGACATATGTACTCCTATAAGAGATGAAATTATCTATGACCACCAAAACAAAAAACTTACAACACGAAAGTAGTGTGAAACGATGCGCTGAAGCTACTCATAAAAGTAAATTTTAAACGACAGGCCGTGTGCAATGAATTTGACAAATTCGTTTAAAACGCTTTCAAATGAAATTTAAGATGTATACCAAACGAAACTCAAAACCAATAGTCAGAATGAATCCATCTCGTCAAGGTGCATATTTTCCGTGCAGAGCACATGATTAAACGAACCATGGTTATGCTAACAAGAACAGTGTATGGGCACTGTGAAGAGGCCGGGTCGACGCCGCCGTGACGCTGTAGCCGGCGAGTCTGTCCCGCCGCGTCGGTGCTTACCGCTGATAGCCACCGAAAGCGACGAGTCTGTCGCGTCGCACCGCGCCGCACTCCGACGATCTATGCTACAGCGACAAGTATGAACACCTTCAGTACAGAGAGGATGAACACACATACATACACCATTGCAGTATACAAGACAGATGCAGACCATGTTTTCTATGATCATCAAAATAAAAACTTACAATACAAAAGTTATGGGGAACAGTGTGGTGAAGCTACTCGCCAAAAGAAATTTTAAACAGCGGGTCGTGTGCGACGAATTTGACAAAATTTGGCCAAATCGGTTTCAAACGAAATTGAAGCTTACATCAAACAAAACTCGAAACGGATAGTCAGAATGGATTCACCTCATCGAGGTGCATCTTTTTCATGTAAGACACATGTTTCAACGATCCATAGTTGTGGTAATATGAAGGGTTTATGAGGGAGTTGTTTAAAGGAAGGAGAGAGAAAGTTAAACGAGGGTGAGGGGAAGCGAGTCTATGTGCAGACGTTGACCACTTTTGGCTCACGGGAGCCAGAGACGAGGATGGCTCTGGGGATACGCTCGATTCAGGAGTATCCCCATGGCCTGGGCGGAGGGTGCTTTAGGCAGCGTGCGGGCCTCGGTTTAGATGCAGCCCAGGAATCCAATCAACATGCATTTGGCTTTCCAGGGCCTGGTGCGACCTTTTGCAAGCTACCAATCGCGCCCCTAATGAATGCAGCACCACACTACCAAACCAAATTTTCAAATGATTTTTTGAAACAGAAAATGTTCAAATGATTTGGAGTTCACACATAACACACAAAAGAAGATAAATATGTGAGATCACGCAGTGCATGAAAGGAAGGATCATCATTGGTTCTTGTCGAACTAATCCCTTTGAACCATGTCCATGATGCTCAGGTCAGCCATAAATATCGTAATTCGGTCTTCTCGGCAAGCAAGGCAATGTGTGCTTTCTTAGCTTTTGATAGGGCATTGGTCTCTTCAACATCAAGTTTTCTTTCTTGTACCTCAAGGGTCTATTTTTGGTAGCTCAACAAAGCTTAGTATGAGTTCCAATTTCTCCCGGCGTCTCTTCTCATCCCTCTTGGTTGCCTCCTCCTTCTCAGCGATCAACCCCTTCAAAGTATCATGCAATGCAAGTGATGAAACATCACACTTGAGATCTTGCTTGGATAATTTGTGGCCCCTTGGATGAACTGCATGGCCACCATGTTTGCGTCATCCTCTTCAAGATCGATGACATATGAATCATTGCCATGTTTCTTTGAGCCATCTAGACCTATTTTTGTATGCAGCATTGGTTGTTTGTCACTTGGGACACTCTTTGAGCTTCACCCAAACAATGGCTCATCATGAACAGTTTCTTCTGAAAAAGCTCCTTGAAGTAATCCAAACCTTGGCCCGCCTATACATATGGATCTAAATCCATTAGAGTATTAGTCACATATGCAAGGTCACATATTTAGGTCAGATGGGGTTTCACCAAATCTTGCACGCCGATGTCACTCACGGGCCGATCCCTAACATGTTTGCATGAACCACAAAACTTGTCGGACTCCGCTTGGATAAATTCCCATCTCTTTTGAAGAGATGTGTCATCCAATTACTCTCAAAATTGTAAGGCATGAATTACCTACGCTCATGAAAGTACCCCCGATCATCATCCAATATACCCCTCCTTTTTCCTGGCACCACATACTGGATCTTGTCCAATTTCCATTCAAGCATCACAAAGCAACTTGTCCTTCTTGGACGTGCATGCTCTGGTTCTCTTGCTTTGGCATTTTTGTGTTGCGGCTTGTCAAGAGAGCTCATCCTCAAACAATGACTCCCCGCCAATGGAGACCCCACCTTGTTGAGTCTCATGTTGAGTGTTTTCTTGATTGTCCATAGTCTGCTCTCATTGATCATGTGGTTCATGATACAATCACTGTCATTAGCAAAATAGTCCTATGCACAATTGCACATTACATGCCATTTGTGACATGCCAATGGATGGACAAATGGGAGTTCGCAACTATACTGGGTTGGCCAACGTCATGGCATTTCAATGAACAGTTGGAGGGCAAGGGGATATTGGTAGGGAGAACACTGGCCATAGGAGTGTGGTTGTGGTCGAGGACATGTGAAAGGATCGATATTGTCGACTAGAGGGGGAGGGTGAATAGGCAACTAACATTTTTTATTACCTTTTCAAACTAAGGCTTGAAAATAAAGTGGATTTGCAAGATATGCAGCTAGATGAGCAAACCTATATGAAAAGTTACAACAAGCAAGATAAACAACAATAAAAGTAAAGGTAAAGGCACAAGATAACCGCAATAGAGACACCCGGATGTATTCTCATAGTTCCTTCCTTGTTAAGGGAAGTACTTCTACATTGGAGAGGTGTTGCAACATAGAGTCCACCAACTCCACAAAGGAGCAAGCCACGGAGGCGAGCTCACGCTTCCCTAAGCGGGTGGTCTTGAAGGCGGTGACCAAAACCTTTACAAAAAAGATCGGGGCACAACTCCACAACTTAATTGGAGGCTCCCAATGATGACTATGAAGCTTTTACACAAAGCAAGATTTGAGGTGCCCTCTTTCGCACAAAGCAAGTGCCACAGGAGGAAACAGCAGGGGAAAATGAATTTCCTTTGGTAGGATTGTAGATCTAGGGCTTCTCTTCCAAATCCTCAAGTATGAAGATTAAGTCGCTCGGAAGAGAGATCTACAAAGCTTGAGCTCTTGAACAATGGTGGAGAGAGATAAAAGTCAAGGTGAACTCTTTGGAGAAGAAGACCTCTCTTTTATACCCCTCACAAATCTGACTATTGCTTGCCGAAGATACCCGGTAGTACCGCTACTCCTAGCGGTAATACCACTTAGCTGAAATATGCGGCTTCAGAATGTTGACAGAACCATGCTGATCGGTAGTACCGCTTATCCCAACAGTAATACTGCTCCACTTGAAAAACTGCTCGAAAAACAGCAATGCGACACTTCTGGACCACATCCAGTCCACTTGTGCTTATGAGATTCTTGAATACTGCAAGCATCTAGAGGCTAAGCGGTAGCGGACCGATAGTGAACTCGATACTACCGCTCCTAGAGAGGAGCGGAAGTACAACGGCACTACCATGCCCACCGAACATGGGAGGTCACATGTAGCATCACTTTCGACAGGGGAGCAATACTACCGGTGGCAGCATCGGTAGTACTGGTTAATTGAAGAAAGCTTTGGCAGACTAGAATTAAAGAGATGCAATTGGGTTTTGTAATATGCAATGAATCAATTAGATAAAATCAATAGTATACCCTCAAGATTATTGAGTTTTCATAACTAATAGATACCAAAGAATATCAAAAACACCTTTTCATAATATAGAGTATACAAGGGTATCATCATGTCTTGTGCTGAAATATAATGTACCTAATAAACTTGAGCACACTTATATTTTGTCCTTTAAACATGTTGTCATCAACACCAAAACATTTAAGGTCGGAGTGCCTTTTTGATACGTCTCAAACGTATCTATAATTTTTGATGCTCCATGCTTGTTTATATACTATTTGCTTTGTGTTTTGTTACACTTCATGGCATTTTTATGCATTTTCCGGAACTAACCTATTAACAAGATGCCACAGTGTCAGTTCCTTGTTTTCTGCTATTTTTGTGTTTCAGAAAAGCTACACAGGAAATATTCTCGGAATTGGATGAAACAAAAGCCCAACCTTCTATTTTTATCGAAGCTTCGCAAAGACCGAAGATGAGACGGAGGGGGCCAGGGGCTGGCCACACCCTAGGGCGACGCGGGCCAGGGGCTGGCCACACCCTAGGGCGACGCGGGCCAGGGGCTGGCCACACCCTAGGGCGACGCGGGCCAGGGGCTGGCCGTGCCACCAGTGGGTGAGCCGCCCTGGCCCACCTCCTGACGCTGCCCTTTCGACTATAAGTTCCCCTCGACGGGAAAAACCTAAGGGACGGATCTCTTTTCCACGAAACATACTGCAAGCCGCCGCCATCGTCGTCGCGAGATTGGGAGGATCCAGGAGCTCTTCCCAGCACCCTACCGGAGGCCTTCTACACCACCATGGTCGCCTCCGGAGTGATGTGTGAGTAGTCTACCTTGGACTACGGGTCCATAGCAGTAGCTAGATGGTTGTCTCCTCCACCATGTGCTTCAAGTTTAGATCCCGTGAGCTGCCCTACATGATCAGGATCATCTTTATGTAATCATAAATGTTGTGTTTGTTGGGATCCGATGAGTATTGGTACTATGTTAATTTGATGTGCTGAATTATATATCTTATGTTATCTCTATGTTGTTTATGATCTTGCATGCTTTCCGTTGCTAGTAGCTATCTTGGCCGAGTAGATGCTAGTGACTCCAAGAGGGAGTATTTATGCTCGATAGTGGGTTCATGCCTCTAGTAATCTGGGGGAGTGACAGAAACCTCTAAGGTTGTAGATGTGCTGTTGCCACTAGGGAGAAAACAACATTCTTGTGTCCAAGGACATTTTCTTTGTTTACATTACGCACTTTGCTTAATGCAATTATCTGTTGTTCGCAACTTAATACTCAAGGGGTTCTCAGATGACTCCCCGCGAGTGGATTTTTAGTCATAGATGCAGTTGGATGGCAGTCTATGTATTTTGTCGTAATGTCCAGAGTAAATCTCATAGTGATCCTCATGACATATGTACATTATCTTTACTCTATCAATTGCCCAACTGTAATTTGTTTACCCAGCATGTTATTATTTATCCTATGGAGAGACACCACTAGTGAACTGTGGACCCCGGTCCAATTTCCTTTACATTGCTATTACCGTTTACTTTTACTTGCTCTATTTACCTTTACTTGCATACTATTATCCTTTTACCACTCGATACGCTCAATCCTTTGTTCATAGCAGACCGGTGAGATTGACAACCTCATCGAAGTTGGGAGCAAAGTTCTTGGTTGTGTTGTGTGCAGGTTTCACATTGCTGCTAGGTGAAGACGCACCAGCATTGTCTGGCGCCATTGTCTGGAGTGTCACGAGGCTAGCAAGCATCACCTTCTGAAGTTTAGCTTTCTCCTACTGGTTCGATAAACCTTAGTTTCACAACTGAGGGAAACTTGCTGCTGTGCTCCTCATACCTTCCTCTTTGGGGTTCCCAACTGGGTGCCTTAACATCGCACCATCAAGCATTTTTATGGCGCTGTTGCCGGGGAGAAAGAAGTCTTCTGTAAGGGGAGTCTCGCACGCACAATCTTTTACTTTGTTTTTGTTTTGTTTTACTTTATTTTTACTTGCATCATTTTATCGAAAATACAAAAAAAATTAGCTTCCTTTATAGTTGTTACTTTATTACTCTTAGTTCATTATGTTGTTCCCTAAGTATGTTTTGGAGGACCTCTCAGTAGGTAGTGGTTCTATAATTGGGAAAGGCAACATCGAGGAGTTCTTTAATCATGTTAGTATGAATAAAGACGTTGATGATAGATCTTTGGCTGAGCTTGCCCCTAGTTATGAAGTTGTTGCTGCTTATTTAGTTCACATGTTGGAGGCTAGGTTTGTTAACCTTAATCCTTTTATGCAACAAATGTTTCTTAAGCTTCATGATATCGAAGACTCCAAAAAGAAATATTTTATTTTAGAGACTTTGCGTAGAGAATTTAGAAATGTTGTTATTGAAGCTAGGAAAGTCTTTGAGCGTTTTAATATGCTTGGCTTACGTGTAGAGGTTGTTGGTACAAACAATGAAGAAATCAAAGTACAATACCTAGCAAACTCTTAGGATTGCATGAGGCTTTGGAAAAGAATTTTGATTGGATTTGTCCTAAAAATCTTTTTAATGAAATGAGTGAACCAAAGCGTGATCACAAGGGGTCTTCAAAAACTTATTTGGATGCAATACAATTTCTTGTTGAAAAGACTTCTGCAATTGATCTTAATGCCTCATTTGATAATACTTGATTTCCACTTTCTACGCCTAGCTCAAAGGCGTTAAAGAAAAGCACTCTTGGGAGATAACCCATTGTTTTATTTTCAGTAATTTTTCCTCTTATTTGAGTGTTGGAAGTTATTACTACTGTAATAACCTCTCCTTATCCTTTTTATTTCGTTGTTGTCCCAAGGAGAACCTCTAATTTGAGGGAGGTAAGATTTGGGGAAGTTGCTGTCTTGAAACTGATTTCGGTGCTGCACCGTAAAAATTTGTGAAAATTCT
Organism: Dactylis glomerata; assembly: GCA_007115705.1. Lineage (NCBI taxonomy): Eukaryota > Viridiplantae > Streptophyta > Magnoliopsida > Poales > Poaceae > Dactylis > Dactylis glomerata. The sequence goes on from QXEO01000454.1 coordinate 825,287, forward strand.
CAGAATATCTTTTTGATCTGAGATTTCTTATGCATATGCCCAAGGTTATATCCAAACTTTCATTAGTTTTGCACTTTTTTATTTGAGCAACAGAAGGTCCTCGAAAAAATTGACCTTTGTCAGCTGTTCTATTTTGACAGATTTCTGCCACTATTTGTGTTTGCCTCTCGATCGCTTTCTTTTTGAGTTCTTTTGATCACGGAACTTTTGGGGAAGTTGCTACAGTAGTATATGCTTTATATGTGGTGTTTTGAGTTGAAACTTGAACCAAAAGGGTTGATCTACTATTATGTTTATGCTAACGTTGCTAATAGAATTGTGTGAAGTTTTGTATGAAGGAAGTTTTCAAGTGTAGGGATTGGAGAATGATGAGATGAGATGAAGTATGGATAAAATCTCAAGATTGGGGATGCCCATGTCACCCCAAGAAATATCCAAGAGGTACAAGCATCAAATCTTGGGGATGCCCCCGAGGCACCCCTTCTTCATCGGCAAAAATCAGGTCACCTTTCAACACACTATATTTTTATTGCTTCATGCACTATGCATTTTTCTTGGAGCGTCTTTACTTTTGCTTTCAGTTTTCTTTTGTTTTGTTTGCTGCAATAAATGGTTGGAACCCAACAAATTTCTTTTGGAGGATATGTACCTTGTTTTTCATTTGCCAAGAACACTCTATTTTTCACTCTTATAGTTCAACGAGTGTTCTCCTTTTCTAGAACTGCATTTAGCTTTCGTTTTTTGCCTTGATTTTTGTTCAGATCTTGTTATATCTTTGCATCAAGGTGTATTTAGACCACTGGTCTATGTAGGTATTCATCAAAAGAGTTGTTTTAAAAAGGTTTGAATTGTGTTGGAAAAGAGAAAAAGTTTCATACAAAAAAGTGGTACAAAAAGGAGCTTGTTTAGACTGCGGCTTAGACTTTTGCATGACATGCTTGATATCGTTTTGATAGTATGCTTAGTGATTTTTGCTGTAGCATGACTTGTCTCAAATAACCGAGATTGCTTAATGAGCCTTTGAAAAAAAGCATGCGTTGTTTTTATTATGTGGAAGCATTTATTTGGTTTTCTCCTTTGATGCTTTATTTGGGTTGACTTGGCGCATGCTTACAACATGTTTGACTCTTACAAAGTTGTCATAAGCCTCTATGATCATTTGGTTTTTGACTTGTGATGCCATTTTATGCTTCTTTTAATGATGTTTTGTCGCTATGCATGATTATGGCCATTATTGCTCTCTTAGTTGGTCGCTCCCAGTCTTTTGCTAGCCCTCATTTTGTACTGAGTATGAGCTCTACTCGTGCATCCAACTCCCAAAAACCAAGTATTCCATTGTGTCCACCATAAATACCTATTAGCAATTTGCTATTCCAAAGTATATTTGACTTGCTTTTATCTATCCTACGAATTAAACTCTTTTTGGTGTTATGCGAAAATTAGTCAGTAAAGCTCTCACGAACCTGATGGCACACTTTACTTTTCTCGTTTTTAAAATTTTGACATTGTGGATCTCTTATGTTGATGTTATGCTTGCAAATTGTAAGTTGGAAATTAGCCAAACCATGCCGTCATGGGGAAAGCTTTCAACATTGCACTTCTTTTATTTGAGTTGATATCGTGATCTTTTGTTTATGGATACTCACGATGTGAAATAAGTTGGGAATCTTGCGGGATCATGGAGTTTGTATATGTGTTAGAGAAATGCCTGGGCCGCTAATCTAAGCCATGCATTATTTATGGTGGAAATTTACAGCATGCCCATAGTGGACATTCGACGACGCATCTCACAATAAAAAGCTATATCAATGGTAACTAAAAGAGATGTTGAGGTGTTCATTGTCTGTTTATCCTGTCATTTTGATGTGGGCTTGTTCCATGTCATCGGGCAAGGAGGTACCCCGTTGGCGGTTCTCGATGATACATGTATACTTACAATGACAAGAGCTTGCTTGGGACCCTAAGTCAAGTAGCATGAGGTTTGGGTATTCGTACTTCACGAGATACGAGGTTTTAAACTTATGATTTGTCAAGCATATGCTCATAATTATACTCGCATTAACTTTAACCATTCAAGATGCCTATGATGGGGGCAATGAGAGCTCAAAGCTAGTAAGTACCATAATTTTTGAAGGTTTATAAAACTTGCAATCACTGCTTTTCCTTTGTGAAGGGCCTTTCTTTTACTTTTATGTTGAGTCTCCACCTTCTACCTTTATGCATAGGCTAAGAGAGCATAGTTGCCATTCTGAGTTTAATGTGAATAGTCCTAAAGTTTATCATTGATTGATTCATGATTATTGTTTCACTTGTTCTTAAATTATTTGTATCTAGTCGCCCTCTTAAACTTGAAGGTGTCCTATGCATTTATGTTTTGCTATTCTATGTAGGACAAGCTGAAAACCATTTGCTATGTTTTTCCATATGATTTGAACACACATTTGACTTTCATTGTTTCATTATTCATGATCTTTTGTTTGTGTTTCCTTTCATGTTATAACATGGTTGCTAAGTTTTTATTGTCAAGATTATGTCTTTTATGCCCATGTTTTAAGTTCTTTGATCCCAGCACTCAATGCTTTACATAGATGATCAAGATTGTGATGGTGCATGTCACCTCAAAAATTATTCTTTTGTTATCACTTACCTACTCGAGGACGAGCAGGAGTTAAGCTTGGGGATGCTTGATACGTCTCAAACGTATCTATAATTTTTGATGCTCCATGCTTGTTTATACACCATTTGCTTTGTATTTTGTTACACTTCGTGGCGTTTTTATGCATTTTCTGGAACTAACCTATTAACAAGATGCCACACTGCCAGTTCCTTGTTTTCTGCTATTTTTGTGTTTCAGAAAAGCTACATAGGAAATATTCTCGGAATTGGACGAAACAAAAGCGCAACCTTCTATTTTTACCGAAGCTTCGCGAAGACCGAAGATGAGACGGAGGGGGGCCACGGGCTGGCCACACCCTAGGGCGGCGCGGGCCAGGGGTGAGCCACCCTGGCCCACCTCCTAACGCTGCCCTTTCGCCTATAAGTTCCCCTCGACAGGAAAAACCTAAGGGACGGATCTCTTTTCCATGAAACATACTGCAAGCCGCCGCCGTCGTCGTCGCGAGATCGGGAGGATCCAGGAGCTCTTCCCGGCATCCTGCCGGAGAGGGGAATCCCTGCCGAAGGCCTTCTACACCACCATGGTCGCCTTCGGAGTGATGTGTGAGTAGTCTACCTTGGACTACGGGTCCATAGCAGTAGCTAGATGGTTGTCTCCTCCACCATGTGCTTCATGTTTAGATCCTGTGAGCTGCCCTACATGATCAGGATTATCTTTATGTAATCATACATGTTGTATTTGTTGGGATCCGATGAGTATTGGTACTATGTTAAGTTGATGTGCTGAATTATATATCTTATGTTATCTCTATGTTGTTTATGATCTGGCATGCTTTCCGTTGCTAGTAGCTATCTTGGCCGAGTAGATGCTAGTAACTCCAAGAGGGAGTATTTATGCTCGATAGTGGGTTTATGCCTCTAGTAATCTGGGGGAGTGACAGAAACCTCTAAGGTTGTAGATGTGCTGTTGCCACTAGGGAGAAAACAACATTCTTGTGTCCAAGGACATTTTCTTTGTTTACATTACGCACTTTGCTTAATGCAATTATCTGTTGTTCGCAACTTAATACTCAAGGGGTTCTCGGATGACTCCCCGCGAGTGGATTTTTAGTCATAGATGCAGTTAGATGGCAGTCTATGTATTTTGTCGTAATGCCCAGAGTGAATCTCATAGTGATCCTCATGACATATGTACGTTATCTTTACTCTATCAATTGCCCAACTATAATTTGTTTACCCAGCATGTTATTATTTATCCTATGGAGAGACACCACTAGTGAACTGTGGACCCCGGTCCAATTTCCTTTACATTGCTATTACCGTTTACTTTTACTTGCTCTATTTACCTTTACTTGCATACTATTATCCTTTTACCACTCGATACGCTCAATCCTTTGTTCACAGCAAACCGGTGAGATTGACAACCTCATCGAAGTTGGGAGCAAAGTTCTTGGTTGTGTTGTATGCAGGTTTCACATTGCTGCTAGGTGAAGACGCACCAGCATTGTCTGGCGCCATTGTCTGGAGTGTCACAAAGCTAGCAAGCATCACCTTCTGAAGTTTGACTTTCTCCTACTGGTTCGATAAACCTTGGTTTCACAACTAAGGGAAACTTACTGCTGTGCTCCTCATACCTTCCACTTGGGATTCCCAACTGGGTGCCTTAACATCGCACCATCACTTTTCAACAGGCCGCACCAGGCTATGTGACATGTACAAGATCTCCAGTGACGTGGTACGGGAGCCACCGAGCTAGGACGGCCGCGAGGATCTGCTGGACACCACAAGGCAGACCCATTGATAGGGCTGGCGACTGGGGTCGAAGCAGACCATGCGCTCATGAAGGATACCAAAGTTTGCCAAAGAGGAACCACCGATGACTCCTTCTCGGGCCATGACGATGGTGAGCACCTCTTGCTTGATCATGATGATGTCCTAGGTGGCAATGGTGTTGGCCTTTGCCTGAAGTGATAGGATGAGTTCAACCTCTTCAATCGGGCAAGGGCTTGGGCTTCGACCACCCGTGCCTTGGCTTGTCCCTACGGTTGGCGTGCTTCTTGCTCATAGGATCTCACTGCTCAACCGTGGGATCATTGTTTTCTTGAGCAAGGCCGAGGCAGCGGCGACAGGCGGGGTGGGAAGCGATGACAACATCCTCTATTGCTCTTGCTCGTGGGTTTGTACGAGAGTTGAGGAAGAGGGATGATTTGTGTCCTATTAAAGGAGGCTCGAGGAGGATAGGAAGAGCACACGCATGGAGACATGCAGTTTGTGTGACCGCTTTCAGCCTAATTTTGGATAAGTTGGACCTATCTGTGGTGCTTGATCCATTTTACTAGTAGACCATGCATGTTGTTGTTCAGGCGAACACGTTCAGGCGGCTGCAGACCATTTGCATCGGCCCAGAAGATGCCCTAACTATGGACAAGGTGCTCGTATAGCTCCAAAAGCTTAGGTCGCATTTGGTAGCCTAGGCCGATTTTGGAGCTCCCTGGAGGCAGGCTCCGTGGGGGTCGCCTTGTCCAAAATGGGCTTTGGGCCACAGTGTGCATGTTGTTTGGAATCATGTGAAAGATTTTTTGCACAAGGTGGGAAACTTTAAACCTTTTCATTTGGTGTCCTGTACACAAGGCATTTTGGCTATGGTAATGCAAAAAAAAAACTCATGTTTGGTTGCACACATGAGGCTGCTATGGTAACCTCTTAGATTGCACTGGTGAGGTTACCTAACACGATCATTGTACTAAAAATGCATATCATATTTAGTTCATGAAAAGGGGCAGTAATAGGCAGCACCACCCTAACTAATAGTTATCATAATAGTTGATGCAGCAGAAGCAAACCAAGTATAGCTCCTGATGCACCACAAGTTCATTATCGAAGGGGTTAGTATACACCACCGCCCACAATATTAAAGTCGAGGATTCGGTTCTAATCATGTGTAACACCCCAGCCACCCCATGGCCGGGCCTGTTACCCCTGGCAGCTCTCGAGGATCTCTAGACTATCCCCACAAACCAACACTAGTCTTTCCTGCATACTTTTTCCTCACTCGTGCGGAATCAACTTCTCGGTCGGTCACCCATCCTCAGATCGCTCCAGGCCAAGCACGCTTAACCTAGAGTTCTTTTCAGATGAGCTTTCGAAAAAAAAGGTATACCTTGTTGATAAGTATCCTATCAATCCTATTAAGCCCTAGGCCAGGTTGTCATAGACTCACCCCCTTAGAAGACTGGCGTCCTCGTCGGTCAATCCCAGGCTAGGAGCTCCCCCTTTTGGACACGTCCATGCATCCAGTGCTGACCCATGTGCCACGATGGGCCACATGTAGCTCACCTGAGCCACACATGCCCGTGTTACCGCGAGGGTCGGCTCTGATACCAAATGTAACACCCCAGCCACCCCGTGGCCAGCCTGTTACCCGTGGCAGCTCTCTAGGATATTTAGACTAGCCCCACAAAACCAACACTAGTCTTTCCTGTGCACTTTGTCCTCGTGCGCACCCGGGATCAACTTCCCGATCAGTCCTATCAATCCTATTAAGCCCTGGGCTAGGTTGTCATGCACTCACCCCTTAAAAGACTGATGTCCTCGTCGGTCAATCCCAGGCCAGGAGCTCCCCCTCTTGGACACGTCCATGCGTCTAGTGCCGACCCATGTGCCACGACGGGCCACATGTCGCTCACCTAAGTCGCACATGCTCATGTTACCGCGAGGGTCGGCTTTGCCAAATATAACACCCCAACCACCCTGTGGCTAGCCCCACAAAACCAACACTAGTCTTTCTTGTGCACTTTGTCCTCACTCGTGTGCATCTGGGATCAACTTCTCGGTCGGTCACCCATCCTCAAATCGCTCCAGGCGAAGCACGCTTAACCCAGAGTTCTATTTAGATGAGCTTCCAGAAAAGAAGGTATACCTTGTTGATATGAGTATCCAATCAATCTTATTAAGCCCTAGGTCAGGTTGTCACATCAAGTCCTACATAATAGAGGGATATCAAACCACCTCCAAAAATATACATGATCTCATCACCAGATCATGACCACCATCGACATAACATGAGCAGAAAAGGAGACACACTAATCAAATTGTCTGTGAAGCCAGGTCCTCCTCTCAGTGCTGCCATCTTAGCATACTTGAGACCATCCGCTGTGTTGTCAACGAGGTAGTCTATCGCCTTGATCAGGATGCGTGGATCAAATAATTTCACTGTGAGCTTGTTCGCCATGTTCTCATGATTTGGGAATGCCTAGGGTTGATAGTGTTAGTGCACATCAACATGTAGGTTGTGAAAAAGTATAATAAAATCAAGCCATGGTATCTTACCATCAGGTGCTTCCGCAACTGCTTCTCATCATCAGTCACAAAGCTACTAGTGTCACTGCTCCTTTTGAACTCACCATGGTCTGTTACCTTGCATATCCAGTTCCAGCTTGCTCTCCACTTCCTAAGGTGGTTGTACATCTGAGAACAGGAGACTTCTTTTCCAATGAAGTCAACAATATCATTCACAATCTTCGCCATATGCCTTTCTTTGAAGCCATGGCTACAACATACCCCGCTTTTCACGAGCTCAACCAGCTGAATTCAGGACGAATTGTGACAGATCAGCATCGCAAGTCATTGAAGGTCTACGTGCACACATTTCTGGATCGAGGAAAGTGTTTTGAGGCTGCATCCAGGACATGTCAATGTTCTTCCACGAGGGAGAAGAAAGATTAGGCAAGCTAACATACATGATCTTGTATAGCACGAAATGAAGAACAATGCTAAGCATTATGCACTTGCAAACAAGGAGAAGACAGATCGGGAGTGGTGGTTTCTTATAGTCAAGGGAGCAACATTGAACAAGGTCAGGGCAGGGGCAAAACATGCATGATCACAGTCGCCATGCTTGAGGGTGAAGACGGCTTGACCATCATCGCCGTGCTGGTGGGAGACAATGGAAGACCTTACAATCAGACACATACACCCGCAACAATGTTACCTATGACTTCATCGCAAGAACATCTCCAGTGGCAAAATCGCAAGCACATCAAGAACCACATCATCTGCATCCACCACTGGTGGCGCGGTGTTGAATAGTGCTAGAGAACTGTTGGCGTGTAGTTAATGATGTAAATGACCGGCCAGTTGGAAACCCCAAGAGAAGGTTTGATGAATATAGCAGCAAGTTTTCCCTCAGTTACGAAACCAAGGTTATCAATCCAGTAGGAAAAAGCCAAACTCAAGAAGATGATGCTTGCTAGCCTAGTGACACTCCAACAAGGGCGCCGTTAACGATATCTTGTTAGCGCATCTTCAACTAGTAGCAACGTGAAACCTGCACACAACACAACCAAGAACTTTGCTCCCAACTTACGATGAGGTTGTCAATCTCACCGGTTTGCTGTAAACAAAGGAATGAGCGTATCAAGTGGAAAGCAATAGTAGTATGCGAGTAAAGTAAAAAGTGCGAGTAAAGTAAACAGGTGATAGCAATATAAAGGAAATAGGACCAGGGTCCACAGTTCACTAGTGGTGTCTCTCCATAAGATAAAATAACACATGCTGGATAAACAAATTACAGTTGGGCAATTGATAGAATAAAGATAACGTGATATGTCGAGAGGATCACTATGAGATTTACTCTGGGCATTACAACAAGATACATAGACCACCATCCAACTGCATCTATGACTAATAATCCACTTGTGGCGAATCAATCTGAGAACTCCACAAGTATTAAGTTACGAACAACAGATAACTGCATTAAGCAAAGTGTGTAATGTAAACAAAGCATATGCCCTTGAGCATATGAATGTTGTTTTCCCCCTAGTGGCAATAGCACATCTACAACCTTAGAGGGTTCTGTCACTCCCCCAGATTAAATAGAGGCATGAACCCAACTATCGAGCATAAATACCCCCTCTTGGAGTCACTAGTATCTACTCGGCCAAGATAGCTACTAACAATGGAGAGCATCCAAGATCATAAACAACATAGAGATAACATAAGATAATATTCAGCACATCAACTCAATCATAACACCAATATTCATCGGATCCCAACAAAGACAACATGTAGAATTACATAACGGTGATCTCGATCATGTAAAGCAGCTCACGAGATCTAAACAAGAAGCACATGGTGGAGAAGACAACCATCTAGCTACTGCTATGGACCCATAGTCCAAGGTAGACTACTCACTCATCGCGCTGGAGGCAAGCATGGCGATGAAGAAGACCTCCGGTGGCGATTCCCCTCTCCGGCAGGGTGTCGGGAAGAGCTTCTAGACCCTCCCGATCTCGGGTCGATGACGGCGGTGGATCGCGATGTATTCTAGAAAAGTGATCGGATATTTAGGTTTTTCCCGTCGGGGGGTCTTTATAGGCGAAGGGGCATTGTCAGAAGTGGACCGAGGCGGTGATGTCTACGCACGCGTCTGTTCTTGTAGACAGTGTTGGGCCTCCAAGTGCAGAGGTTTGTAGAACAGCAGCAAGTTTCCCTTAAGTGGATCACCCAAGGTTTATCAAACTCAGGGAGGAAGAGGTCAAAGCTATCCCTCTGAAACAACCCTGCAATTACGATACATAAAGTCTCTTGTGTCCCCAACACACCCAATACACTTGTGAGATGTATAGGTGCACTAGTTCGGCGAAGAGATAGTGAAATACAAGTAGTAGTGATGATTATGAGTAGTAAATGTAATATGGAATAAGTATCGCTACAAGCAAACATGTAACAAAACAGGAAGTAAACGGTGTGCAAAGCTTGGAAACAAGGCCTAGGGATCATACTTTCACTAGTGGACACACTCCCAACAAATATAACATAATTAAACAAATAAATAACTTCTCTTCACTATGGTACTCTGAATTACTCTCCTATCGAATAACACTAATCATTGCGTAGGGCTACGAAGCACTCCTCAAAGTTCATCAAGTACTTGACAAACACCACTCATAGAGATATCCAAATCAAATCACAACTCAAGATAAATATTATTGCAACTTAGACCAAGTACTAACACGGTGCACACACTGTCAACATTACACCATGAAAGGAGGAATAGATCACTTCAATACTATCATAGTGATAATTATTCTCATAATCCATAAAAGATCACAATCGTAGCCTAGACCAAGTACCACCATGATGCACGCACTGTCACCGTTACACCATGGCAGGAGGAATAGATTACTTTAATAACACACTAGAGTACACATAATGAAGAAGAGTAACATCTACTCATTCAACATGATACAAAGCTCACGATCACATAAAGATCACATCATGGGAGAGAGAGGTGAACCACATAGCTACCGGTAGAGCCCTCAGCCCCGGGGATAAACTACTCCCTCCTCATCATAGGAGACAGCAAGGTTGATGGAGATGGCGGTGAGGTCGATGGAGACGGCGGAGACGGCGATGGAGACCGATGGAGATGGCTCCGGGGGCACTTCCCCATCCCGGCAGGGTGCCGGATTAGAGACTTTTGTCCCCCGAAATTCGTCGGTGGCAGCGGCGGAGCTACGGAACTGTTCTGGAAATTTCGCCGACTCTCCTAGGGTTTTCCGTCCCGAGGCTTTATATAGGCGAAGGGGCATCATCAGGAGTGGCCCCAGGCCTCCTCACACCTAGGCGGCGCGGCCAGGGCCTGGGCCGCGCCGGCCTAGTGTGAGGCTGGCCTGTGGCCCCTCTCCTTCACCTCTTCGGATCTCTGGAAGCTTCCAGGAAAAATAAGACTTCAGGAACTCGTTTCGTCCAATTCCGAGAATATTTCCTGTGTAGCTTTTCTGAAACACAAAAATAGCCGAAAACAGGGAACTGGCACGGTGGCATCTTGTCAATAGGTTAGTTCTGGAAATCGCATAAAAACGCCACGAAGTGTAACGAAACACAAGGCAAATGGTGTAAAAACAAGCATGGAGCATCAAAAATTATAGATACGTTTGAGACGTATTAGCATCCCCAAGCTTAACTCCTGCTCGTCCTCGAGTAGGTAAGTGATAACAAAAGAAATAATTTTTTAGGTGACATGCACCATCACAACTTTGATCATATAGGTAAAGCATTGAGTGCTGAGATCAAAGAACTTAAAACATGGGCATGAAAGACATAATCTTGATAATAGAAACTTGGCAACCATGTTATAACATGAAAAAGAACACAAACAAAAGATCATGAATAATGAAACAATGAAAGTCAAACATGTGCTCAAATCATATGGAAAAACATAGTAAATGGTTTTCAGCTTGTCCTTCATGGAGAGCAAAACATAAATGCATAGGACACCTTCAAGTTTAAGAGGGTGACTAGATACAAATAATTTGAGAACAAATGAAACCATAGTCATGAATCAATCAATGATAAACTTTGGAACAATGCACATTATACTCAGAATGACAACTATGCTCTCTTATGGTGCATAAAGATAGAAGGTGGTGACTCAACATAAAAGTAAAAGAAAGGGCCCTTCGCGGAGGGAAGCAGTGATTGCAAGTTTTATAACCTTCAAAAATTATGGTACTTACCGGCTTTGAGCTCTCATTGCCCCCATCATAAGCATCTTGAATGGTTAAAGTTAATGCGAGAACAATTATGATGCATATGCTTGACAAATCATAAGTCGAAAACCTCGTATCCCGTGAATACGAGTACCCAAACCTCATGCTACTCAACTTAGAGTCCCAAGCAAGGCTCTTTTCATTGTAAGTATATATGTATCATCGAGAACCGCCAATGGGGTACCTCCATGCCCGATGACATGGAACAAGCCCACATCAAAATGACAGGACAAGCAGACAATGAACACCTCGACATCTCTTTTATTTACCATTTGTTTAGCTTTTTATTTTGAGATGCCTCGTCGAATGTTCACCATGGGTATGCTGCAAATTTCCACCATGAATTATGCATGGCTTAGATTGGCGGCCCAGGCGTTTCCCTAACACATATACAAACTCCATGATCCCCGCAAGATTCCCAATTCATTTCACACCGCGGGCATCCATAAACAAAAGATCACGATATCAACTCAAATAAGAAGTGCAATGTTGAAAGCTTGCCCCATGACAGCATGGTTGGGCTAGTCTCCAACTTACAACTTGCAAGCATAACAACTCAACATAAGAGACCACAATGTCAAATTTTTAAGAACGATAAAAATAAAGTGTGCCTTCCGGTTCGTGAGAGCTTTACTGGCCAATTTTCGCATAACACTGGTAAGAGTTTAATTTGAAGAGAAAATAAAAGCAAGTCAAATTTACTTGGAATAGCAAATTGCTAATAGATATGTATGGTGGACACTTTGGAAAACTTGGTTTTTAGGAGTTGGATGCACGAGTAGAGCTCATACTCGGTACAAGGCGAGGGCTAGCAAAAGACTGGGAGCGACCAACTAAGAGAGCAATAATGGCCATAATCATGCAAAGCGACAAAGCGACATTAAAAGAAGCATAAGATGGCATCAAAAGTCAAAAACTAAATGATCGTAGAGGCTATTGGCGACTTTGTATGAGTCTAACATGTGTGAGCATGCGCCAAGTCGACCCAAATAAAGCATCAAGGAGAAAACCAAAATAATGCTTCCAAACGATAAAAACAACGCATGATTTTTTCAAAGGCTCATTAAGCAATCTCAGTTATTTGAGACAAGTCATGCTACAGCAAAACCACTAAGCATACTATCAAAAAGACATCAAGCATGACATGCAAAAGCCTAGGCCGCAGTCTACACAAGCTCCTACTTATACCACTTTTTTGCATAAAGCTTTTTCTCTTTTCCAATACCATTCGAAAATTTTATAAACACCTCTTTTTATGAAAACCAATAAAGATCAGAGGAAAAAATACACCTTGATGAAAAGATATAACAAGATCTGAACACAAATCAAGGCGAAAAATGCAAGCTAAACGCAGTAGCAGAAAAAGAGAACACTCATTGAACGATAAGAGTGAAAACTAGAGTGTTCTTGGCAAATGAAAAGCGAGTTCATTTCCTCCAAAAGAAACATGATGTGATCTAACCATTTATTGCAGCAAACTAAACTAAACTAATACTGAAAACAAAAACAACTGACGCTCCAAGAAAAACACATAGTGCATGAAGCAATAAAAATATAGTGTCTTGAAAGGTGACCTGATTTTTGCCGATAAAGAAGGGGTGCCTCGGGGGCATCCCCAAGCTTTGACGCTTGTACTTCTTGGATATTTCTTGGGGTGATGCATGGGCATCCCCAAGCTTGAGCTTTTGTCCATTCTTCATCTCATCTCATCACTCTCCGATCCCTACACTTGAAAACTTCCTTCATACAAAACTAAACACAATTCTATTAGCAACATTAGTGCAAGCATAACATATAATCAACCTCCTTTTGCTTCAGGTTTCAACCTAAAACCACCACATATATAGCACATACTACTGTAGCAACTTCCCCAAAAGTTCCGTGATCAAAAGAAAGCGATAAAGCGGCAAACACAAATATTGGCAGAAATCTGTCAAAATAGAACAGCTGACAAAGGTCGAATTTTTGAGGGGTTTTTTGTTGCTCCAATCAAAAAGTGTTCAACTAATGAAAGTTTGGATATAACCTGGGGCATATGCACAAGAAATCGCAGGTCCAAAAGATATACAGAGAATTTTCACGAATGTTTACGGTGCAGCACCGAAAACTGTTTAGGACAGCAACATCCCCAAATCTTACCTCACTCAAATTAGCGGCTTCTCTTGGCACAACAACAAAATAAAAAGGATAAGGAGAGGTCATTACAGTAGTAATAACTTCCAAGACTCAAATAAAAGAAAAAGTACTGAAAATAAACAATGGGTTATCTCCCAAGAGTGCTTTTCTTTAACGCCTTTGAGCTAGGCGCAGTAATTTGCAAAGATGCTCATGTGGGCGCCATATAAGAGCTTGAGGCAAAGGCATCATATAGGAACTTAAAGCAATAGAGAGCATCAAAAAGCAAGTATGAAAGACATTTAAATCTAAACCACTTCCTATGCATAGGAATCTTGTAAGAAAATAAATCAACGAGGCACATAGTAGCAAGCATGGATAGGTAAAACAAGTGCCACTTCAAGATTTGCAATATAAAGAGGGGAAACTTAATATTGTTGAGATCCATCAAACCATGTTTCCCTCTCTCATAATAACTTTCAATAGTATCATGAATAGAACTAACAATATAACTATCACATAAAACATCCCTATCATGAGCCACATGCATAAAAGAATTAATACTCACCACAGGAACAATAGTAGTAGGAGCAGATTCAACAGAATAATTATTCTCATCACCATAATCATCAAAAATAGGAGGCATATTGTAATCATAACTAATTTTATCCTCAATAGTAGGTGAACTGAAAATATTATACCCATCATCATAACCATCATAAACTAGAGGTTTAGTATCATCACAAGCCAAAGAACAGCTATTTCGCAAAGCATATCTTTCAAACATATCATCATAAGAAGGAACATCACATATGGGAGATAAAATATTATCAGAACAAACTTTCTCCACTAAAGCTGGGGAACTAAAAATATCATGCTTAACAAAACCAGCTTCCCCAAGCTTAGACTTTTCTATAGCATTAGTAATAACAGTGTTCGAAACATTCATACTAACAACACTATTAGCATGCAAATTAAGCTCCAAAGGTTTTTCAATTTTCTCTTCAAACACGTCATATCTAAACTCAGGAAAAAGACTAAAGAACTCTTTATTTTCCATTAAGCCTAACTAGTGAAAATAAAAACATGAAACAAAAAGATGTAATAGCAGAATCTAAAGGAAATAACTCCGAGCACTCACACAGGAGGATGCGAGTACCTTTTACCTTACCTCCCCGGCAACGGCGCCAGAAAAGAGCTTGATGTCTACGCACGCGTCTGTTCTTGTAGACAGTGTTGGGCCTCCAAGTGCAGAGGTTTGTAGAACAGCATCAAGTTTCCCTTAAGTGGATCACCCAAGTTTTATCGAACTCAGGGAGGAAGAGGTCAAAGATATCCCTCTCAAACAACCCTGCAATTATGATACAGAAAGTCTCTTGTGTCCCCAACACACCCAATACACTTGTCAGATGTATAGGTGCACTAGTTTGGCGAAGAGATAGTGAAATACAAGTAGTAGTGATGATTATGAGTAGTAAATGTAATATGGAATAAGTATCGCTGCAAGCAAACATGTAACAAAACAGGAAGTAAACGGTGTGCAAAGCTTAGAAACAAGGCCTAGGGATCATACTTTCACTAGTGGACACACTCCCAACAAATATAACATAATTGAACAAATAAATAACTTCTCTTCACTATGGTACTCTGAATTACTCTCCTATCGAATAACACTAATCATTGCGTAGGGCTACGAAGCACTCCTCAAAGTTCATCAAGTACTTGACAAACACCACTCATAGAGATATCCAAATCAAATCACAACTCAAGATAAATATTATTGCAACTTAGACCAAGTACTAACACGGTGCACACACTGTCAACATTGCACCATGAAAGGAGGAATAGATCACTTCAATACTATCATAGTGATAATTATTCTCATAATCCATAAAAGATCACAATCGTAGCCTAGACCAAGTACCACCATGATGTACGCACTATCACCGTTACACCATGGCAGGATGAATAGATTACTTTAATAACACACTAGAGTACACATAATGAAGAAGAGTAACATCTACTTATTCAATATGATACAAAGCTCACGATCACATAAAGATTACATCATGGGAGAGAGAGGTGAACCACATAGCTACCGGTAGAGCCCTCAGCCTCGGGGATAAACTACTCCCTCCTCATCATAGGAGACAGCAAGGTTGATGGAGATGGCGGTGAGGTCGATGGAGACGGCGGAGACGGCGATGGAGACCGATGGAGATGGCTCCGGGGGCACTTCCCCGTCCCGGCAGGGTGCCGGAACAAAGACTTCTGTCCCCCGAAATTCGTCGGTGGCGGCGGCGGAGCTACGGAACTGTTCTGGAAATTTCGCCGACTCTCCTAGGGTTTTCCGTCCCGAGGCTTTATATAGGCGAAGGGGCATCGTCAGGACTGGCCCCAGGCCTCCTCACATCTAGGCGGCGCGGCCAGGGCCTGGGCTGCGCCGGCCTAGTGTGAGGCTGGCCTGTGGCCCCTCTCTTTCACCTCTTCGGATCTCTGGAAGCTTCCGGGAAAAATAAGACTTCAGAAACTCGTTTCGTCCAATTCCGAGAATATTTCCTGTGTAGCTTTTCTGAAACACAAAAACAGCCGAAAACAGGGAACTGGCACTGTGGCATCTTGTCAATAGGTTAGTTCCGGAAATCGCATTAAAACGCCACGAAGTGTAACGAAACACAAGGCAAATGGTGTAAAAACAAGCATGGAGCATCAAAAATTATAGATACGTTTGAGACGTATCAGGCGGCCACACACATAGGGGGCGCGGCCAGGGCCTGGGCCGTACCGCCCTGTTGTGTGGGCCCCTCATGGCCCCACTCCATCTTCTCTTTGGTTCTCTAGAAGCTTCGGTAAATTTCTGGATGACTGGCTTTTGTTTCATCCAATTCCGAGAATATTTCCTGTGTAACTTTTCTGAAACACAAAAACAGCAAAAAACAGGAAACTGGCACTGTGGCATCTCGTTAATAGGTTAGTTCCAAAAAATGCATAAAAATGCCACGAAGTGTAACGAAACACTAAGCAAATGGTGTAAAAAAAGCATGGAGCATCAAAAATTATAGATACGTTTGAGACATATCAGCATCCCCAAGCTTAACTCCTGCTCGTCCTCGAGTAGGTAAGTGATAACAAAAGAAATAATTTTTGAGGTGACATGCACCTACACAATCTTGACCATCTATGTAAGCGTTGTGCGCTGGGATCAAAAAAACTTAAAACATGGGCATGAAAGATATAATCTTGATAGAAGAAACTTAGCAACCATGTTATAACATGAAAAAGAACACAAACGAAAGATCATGAAAATGAAACAATGAAAGTCAAACGTGTGTTCAAATCATATGGAAAAATATACAAATGGTTTTCAGCTTGTCCTTCATGAGAGAGCAAAACATACATGCATAGGACACCTTCAAGTTTAAGAGGGCGACTAGATACAAATAATTTAAGAACAAGTGAAACCAACATCATGAATCAATCAATGAAAACTTTGGAACAATGCACATTATACTCATAATGAAAACTATGCTCTCTTAGATGGTGCATAAAGTTAGAAGGTGGTGACTCAACATAAAAAGTAAAAGAAAGGCCCTTCGCGGAGGGAAGCAGTGATTAAACATGTGCTAGAGCTTTTCATTTGTAAAACAGAAATAAAAATTGGGTTTTGAGAGGTGGTTGTTTAATGTCAACGAATGGCAATGGGGTCTTACTATCTTCCATAATAAACAAGTGAGAGCGGTTCCGAGTTCTTTGAAAATTTGGCACATTGGTGCTCTTTTATAAAGCTTTGGCACTCCTCCCCACCTTTTTTCCTTTCTCAAACCATGGCTAACCGATTCCATCGGGTGCCCACCAACATTCACATACCATGGAGGAGTGCCTTTTTTTCTTTTTTAGAATTAGAGTGCAATGGTCTGACCAGCTCCCTTGCAAAATTAATGACGAGCAGATGAAGCTGCCTAGTCGAGGGGTACTTAATTTAATATGGAAGATAGCAATTCCGACCACTACGTCCCCATGAGCTAAAAACAGTGGCACAAAATGAGAAGTAGTTGAAAGTTTTGAAAGGTAGCACATGAAAATTTACTTTGAATGGCTTGCAAATACCATGCATAGGAATTTATAGTGGACACAATGGCAAACTTGGTTTTTAGGAGTTGGATGCACGAGTAGAGCTCATACTCAGTACAAAATGAGGGCTAGCAAAAGACTGGGAGCGACCAACTAAGAGAGCAATAACGGCCATAATCATGCAGAGCGACAAAGCGACATTAAAAGAAGCATAAGATGGCATCAAAAGTCAAAAACTAAATGATCATAGAGGCTTATGGCGACTTTGTATGAGTCAAACATGTGTGAGCATGTGCCAAGTCAACCGAAATAAAGCATCAAGGAGAAAACCAAAATAATGCTTCCAAATAATTAAAACAACGCATGATTTTTTCAAAAGCTCATTAAGCAATCTCAGTCATTTGAGGCAAGTCATGCTACAGCAAAACCACTAAGCATACTATCAAAAATACATCAAGCACGACATGCAAAAGCCTAGGCCGCAGTCTACACAAGCTCCTTTTTGTACCACTTTTTTGCATAAAGCTTTTTCTCTTTTCCAACACCATTCGAACTTTTTTGAAACAACTCTTTTGATGAAAACCAACATGGACCAGAGGTCAAAATACACCTTGATAAAAATATATAACAAGATCTGAACACAAATCAAGGCGAAAAACAAAAACTAAATGCAGTAGCAGAAAAAGAGAACACTCGTTGAACGATAGGAGTGAAAAACGGAGTGTTCTTGGCAAATGAAAAGCACGGCAACTTCTCCAAAAGAAATTTGTTGGGGTCCAACCATTTATTGCAGCAAACAAAACAAAACAAAACTGAAAACTAAAAATAACTGACGCTCCAAGAAAAATGCATGAAGCATGAAGCAATAAAAATATAGTGTGTTGAAAGGTGACCTGATTTTTGCCGATGAAGAAGGGGTGCCTCGAGGGCATCCCCAAGCTTTAATGCTTGTACTTCTTGGATATTTCTTGGGGTGACATGGGCATCGCCAAGCTTGAACTTTTGTCCATTCTTCAACTCATCTCATCATTCTCCAATCCCTACACTTGAAAACTTCCTTCATACAAAACTAAACACAATTCTATTAGCAACATTAGTGTAAGCATAGCAATGAATCAACCCTTTTTTGCTTCAGGTTTCAACTCAAAATCACCACATATAAATCATATACTACTGTAGCAACTTCCCCAAAAGTTCCGTGATCAAAAGAACTCAAAAAGAAAGCGATCGAGCGGCAAACACAAATATTGGCAGAAATCTGTAAAAACAGAATAGCTGACAAAGGTAGAATTTTTAGAGGGTTTTATGTTACTCAAATAAAAACGTGTATAACTAATGAAAGTTTGGATATAACCTGGGGCATATGCACAAGAAATCGCAGGTCCAAAAGATATACTGAGAATTTTCACGAATTTTTACGGTGCAGCACCGAAAACTGTTTCAGGACAGCAACATCCCCAAATCTTACCTCACTCAAATTAGAGGCTTCTCTTGGCACAAAAACGAAATAAAAAGGATAAGGAGAGGTTATTACAGTAGTAATAACTTCCAAGACTCAAATAAAAGAAAAAGAACTGAAAGTAAAACATTGGGTTATCTCCCAAGAGTGCTTTTCTTTAACGCCTTTGAGCTAGGCTCAGTAATTTGAGAAGATGCTCACATAAGAAATATGAATAGAAGCCAAAAAGAGCATCAAAGAGCAAACACATTTAAGTCTAACCCACTTCCTATGCATAGGAATCTTGTAAGAAAATAAATCAAAGAAGCACATAGTAGCAAGTATGGGTAGATAAAACAAGAGCAACTTCAGAACTTTCAATATAAAGAGAGGTGTTTTAGTAACATGAGAATTCCAACAACCATATTTTCCTCTCTCATAATAATTTTCATTAGCATCATGAACAAACTCAACAGTATAAATATCACACTCACCCTCCTTTGTTGAGCATGGAGGGCGATCAAATAAGGTATTAGTTAAAGAGTTACTCTTATTGGGAGGTAGACATGGCTAGCTCCATTCTTCCTTCTCTTGATCATCAAATGAGCTTCCAGTTTCAGCAATTTCTTCTTCCATAGGCTCCTTCAAGGCATTAGTCTCTTTCGTTGGAGATTATCTATTAAGATATTTAAGAATATAGCCATTTCCTTCCTTGTAATTATCAAAGCAAAATTTAAGTATATCATAAACCTCATATTTATAAAGTGCATCATCAGTATTTTCAAGCAAATAAGCAAGTTTGAATGCACCCTTCCAAGCAATAAATTCTTCAATTTGTTCCACATCATAAAAGTCATAATTTCCATTGATATAAGAAGATATGGTAACATCATAATTATACTCACATTGAAAAGGGAGGTGTTTATACCTCCTACAGCAACAAGATCTATCAAAGCAATAAGTAACATTATAAGTAGAGCACACATTTCTAGCAATGATATACAATCTATTGATTTGTTCCCATAAGTGTTTCCCTTTTTGTGACAAGCGGTGTTCCTCATAATAATTTTGCTGCTCTTCCGTGAACCCACCTTGCCAAAAAGATTTAGTTTCAAAGAAACCAACCATTGATAGAAAGCATGATAAAGCAAGACAATAACAGACCAACAAAAATAACAACTATAGTAGGAACTAATTTTTTTTGTATTTTTGATAAAACGATGCAAGCTAAAAAAAAAGTAAAAGCAAAACTAAAACAAAGTAAAGGATGTGCGTGTGAAACTCCCCTTGCAGAAGTCTTCTTTTTCCCCGGCAACGGCGCCAGAAAACTTGTTGGTGGCGCGATGTTGAATAGTGCCAGAGAACTGTTGGCGTGTAGTTAATGATGTAAATGATCGACCAGTTGAAAACCCCAAGAGAAGGTTTGATGAATATAGCAGCAAGTTTTCCCTCAGTTACGAAACCAAGGTTATCAATCCAGTAGGAAAAAGCCAAACTCAAGAAGGTGATGCTTGCTAGCCTAGTGACACTCCAACAAGGGCGCCATTAATGATATCTTATTAGCGCGTCTTCAACTAGTAGCAACATGGAACCTGCACACAACACAACCAAGAACTTTGCTCCCAACTTACGATGAGGTTGTCAATCTCACCAATTTGCTGTAAACAAAGGAATGAGCGTATCGAGTGGAAAGCAATAGTAGTATGCGAGTAAAGTAAACAGTGCGAGTAAAGTAAACAGTGCGAGTAAAGTAAATAGGTGATAGCAATATAAAGGAAATAGGACCAGGGTCCACAGTTCACTAGTGGTATCTCTCCATAAGATAAAATAACACATGCTGGATAAACAAATTACAGTTGGGCAATTGATAGAATAAAGATAACGTGATATGTCGAGAGGATCACTATGAGATTTACTCTGGGCATTACAACAAGATACATAGACCGCCATCCAATTGCATCTATGACTAATAATCCACTTGTGGCGAATCAATCCGAGAACTCCACAAGTATTAAGTTGCGAACAACAGATAACTGCATTAAGCAAAGTGTGTAATGTAAACAAAGCATATGCCCTTGAGCATATGAATGTTGTTTTCCCCCTAGTGGCAACAGCACATCTACAACCTTAGAGGTTTCTGTCACTCCTCCAGATTAAATAGAGGCATGAACCCAACTATCGAGCATAAATACCTCCTCTTGGAGTCACTAGTATCTACTCGGCCAAGACAGCTACTAACAACGGAGAGCATGCAAGATTATAAACAACATAGAGATAACATAAGATAATATTTAGCACATCAACTCAATCATAACACCAATATTCATCGGATCCCAACAAACACAACATGTAGAATTACATAACGGTGATCTCGATCATGTAAAGCAGCTCACGAGATCTAAACATGAAGCACATGGTGGAGAAGACAACCATCTAGCTACTGCTATGGACCCATAGTCCAAGGTAGACTACTCACTCATCGCGCCGGAGGCAAGCATGGCGATGAAGAAGACCTCTGGTGGCGATTCTCCTCTCCGGCAGGGTGCCGGGAAGAGCTTCTGGACCCTCCCGATCTCGGGTCGACGACGGCGGCGGATCGCGATGTATTCTGGAAAAGTGATCGGGTATTTAGGTTTTTCCCGTCGGGGGGTCTTTATAGGCGAAGGGGCATCGTCAGAAGTGGACCGAGGCGGCCACACACATAGGAGGCGCAGCCAGGGCCTGGGCCGCGCCGCCCTATTATGTGGGCCCCTCGTGCCCCCACTTCGTCTCCTCTTTGGTTCTCTGGAAGCTTCGGTAAATTTCTGGATGACTGGCTTTTGTTTCGTCCAATTCCGATAATATTTCCTGTGTAACTTTTCTGAAACACAAAAACAGCAGAAAACAGAGAACTGGCACTGTGGCATCTCGTTAATAGGTTAGTTCCGAAAAATGCATAAAAATGCCACGAAGTGTAACGAAACACTAAGCAAATGGTGTAAAAACAAGCATGGAGCATCAAAATTTATAGATACGTTTGAGACGTATCAACCACTACCAAAACCGCAAGTAGATCTACCAAAATCGCAAGCACAACTACCACATCTACCACTTCTACATCATGCTTATAGATATAACATTGAATTAGGTTTATAGATTCTTACAATCACATGAAGATCTACCAGCATCGAGGTAGCTGCAGAGGGAGAAGCTGGCTGGATGACAATGGCCGCCACCGCCAAGATGGAGGACCTGGTCGGTGAGGAAGCTCAGGTCTTCTCTATGGATGTCGACTGGTTGACGACTCGAAGGGATCACATCCGCACCTAAATAGAGGGGCAAAATTTCACGGGCGATGAGTGAATTCGTTCAGCCAGAAATTTGCTTCTCGCACCATCTTCATCAGTGACTCTGCGGGGACGTCGCGTTGTCGATTTTGGCAAAGACGGGGGTGGCTCAGCGGAAACAATTAATTCAGCAGTTTCTAGTGAGGCTAACCCCGGATATGCTTTAATATTCACATATGAGCCACAATATAAAAAAGGACGGACAGTCATTCAATTAGAACAAAACTGCTTCACCTAACTTAGCTAAAGGGCATACAAGCTACCAAACGCGACCTTAATTATTGGACCAAGACGATCAAGCTAGCATATCGGGCCACAACTCAACTCAACAACAGGTAGTGTAGTAAAAGACAGTCAACGGATACGCACAGCATGTCGTGATCTTTATCTTCTTGCAATCTTAGGAGTGGATTTTCTAAGCGTTGCCTTAGCTGTACCCTGTATCTAAACTATTAATAGGTGTATCAAGATCCGTGCTAGTCTTTTTTACCCTCTCAAATAACTTCTCTTTTTTGTATCTCTCAGTCTATATAACATTTGAATCTGAAACTTTGTAGTTCACTGAAACATTTGAGATAGAGTGTGGGAAAAATAATTTGGGATTTTTATTATACTATATATATACTTTTTAAAATATTTTTTGTTGAATTTTAAATATTTGAAAAAGTTAAATTTTACAAAAAAAATCTGAACTATTTTTCCCACATTCTAGTTGTAATATTACAACGATCTGCAAAGTTTGAAATCTATATGTTACATAGTTTAAGAGATATAAAAAAGATAAATTCAAAAAAGTATGGAGTGTAGGTGAGACTGCTTAGACAAAACTTTTCCCAACACTGAAGTCCCGTCGAATACGATCCGGATTTTGGGCGGAGCGCCTGATGTTATCTCATCTTGGCCTTGGCTCTACTACCTACGGGTAGCAGTTTGATCGGTTCAAGGCTCTCAAGTCTCAACTGTTGTATCGGAATGGCGTTGTCGGAGCTCAGCGGCCATGACGTGCGGGGCTGGCCAGCCAGCGCAGCGCACGCCGAAATCGCCGTCGTCCCGCGCGGCGCGTGGGTGACGCCGGCAGGCACACCCACCCATGCATTCAAGGCTGATTCCATGGAGGCGGACCACGGAGTTCCCAACGGACCACTCACCTTTGTGCTACACATCACACATGCTCTTGTGTCCGCCCCCCATAAATCATCCTCATATATAGTACACCAGCTGAGTTCTGAAATTGTTCCGGATTTTTGGTAAATCTCAGCAATTTTCAAAGTAAAAGACTTCGGCCTCATCCCGCTCTAGAAATCTGGATTGAATCGCTTTGCTGTTTCTGAGAGGACAGGGAAGTAAGGATTATTTCTGTATCACCACTCGTAACTTCAGCGCCGACCCAGGGTTTTGTCAATGGGTAATCAATCAAAATATCCGTATTATTTTTTACCAGGAATATTAGAAATATTAGTGAAAAACGGTGTTGTATTCAGAGTAAAATAGGTAGTCTGCTGTATTCCATGAATACACTCCTGCCTGCCACTGCACAACTGTCGGATCACACATGGAAATTACCACAACTGTCAAAAGTATATCAAAACCTTCCTCCCGTAGCTATCCACGGCTGACGAAGAAGTTTCCACAATATTTTTTAGTACGTGCGGTTTCGTTCTTGTTATTCAAAATGAAAGCTCTAGATTTCAGAGTGAGATGGGGAGGCGATTTAGACACAATTAACCCAAACTTGAAACTATTTTAAAAAATAAACCATCGGCAAAACTATTTCAAAAAACTAACCCTTTTTTGCGTCGCCAGGAGGGGTGGCGAAGCAGAAGTGCGTGCGTCGCCAGGGGAAGTGGCGAAGCAGATAGTGCGTCGCCATTGGTAGTGGCGAAGCACGAAGGCGTGCGTCGCCACGGTGAGTGGCGAAGCACATTAGGGTTAGTTCATGACCCCGGCCCGTGCCCGACCTCCCCCACCCCTCACTCTCCCTCCCTCACCTCTCCCTCCCTCATCTCTGGCGGCGCCGGCGGCGGGTGGTGTTCTTCCCCCTCACTCTCCCTCCCTCACCTCTCCCTCCCTCATCCATTGGTGCCCTCTTGATCTTCACTAAGGTATGTTCCTCCAATCCCCCTTCTCTAATCCCCCAATCCTCCTTCTCTAATCCCCCTTCTCTATTTGTATGGTGGTATTTTAGCAAGATTGATAGATGGATTTGTAGGATAATGTCCTCAAGATGAATTTATTTGTATGTTTGATTGAAATGAATGATTCCAATGAATTGATGGATGATTCCAATGGATTGATAGGTAGGGATGGATGAACTAGCAATTTGTGTGATTGTTTTATGTTTTTGTTATTGAAGTAGCAATTATTGATTACTTGTGTGATTGATTTGTGCTTCATCATATGTATGAAATTAGTAGAATTATTGATAGGATGAGTTGTATATTATATGGATTTTGTGCATATATGCTCACATATGATTGATTCCAATGAATTATTGATTTGTGCTTCATCATATGATTGATTTATTATATGGATTTTGTGCATATATGCTTCATCATATGATTCCAATGAATTATTGATTTGTGCTTCATCATATGATTGATTTATTATATGGATTTTGTGCATATATGCTTCATCATATGATTCATCATATGCTCACATATATGCTCACATTATAGTCGGATTGTTTAGGATGGAGGATTTAAGTAATGAAAGCATTCTCGAGGGTGAAGTTGATGTTAAGCACCGTGCCTATAAGATGTCCGAGAAGAATATGGTAATTATAAAACCAAGTACTCAAATGTAATATTCTTAAGCGTGAATTGGTATGTGACACCATGCATGTATGTTCGTCACCGTGCAGATTTTTGGACCATTGCGACTGAGGTACAACCAGATGACGTCAACGGCGATGAACTATGATGAGCGGTACACCCCCTACATCCGCAATCTAGGGCTTCTACCGTTCATCCATATGGTCACCCGGACGACACCCAACGTCAATCCTGCCGCGATCACCGCGCTTGTGGACCGGTGGAGGCCGGAGACCCACACCTTTCACCTCCGGACCGGCGAGATGACGATCACGCTGGATGACATGGCGATGATACTTGCGCTCCCCATCGAGGGGGCTCCTCTTTGCATCGATACATCCTCTGATGATTGGCGCGGGAAGATGTTAGATCTCATTGGGAAGTGCCCCGGGGATACTCTCAACAGGCAAGGAGTAAAGTTGAGGGTCCCCGCGGGGGCAACTTTCAAATGGATCTCAGATAACTTCGGTACGTGCCCTGAGGTTGCCGATGAGGATCTCGTCAAGATCTACGCCCGCGTGTACGTGTGGTATGTTATCACACGGAGTCTGTTCAATGACACTAGTGGGAAGACCGCGCACTGGCATTGGCTGAAGGCGCTGACCGTCATGGATAAGAAGTGGAGCTGGGGCACTGCTGCATTGGCTTGGTTGTATCGTCAGGTAATGAGTTGTTTTGTCCACTCCGTACATTTGCTCTCCATTTTGGCTACATTCTTGTTTTTGATGTTTGCTTTCATACCTTCTGCAGCTTGACGATGCTAGTTGTAGGACAGAGCCACAAGCTTGTATTGCTGGTTCCCTGCTTCTTCTTTCGGTGTGGAGTTGGGAACGGTTCCCTGTTGGACGGCCGAAAATTGGTCCTCGTAGAGACTGGGACGATGGTGACGACCGCCTCCGGTATCCCACGTTTGCTCACTATTGGGACCAGCATTCTGAGTTCACTTCTGACCCAGAACAAGCATATCGACAATACACCAACGAGTTTGACAACCTAACCCCTGAGCAGGTAAAAAACTCTATTCCCTCACTCTAAACTTGTCATATATATGATATATGATATTGTGAGCTTGATCTTCTTTGATATGATCTTCTTTGATATATGATATATGATATTGTGAGCTTGATCTTCTTTGATATGATCTTCTTTGATATATGATATATGATATTGTGAGCTTGATCTTCTTTGATATGATCTTCTTTGATATATGATATATGATATATGATATTGTGAGCTTGATCTTCTTTGATATATGATATATGATCTTCTTTGATATATGATATATGATATATGATATTGTGAGCTTGATCTTCTTTGATATATGATATATGATCTTCTTTGATATATGATATATGATCTTCTTTGATATATGATCTTGTCTCAGGTATTTAGGATCTTCATTATTGGGCATGTTGTAGGTGATATGGCAACCATATGGCAAAGGATATTCTTACGGGGCGCCTTCTTACGGTGACGCTGCCTGGGAGATTAACCCTGCTTGCATGGCTGAACAAGCTCTGTTTCATATGCGTTGCCCGTTGATATGCATGTGGGCTGTTGAGCTTCACTTGACGCAGCGGGTTATGCGGCAGTTTGATCTATATCAAGAGTACCCGCCGATGTATGAGGACACGGATCGTCAGCTTCACCGGTATGAATCATATTTCCGCCGTTCCGCCATTGTGTAATGTAATTCTTGTTTGTTGACAGTGTGCTATTTTTATTGTGCAGCTATGACAGGATCAAATGTCGGAAGACAGATTGGCCCAATATTCACAAGATGCATATCAAGACGTTTCAACAACGTGTGACGGAGACTAAGCGGGCAAAAGGAATAAATATAGCGGACCATTCTGATGAGGCTTTCAACAACTATCTCCGTTGGTTTCAACCTCGGACTCGTTTGCAGCTTCTTCCGGATGCCTACACGGATGAGATTTTGGAAGAACCTTTGCCGTTCGACCAGCTTGGCAATCTTGCTTACAATAAGCTTGTCAGAGAGGGGCGCCAAGTCCCTTTTGCTTCATCGATTAACTTTGTGGTAAGCTTGTTCTTCTTTTTGGAATCTCACTACTATCTCTACTTGCCACTTGTGTCTTTACATATTCATATACATGCTAGCGCTCGGAGATCCAGAAGCAAGCTGCTGAATTCGAGGGGGCTTTGGAAATTCCGGAGCACAAAGATGGCTATTCAAGATTGCGAGAATTTGTGAAGGTATTAATTTGCCGGATAACATATTCTACTCATGAATGGTGAAATGCTGGATAATGCACTAGCCATTGCCTAGCCATTGCTAAATGCCTTGCTTTTGAGTTCTTATAAATTTGTGATAGCCATTGCTAGTTTATTTTGAAACTTTAAGACCATTGCCTAGCCATTGCTAAATGCCAAGTACTACATGTTGCTAGTTTCTTTTCAAACTTTAAGACCATGAGACCATTACAATGCATGTGACTACTTGCGGTGCTTTTCCTTTTAACCCTACTTGCGGTGTTTTATACTTTTGACAATTATTTTCTTCTTGTAGCATCAGGGCCAGAAGTTACGGAGATTAGGAAACCTTCTTGGTTGCCGTGATCCTAAGATTGCATCAACGCCGTCGCCGTCCCAGTCTCATGCCATATCGGACTCCGCGGATGATGAATCCACGCCGGAACAAGAGGATGAAGAGGAACAAGAGGATCCCCTACCATCGAAGAGAAAGAACAAAGGTGTACATAGGGACAAGTACACACCACATGATTTTAAGGAGAAGACAAAGAAGAAGGTGGTCACGGAAGAAGTCTCCGATTCCGACGATGACAATTATGTGTTGGAGGCACGGAAGAAGATCGCTCCGCGTAGGGGAGGAGGGAAGCGTGGAAGAAAGTAGAAGTTTAGGTTTTATCCTATCTAGCTTGTGTATGAACTTGTGCTTGTGTATGACGGACACTGGGTTTGGCTATGTAATATTTGAACTATGAGCTTGATGTTTGGATATGATCATGTGCTCGAATTTCATATATGATCTTCTTTGATATATGATATTGTGAGCTTGGTCTTCTTTGATATGATCATATATGATATATGATATTGTGAGCTTGATCTTCTTTGATATGATCATATATGATATATGATATATGATATTGTGAGCTTGCTCTTTCTTTGATATGATCTTCTTTGATATATGATATATGATATTGTGAGCTTGATCTTTCTTTGATATATGATATATGATCTTCTTTGATATATGATATATGATATTGTGAGCTTGATCTTCTTTGATATATGGTATATGATCTTCTTTGATATATGATCTTGTTTGATATGTGATATATGATATTCAAAAGAAGATTTTGAGCTGATTTCATATATCCAGGCTTGCGTCGCCACTGGGAGTGGCGAAGCAGCCGTGCGTCGCCACTGTGAGTGGCGAAGCAGGCGTGCGTCGCCACTGTGAGTGGCGAAGCACAGGAGGCAGCTGCGCCCGGCCGCAGCGCAGCACGCAAAGGCTGCGTCGCCACTCACAGTGGCGAAGCACAGCTGCGTCGCCACTGGGAGTGGCGAAGCAAAGCTGCGTCGCCACTGGGAGTGGCGAAGCAAGCCTGGACTCGAAAAAATGCTGAAAAACTATGAAAAAATGAAGCAACTTTAACTTGTGTCAACTTTAACTTCAGCAGCAACAACTACTGCACAAGTATAACACATAGATCGAAATGACAGAGATCACACAAGGTTCACACAATATTTCGAAATGGAAGCAAATAGTTCTAAATGACATGGTTCACAAGGTTCGAAATGAGAGGGATCAAACAAGGTTCACAGGAATGCTCTACTCTCTCAAACATGGTCCCTTTGCCTTCGCCTTCGCCATGGCCTTCCTCTTCTTCTCTTCTTCTTCCTTCTCCTCCCTAATGGCACGCACCTCGGCAGCCAACCTCTCAAATAGTTCCTTCTTCTCCCTCTTCTTCTCTTCTTCTTTCTTCTCCTCCCTTGCTAGGTGCGCCGCCCAAACAGCCTGGCGCTGCTTCAACTCACGCGCTTCTCGTTCTCTCTTCTCTTTAAGTGCTTTGGCGCGCTGCTTGTCCTCCCACATCATATGTTCCCACCGCATTTGCTGCCACCTTTTCCGCTCCGCTTCCTCTTTTTCAGCTTCCTCTTTCTTTCTTCCACTTTCTTGGCCGCATCTTGTTCCTTCACTCTCCTCAAAGCTTCATTTTGAACATCTTCGTCCTCCTTGTGACCTTGAGTTGAGCTATGTCCCGTCCCACTCACCTTTCTCTCCCTCTCCATCTCTACTTCCATGTTGCTTATCTTATCGTAGGCTCTCTTCATTATCTCATCGTACTCACGAATGCTCTTTATTACCCCCTCCGCAAGCTCCTTCTGACGTTGCTCTTCTCTTTGTCTCCTCATTCTTTCCTCACGAATCCTCAATTGTTGATCTTCTTCCATCCTCATTTGTGTTGCCTCTTTCTTCTTCCTCTCGGCCGCATCCATCTCCATCACCTTCCTCCATGACTCATTGAAGGTCTGATCCCCCTCCTTGTTGGCTTGACTCCTCGCCATATCTACAATAAGAGTGGAGATAAATGTTAGTAAACACAATATGTAAAATGTTATCTCAAATTTAAAAATTGTAGAGCACAAAATAAAAGTACATACGGAAATGGTCCTTGTAGATATCCTATCATACTAGTTCGATTTACACCACGGACTCCTCTAAGACCTAGTTGTCTTCCTCTTTGTTGCCTAGGATTACGATAGCTTCGACCACTTTGTTGGGTACTCCGTTGTTGGCTTGGACCACTTTGTTGGGTACTCCTATGTTGGCTTGGGCTTGGAACATCTCGGTGGCTTGGACCACTTTGTTGGCTACTCCTTTGTTGGCTTGGACCACCTTGTTGGCTTGAATCACCTTGTTGACTACTCATGGGTTGGCTTGCGTTTGAGTCATTTCTCTTTGTTCTTTTCCTTTGGGTACATGTCCTAGCATAGTGTCCATGACCATTACACTTTCCACAACGAGCTCTATCACATGGCTCTTGAAATTGGTCATTTCCTGATTCTCTCGCACCACCACGACCCCATCCATCCATATCACCCCTAAAACGCTTTGTCTGACGTCTTCCACGTTTAACAACCTTCCATGACGGATGGGGCCAGAGTTGGATTCCATGATACTCGGGCCACTGTGATTGGTCTAGGTACGGGTTAAATCTAGGAGCCCATGTTTTCTTGGTCGTCGTGATGGAGAACTCTGACTCTCTCACGGTGAGAGGGTGATTGTAGTCGAAATGACGCACCCGAGCCGCCGTTAGCAAATGCGAGCAAGCGAGATGGACCAAAGATGGCCTTGCACATGTGCACTCGCAAGTCCTTAGCGAGACCTTGAAAGCTCGGCCTCCGTGTTGGACACCGTCGGCCGTGGTTCCTCCGGGCTCGTTCACTTGATAAATGAGCTCATCGTTATCATAAACGGTTGCAACTTCAGAATCCGCCTTACGAGACTGAAATGTCCTCCACTCGTCAACTTTGGGTGGGTACTCGTATTTATGCTTTTGCGTATTGTCTCCCGCAATCTGCCTTTCCGTTTCATCTGAGTACTTTAAAAAATACTCATTCAACTTGTCGAATGTGTATCGCACAATTGCCGTCACGGGCAATGCACAGACTCCCTTGAGGACCTTGTTGAAGCACTCTGCCATATTGCTTGTCATTTGACCGTACCTCCGACCATTTTCATCGTAGGCTCTTGCCCACTTTGTTCTATCTTGGATGTGCCTAGTGAGAAATGCTTGACCCTTAGCATCGAGCTTTCTGTTTGAGGTCAATTTGATGTACAAGTTTGCGAAACGCCGGTCAGTGAAAGCGAGACAACAATCTTGAAGATCATCAGTCAACTCCTTGCTACCACATGCCCTATAGAAGTTTGAACAGAAATGCCTCATGCACCATCTATGGTGCAAAGTAGCATGCCCTGGAATTTCAATATTTACCGCTGCGAGAATTCCTTGATGTCGATCTGAGATGACACAAATTTCCCTTTGTGGCGGTAATACCTTGGTCCTCAAAAGGTGAAAAAACCACTGCCAGTTATTGTTGTTCTCCGCCTCTACGAAAGCAAATGCCAAAGGAACCAAACGGTTGTTGGCATCATTTGCTATTGCAACCAAGAGAGTCCCCCTATATTGCCCGGTCAAAAATGTCCCATCAACGGAGATTACCGGTCTACAATGCTCGAAAGCTTTCATGCATTGCTGGAAAGCCCAAAATGCACGGCCAAATACTCGGACAGTTCTTCCATTGTAAATCCTTGTTTCCTGTCCATAAGGCTCTACCACATGAACCATGCCCGGGTTTGCATCGGCCATTGCTAACAACAACCGAGGAATTCGGTTGTATGCTTCTTCCCAATCACCATACAACATCCTGAATGCAGCTTGCTTTGCTTTCCATGCCTTGCCGTATTTCACATCATAGTGAAAGAGAGCTTTCACAAGCTCCATGACTGTCTTGATGCTCATTGTTGGAAGTGACGAGATTTGGTTGGAAAGTCTATATGCGATGAACTCGGAGGTGAGTTGTCGGTGATCGTGCTTTACTGCTTTGCCATCCACCCTCTTTCCGCGACACATGTGAGTTGGCACACAACTTGTTATGCGCCAATCGGGTCCTCCCTTCCATGGTCTTGCACGCACAATCCAAGGACATCTATCCTCCTCGCACTTAACAGTGTAACGCTTCTTCACGTCTGAGTGAAGCACCGTATAGGGACGATGATATTTAACAGAGAAGTCCTTGATCCATTGTTTAAATTCCAGCAAGGTTTTGAACATCAAGCCTTTCGATATACCATTACTCTCGTGATTGCCATCCCGGTAAGAAGTAGGCCTTGGTCCAAGCACTATACCCTCGCCGCCGTCAACCGTGGCTTCATCTGCGAGACTAAGATCACGGAACAATGGTATCCGATGATCTCGCCCCAATACCTCCTCGTGGACTTCGGCCTCATTGGCCGTGAACCCTTCCTCATCAACTTCTTCTTCGGGACCATCGTCATCCGAGTCCGATGCATAGCATCGCGAGTACGGGATGTCATGGTCCATGTTTTCTTGCGTATAGTACATATCCAAATCTCCAACATTGTGGTCATGAAGCTCAATATCATTGTCATCATCCCCGCACTCATCATCCTCCTCTTCCAATGATAGTGTCTCCTTTGAAATTGGCCTTCCATCCGTCATTTCTTCTTGGTGGTTCGGTGGAGAATTCCTAGCATCAACCCGGGAGGCACTCCGGTTCAAGTCCACATGCAAAGTACCACCAGTCTTTTTGGTGGCAAATAACTCAAGAGCCTTGTCGAGAGATTCGGCCACCACCTCCTTGTATGCACCCCAACGTTGCTCGGAGTTGATACGCATTATCTTCCAACGGAAGTGCATGCCAAATCCGGCGTTGTGCCTACCTTCCAACTCAACAACATCACTAGGGTCCATCCAATTCAACTCTATTCTAACTTGTTCCAAGACCTCGGCGTACGTAGGAGTACGCTCGAACACCAAGTCAAGCTCATCCGGGTCGGGCTCTATATTGCCTTTCAAATATGCTTCCTTGTCAACATGATGAACATGAACAATTCTCGCCATACCTAATTTTTATTATCAACAATAAGGTAAAAAAATTAATAAGTACCTATGCCAATATTTACTCATCACACCATACTTCATAACAATAAAACCCTAACCCTAACATAACAAGAAAATCCTAACCCTAACCCTAACATAACAACAAACCCTAACCTCACAAACCCTTACCCTAACCTACCAATATACACTAAAATACTTCATACACATCATACAAGCCAATATTGACCAAATTAACATTGCAATTTGGGTGAATCAATATTTCTAGGGTTTCCAAGATTTGGGGATTCAAAACCAAATATGCAAATTCCAATGGGTCAAATCAATGGGAAATGATGGAGAGTACCTTAGGAGACTTGGGGAAGGAGAAATCCACGGAGAAAAGCTTCGATTTGGGTGGGAGGATTGAGAGGGGGAGAGAGAGCCGCCTTTGCTGTGAAAAGATGAGGGAGGAAGTGAGTGAGGAGGCCAGCTCGGGGCTGGGCTCCAAACCCTAACCCTAAAGTGCTTCGCCACTGAGAGTGGCGAAGCAGGCCATTGTGCTTCGCCACTCAGAGTGGCGACGCAAGAACGCCTGCTTCGCCACCGTGAGTGGCGACGCACATCGCTGCTTCGCCACTGCCTGTGGCGACGCACCCTCAGCTGCTTCGCCACCGTGAATGGCGAAGCTAAAAGAGGTTATTTTTTAAAATAGTTTGGCCGATGGTTTATTATTTGAAATCGTTTCAAGTTTGGGTTATTTTTGTCTAAATCGCCAGATGGGGATGTCGGGACTAGCTGAAGCTAGCAGCAGCAGCTGTCCTGACGAGCCCTGCCGCCTGCCGCTCCCGTCTTGAATGCAAACACATCCAACTCTCACCGCCCCACTTGAATGCGCCCTCGCGACGTCTCTTCCCACTCCTCCTATCATGGCTATCTATAAACGCCGGCCGGCCACACCACTCCTCCTCCTCCTTCCCCTCCCTTTCTACTCGACAAGCTCAACATCAACCAGAGATCAGCGTTGAGAACAAGTGCCAAACCAAACCAAACAGGAAGCCTAACCAGCCGGCGAGAGCGAGCCATGGCGCGGTGGTGGCAGCTTGCGGCGGTGCTCGTCCTGGCCATGTCAACGGCGTCCATGGCGCAGGACGCTGGGCTGCAGACCAAGTGCCAGGACGACCTGTCGAAGCTGTCGGACTGCATGGACTACGCGACGGGGCACGAGGCGACGCCGTCGGCCAAGTGCTGCGAGGACACCGGGGAGACGCAGAAGGCGCGGCCCCAGTGCCTCTGCTACATCATCCAGCAGGTGCACAGCGGCACCCACGGCGTCCAGAACCTCGGCCTCCGCTTCGACAGGCTCCTCGCGCAGCCCGCCGCCTGCAAGCTCGCCAACGCCAACGTCTCACTCTGCATCAGTATGCTTTACCTACCTTACGTTACCTACTCATTCACGCACAACACATGCTTCCCTTGGGATTTTTGGAAATTTTGGAGTCTATGCTTATGAATCTCGAGATCTCCTTACTAGGAGTAGTACATATATAGTACTCGACATTAACAGCATGTACTTCTGATATTCAATTCGGCACATGGGAGCATATGCTTCGGCCATCAGAAAAAATAATATTTTAAAATTTTAAAAAAATCTGAACACAAATTTCGCGCTTGCGCTTCAACATTCTATGTATGTACACCAAGTTTCACGAAAAATCGATATTTTTTTATGGCTAACACCAAATTGTGTCTTTTTACACACGACATAAAAAAACGTCGATTTTTTATTAAACAACTTTCTGAGCACATAGAAGGTCGAAGGTCGAGGCATACGCTCTAAAAAAATTATCATTTTTTTATATCTCAAAATGTTTTTAAATCAAAATTTAAAAACCGGACGCATATGCTCCGGGTGCCAAAACACCACTCCTCATGTACTTCCACCTTTCTTGATGAATTGGAGTAATATATTTTTTATGAAGCAAGAAAAAATTAAGTTTTTTTTTATCAAAAGTTGTTGATTTTTAATTTTATTTATAATTTCTATGGTAATTAATTCGTGGCGATGTGTGCGTATTGGGCCAAGCAGCCATGTGCTCGTGCTGGGCCTAGGTGCGGCATTGCGGGTGCTGCTACTCTGGTCCCAACCCTTAATGTCGATGCACTACGAGATTCAGCCCATGTTCTTATTGCCCCAGTTACCCCACGTTTTAAATCGGAAATGAGCCTACTCTACATTTTTTTTCAATTACTATTTACAACAGTATATTCCCCTGTAGTCAATTAGAGTACTTGTTACAGTGATAGGGGTGCATAAGATTGTACTTCTGTTTTTTGTATGATATTGTTCTGATTTTAAATCTTTGACTGCTCATTCTTACATCACACGGCACAGATGATCATTCCTCTAAATTATCCAAATGATTGTGGTGGTTCTCTAGTTTGATAAAGGTTCTTCTTTGTTGATACATTCTAATGTTGATATTTCTTTCTCCTAATAGACCTGCTGCACCTGACCCCGAGCTCACCAGACTATGCTATGTTCGCAAACGCCTCCAAGAGTAAGTTATCTGAATGACTGAATCTCTCACTTCCTGTCATACTAGCTATGACATAACTACAGGGTTCAGACTGTTGAATATGCAGTTAAATGATTGTCAAAACGACTCGTCAGTCTATTGCAGGCAACTATTGTTGCTTGTTCTTGAAAAAATCACGAGATCATATATTCAAGATAATAGGTAGATGAGTGGAGTCTCCTTAGCAGCTGAATACTAACTCTGGTGCTCTTCTGCCCTGCAGTTACTCCGTCCCCTGCCACCCCGGCAAGCGACACCGCCGGCGGCTTCAAGGTTCCGACAGGGCTCGGTTACGGCGTCGTGGCGGTGGCCGTGGTCTCCGCGGTCTTCTCGTCCATCTTCTGATTTCCAGAGACCCAGACGCCCTTCTACCCTCTCGCTTTTCCCCCTATCACGCTTGTTTGTTTGCTTACTCTGCAAAGTTCCCACGCAACGATGATCCTTTGGTTAGTCTACTCATGTACACGGAGATTCGTTCTGATGATGTGTAATGGCTTTTTACCACGATAAATAGATCGACAGATGAGACCTGTGTTTTTCTACATTGTAATGGTGAGTTGATGGTTTCAGCACGGTACCCTGCAAAAACTGCATGATCGTTTTATGTTTAGTTTCCAATGCAGAGAAGAGAAATAATGTTCTTGGCACGAAACCTGAATATACACAGCGCATTTCTTGATCTTCCATTTTTATTCCAAGTTTCTCTTCTTTGGAGAACTACTCGTATCAAGTTTCTGTTCCTACAAGCAATGCACTTGCTTGCTTCCATCCATCCTTGTGTTTCCCAATTGCTCCTGTCATTGTCCATGAACTATCCTTTGCCTGACCGCACTGCAACCAGACAAGAATCTGTATTTTTCTTTGGAAAATACACTAGACAAGAGCTCTTCAGATCCAATTGCCAGTCTGAAATGCCAGCTTGCTCGTTTGATTGTTTGCTTGTTTGTTTGTGTGGATCCGTTCTGGATTTCTGGCGTCCTGTGGAAGCTTAACGCGTGTGCTGCCTACTCGAGGAGCTTGTCTTGCTTGCTGCTGCAAGCGAGCGACATGCGTCCACGCACGGCCGGGCTTAAAATCTGCTCGCCGCCGTGGCGCGAAGCGCGGACGGCCGGCGATCGAGGAGGAGGAGGAGAAATCATCCATCAATCGTGTAGCGCCTTGACGGCCGGCCGTGCCGTCGTGCCGCGCGTCATGCTCGCACATTGCCTTCGTTTCTCCGGTCAACTCTCTCTTTCTTTGAGATGTCTCAGTCTGCAATTATATATGGACCTGTCTGCCGAAGAGGAGGAAGAAAAGAAACAGAACAACGTTAAGATCAACGCATTTTCGAAACAACTTAATTAGTGTTGGCATGACTTCAGGTGGTACCACAAAGACACTGGGTAGAGTTCTTTGACACCGCTATTATGGCGTTTAACACTTCTGATTATAAAACTGATCACCTTGCCTATACCCGAGACGGTGCTCCGCTCGTAGCCTGAAATAACTCCGACGATGGAACAGTTGGAAACCATGTGCGAGGACTCCATTGCCCACAAGTGTTTCTTATTTAGCCGGTACAGTATAGGTTATCTTGGTGTTAGCTAAGACCAGATTGACTTCTAATTAGGTGGTGCCGCTGCCACACGACGCCAACATTGATGATTAGCGCCACTGGTTTATTGTACCGAATGATTCGCATAACTACTCGATCAGAACAACTACGAATCAGAGGAAAAGAAACAGCGTGTCGAGGGTCATATCGTATTCGGAGCTTCAGTCTGAATATGGTGGCATTGCATGGTTTGGCGTGGGGAATCTGATCATCATCTCATAATCTGCCACCAACCTTAGATTGGAGGAATTTGGATGGCACGTCGTCTGTGATATCGGCGACACGCGGGGCTATGTATGTGGTCCAAGTATCAGTGTCAGGATCGCACGCGATCAGACATTTTTAAGTAGATAAATTCTATTCAAACGTATATAAATTTAGTTCCTGTGCATCAGCTAAATCATTTGACCTTAGAACCTTTTTCCTATTCTCTGTCGTAGCAAACAATCTGACCATGTTGCCTAAATATGGAACATTAGAACGAGTATGCAGAGCAAGACAATCATATGAAATGAAATGCCATTAGGTAACTTTTAGATAAGGGAGAATAATCCCTGGCCTTTGCGTCAACTGGTGCACACAACCATACCTTATTAATTACTCAACAATATCAAGCAAAGTCAATCACCAATGTTGAAAAAAAATGGGTAACCAAAAATAATGAAAAAACCGAGCCCATCTAAACTAAACCCCTCTCGCAAAGATATGTCCGCAATCCTTTTACATGTGATCGATCAACGAAAAATACACTACTCTTAGGAAGTGTCTTCAAAGAAGGGAATATCGCACATTCGTCGACATTGAAAAGTCAAACTTTGGATTTTCACACCCAGAGAAGAGATTAGAGCCAACATCTTCAACAAGGCCACAATGCACACACATTGCGAGATCATGCATTTCCACCGGGAGCTCACACATATTTTCGTCAATACTATCAGCAACATCTCTTCCGACTAACAAATCCTAGCTAGTTAGTCATCACGTGCAGCTGAGAGAGGGCAATACCCTCTACACCGAGTGGATTTAAAAGCCTTCAAAATGGTATGAAAATTTTACGCTCAAAATAGAGTCTGGCCAAAAGAGTTGTAGCATCATGAACATAAATCACTGTGCTCATTTTACGCGTGTACTCACTCTGTTCCAAATTAACTAAAGTTGTATCCTAAGTTGAATTTCGTTTACTCTGAAAAAATTTGTAGAAAAATATGCGAGTATATATAGCACGATGGTGTATACCATGATGAATCTAATCGAAGTATTTTTTGTATAAAATTAACAAAAATTGTACTTCAATAAATTCAGAAACTAAAGGGGTAGTACTTTGTGAGATAAATTCAAGCTGTCATTCCCAGGTGTAGACGAAGCAAAATCTGCTCATTTTTCAAGATGGCCTGTGACTGAAGCAGTCGAAGCGTGCAAATTGGCAGGGTAAAACGCAGATCCACAGTATTATATGGTGAAAAAGCAGCACATGAACCGAGATCCGTGAAAATTCTCTCGCCTAGCATCCAGAAGTGCATGTATGTATGAGTATGTTGCATGCCTGCTTCTTCCACCAGAAAGTATCTATGGTGAATGTGTGGGAAAGTGTCTTTGACACATAAGCACCAGTGATTTTGCGCTAAAAAATAAGCACCAGTGATCTTTTTACTTTTAGATTTTTGAAATTTTTAAAATCTTACACTTCTATGTCTTAAAAAATTATGGCGTTACACATCTACAAAGATATATACATGAGGAGCGTACGTAAAAAAAAGTCTCATTAAAAATACTTATATTTTGGGAAATACAAAAGGACAAAGTTCTGACAAAAAGATATACTATTTTACTGTATTTATTAGTGGTCGGAGGGAGTACATGCACTCTTTCTATATATATCTATCTATATATTAAACTTTTAAAACATAGAAGTGTGAGATTTTAAAATTTTCAAAATTTTAAAAGTGAAAGGAGCAATGGTACCCATGTGAACCAAATCCCTTCTCGGTGCATGTGATGCTATTATGCGAACACCTGGTCTATCTGGCGTCTGCCGTCCGTTGGCCGGCAATTCCGGGATCCAAGCCTGAAACTGGGGTCAAGCAACCTGCCAAGGTGGATTGATGAATTGGATCAGCAGTTCCCCAAGAGCTTCACAATTATACAGGTAAAGAAAAAATATCTTGAAATGTGGGTTTGTAAATACGTATTGCCTACTGAGACATACTAGGATACATACTAGGATAGGAGGACCACTATAAAAACTTACGCTCTCCCTCCCTGCTCTCACCACCGATATCTCTTCGCCCCCATTTCGTCTCCTGGGTTCTCTTGTTTCCGGCCGGTGTCCCCCTACAGGCTACAGGCCGGCCTCTTCCCCTCCACCTCCACTCCATATCGACTACTACAGCTTAGGCCCCAAACTCCATGGAGAAACGGAGAAGAAGCATGCACACTTTGGTGGCCGTGTCCTTGCTCGCCGCAATGCTCCAGTCCAGCAAGGCAGCGTACGACAGCGGCGGCCTGTCAAAGGACTACTACAGCTCGTCGTGCCCCAAGCTGGAGTACTACGTGAGGGAGGAGGTGACGAGGAAGAAGAACGAGACGGTGGTCACCATCCCGGCGGTGCTCCGCCTCTTCTTCCACGACTGCTTCGTCAACGTGAGTCCATCGCCATTCCTGAAACATCTGCAGTTCGGGCATTTCTTGCTTTTGCTTGCCAAATCGTTCGTATACAGTTCTACTGCTTGAGGATTGTGCTTTGAAAGAGATGCACACCGTGCCAGCATTTCATTCATCTCACTGATCACTTTCGATTCCTTCCATTATTCAACGGTTTCCTGTCATTTCCAACTGTTTTTTATTTCGAAAACACAAAAAGTTCCAACTGCTTCTTCAGCTTCGGCTTGTTCTGCTTTGGAATAAGTTTTTGCTCTTCCCTCCTCGCTTCTTCAAGAAGCGAAGCTAACCATCTTTATACTTTTCTTTTGGAAAAGGTATAAAGCTGCGTGCTTTCCAGTGACAGCCATGATCCACCATGTTAATTCCTATTATCAGCTGTTTCTCTTCATCAGATGGACATTTTTCTGTGGAGTTCAGAGCTTCAGATCATACTACATTAGAAACAAAAAGTACGATTAGTTAAAACCAAAGGGAATTAGCTACTTGCATAGTTTAGTGGGAGCCAGGGAGCTGCAGGCTGGAAGGAACAACTCGATCGCCTCGCGTGGTCGTCGGTAGCGACAGCCTATGCATGTGGCAGCGCGACTTTTCATCTGCTATTTTCATTATCAAATGGCACCAATGTCGGATCTCTCCCTCTCGTGATCATAATCATTTCACCTCTACCTAGAGTTGTAGTGTGCCCAGCATTCTGTAGCTGTTTCAAATTATCTCTACATTGTTTCAGCTGTCTCAATGCATCAAATATATACATGGTTTTTCAATTACCTGTAAATATAGTTCAATGCCGTGAAGAAAAACAGATCGAACAGATGCCTCTGTCCAGTGTCCACAGTCGTGGTGCGCGCAATGATGCTTAGGCCAGCCACAATGTGGATGCGGTTCAAAGCAAAAATGGGTCCCATTTAATACAAATAAAAAATTCCTATCTTCCACTCCGTGCATGCTGCCCACACTTTTACCTGCCTTTGCATGTTGCATGTCAAGAAATAAAAGCTTATTCAATTGATGGAAGCGATTCAGAAGCGAACCAAGTTATCGATTCGCTTTTCTGGACTGACACCATGCGCCGATGCCCTGCAGTGTACAGAACCGGTTCATAGCGTCCTTGGATCGCTTTTTGCACACATTGTGGCTGGTCTTAGTGGCACTCTGGCTATCATGTTCATGTAGCTGGCGTCTCATCTTCTTTTCCTTTCCCTCTGTTTTGGGTTGACCTGCACATAGGATTCAGGTTGCAGGCGGTGCGGGACAGACCGCTACGCCGCTACGCCGCCCCGCTAAAAGGTCCTACGAAAATCCGGCGGACTGACCGCGTTATTTGTAGCAGGCTGAAGCGGTAATGCCGCATTATCCACTAGCCATCCCGCGTAACTGCGTAACCCGCTGACACGTATAATCGCTTCAGCTGTAATTTCGGATTCTGTCAGATACGACATAGCGCGCGCAGAGCATTAGAGCAGCAAGCACGCCACGCACGATCGCACATGCTGCTGGGGACCACCGCGGAGTCCATATTCTTTATTCATCTGATACGTGAATACGTCCGTATGACCGTATGGTCACAGGCACAGCACAGCGTAGCACATCGTTTAGTCACAGCGAGCTGCTACCGCGGTCTACCGCGATCAGCTCAGTGTACCATTGCTATCAGTTAAGTACGACAAGTTGATGCGGCCTGCAGCGGGCTGCCGCACAATCCCGCTTTGCTCTGGCTGTACTCAGCGGCCGGCCCGCAAGAGCCCGCAGCTAGCGCACTGTCCTGCTTTGCTCTGTGGCGGTCAACCGCATCCCGCCCCGTTTGCAACCTGACATAGGATGCAGGAGCGTGGGCGTATGTAGAGTACCAGTTGTGTCGGCCCCACCAGCAGCTTATGCTTGAACTTGAACGAAAACATAAAAGCATTTTGTAATGGAACTTTTTGTTCATAAAATATATAGCGAGGAAGCTAGCTGCCAGCAAATTTGTATGGAGATTGTCCCACCTCATCAGATGAATGTCTAAGAAGTTATAAAAACTCAAAACAGGTTGCACAAAATCGGCATTCATAAAAAGTTAAAAACTGATTATTTTTTTGGAACCTAGTATATGAAGTAGCTATGGTGCCCATCTGTTAACAACTGCTTCACACATGTTCACTTTCCATGCAGTCGCAATTTAAACACTGACCATGACTATAATACTCCTTTTAAACACCATCTGTAAAAACAGGGCTGTGACGCTTCAGTCCTAATAGCCTCTCCCAACAACGATGCCGAGAAGAACTCAGAGGACGACGATTCCCTCGCCGGGGATGGTTACGATACGGTCAACCGGGTCAAGGCCAGGGTCGAAAAGGAATGCCCAGGCAAGGTCTCCTGCTCCGACATCCTTGCCCTCGCCACCAGGGACGTCGTCTACCTGGTAAGCAGCATGTCTCCGCTCTAGCACCGACTACAGTTTCCGTGGTTCGTATTCCCCGTCCTTCGGTTCTGAAACCCTGTGTCCAATTTGGTTGCAGGCGGATGGCCCATCCTGGACCGTGGAGCTCGGGCGGCGCGACGGCCTTGTCTCCAAGGCCAGCGACGTCAAGGGCAAGCTTCCTGGCCCTGACATGAACATCAAGGAGCTTACTGCCGTATTCAAAAACGGAGGCCTGAACCAGGGCGACATGATTGCACTCTCCGGTGCGCACACAGTCGGGTTCGCCCACTGCACCCGCTTCACAGAGCGTCTGTACAATTTCAACGGCACTGGGAAGACTGACCCGTCGTTCAGCAAGGACTACGCGCAGGCACTCATGAAGGCCTGCCCGAGCAACGTCGGCAAAACCATTGCCGTCAACATGGACCCCATCAGCCCGATCACCTTCGACAACAATTACTACACCAACCTCGTCAATGGCTTCGGCCTCTTCACCTCTGATCAGGTGCTCTACACGGACAATGCGTCGAAGAAGACAGTGCAGGAATTTTCCGCGAACCAGACGAAGTTCTTCGAGGCATTCACGGAATCCATGATCAAGCTGGGGAGAGTAGGAGTGAAAACCGGCAACAGTGGAGAGATCAGAAAAGACTGCACTGCCTTCAACCCCTAGATGACTGCTCCGGCAACTGTTATTCAGACGTATTGTTCTGAGTTTGACATACATGTACCTTTTTTAGGGGGATTTGATAGACATATAATGAGTTCGATTCTTTTGCATACGGTTCCAATGCTTTAGGGATTTTTCTCCTTTTATTTTTTTTCCTCATTTTTGCTTATTGTTTGTGGGTGCATTTTTGTACAGCCTCAAGAGTGTAATGCCATTGAGGATTATCTCTTGAAAAAAGAATGTTAGCCTGATTAATAGGACAAATGAAGGAAAAGGATATTGTCTTGTGGTTCTCTTTTTGTTTTGAAGAAACCTTCTGAGTCAGTTTGTTTAAATGCATTTTGCTGTCAGTTGTCGCTAAGAGATATTTGTCTGCAATATAGGGAGGTCAAAGTAAGATAAGCAAAAGAACAAGACACCAACTGATTGATTAGGCGATTTTAATAACTTCAGTATTATACCCAACAAATATTAAGAAATAAGAATAATACATGCTGATGAACAGCATCAAAAATGTGAAACTAACCACTGGGCTTTGGAGAAGTTTAGTCAAAGCTTGAAGAGTCCCCTAATAAAGTCAATGCCTGAAGAGGCGCTGCTCCATGCCTATGATAGACTGAAGAGGACCACTAGAAGTAGAAGATGCAATTTAAAACTGGAGGTGCTTTGGTGTTTATATTACTCTTGTTTAGAAACACCCACCTGATTCAGTTTGTTTAATTGCATGTTTGTCACTAAGAGATGGTCATCTGTGAATTATGATATTTGGACCTAAGTAAGACGAACAAAAGAACACGACACCAATCGATCGATTACTCGAATTTTTAAGAACTTCAGTATTATCCCCAACAGGCAAACAGGTAAGATGGAAGAAGAAAATAAGATATGATTGTGTTCATAAAGCAAAAATATGCTGATGCACAAAAATGAAAATGTGAAACTGACCGGTGGACTTTGCAGAGGTTTAGCACAACCAGTGACCTGAAAAAGTCATTGCCTGAAGAAGTGCTCCATGCCTATGATGCCTGACGAGGATCAGCAGAAATAAAATATGGTAGTTAAAACTGGAGGTGACAACCGGAACAGATTTCTGAAGAGTGGAGAACCTGTAAAAAAAACAGAGCATCGTCAATTGCTCATAGCTGTCATCTTCTCTAAAGGCACATCAATGCCTCTCCCAGAGCAAACATTGCCAGCAACACTTGTATTCCTTCCCATTGGTCTGATTAAACATTTTCATATATCTGATGAGTTCACTCTGCCAAGCGGCAAAACAGTAACCCAACACCAGAATTGATGCAAGAACTTTTTACCACACATCATATGGATTCACTGCCGGTAGTAACATGCGCGGCATAACAGCTCAACCAGTTTAAGAAGTACACAGGAAGCAGTGGCGGTGCCAGGAGTACAGCTTTGTGTAGTCAATTTGAAGTTGTGTAGTCAAATACATGTATTTCTATGAAATTTTTATAATCTATTGCATGATTTCTGCTCGTATAGCCAAACAACTGTGTAAGCTTGCGTGGCTTCGCCACTGACAGGAAGATGACTACATCAAGATACATGTAAAAATGACTCCTGACAAACTAGCAAAGTGGCCATTTCTGAGTACTGAGTACTAAGATGAACTACACATGGCCAGCTAACGGCTAAGTGCTAACATAACTCCACCATCAGCCCTTCAACAAGACGCAACAATACAAGAACAACATAGAAATTTAAGTCACATTTAACTTGTTCATGTATGAAACTAAAGTTAGAAGCACAAAAAGGCATATCTTAACCAATTTTATAGTAATAGAACAATAAGATTTATGACGAGTCTAACCAAGTGCCATTCATAAGCTGTAGAACAATGTTGAGTCCAACCAAGTGTATCTTTATAAGCTGTATAGCAATGTACACAGAGTGACACATCCCCAGTCAACTATGCAATCAAAATCACTGGGGACTGTATCAGTCCTATGCAGTATTTCTCTCTGTGTGTTTTCACCCGGAGATAAACGAAGTCCTACAGTGTATTAGCATTTTCCTATCGTAATATGTTCTTCCCATGATCAGCTTGACTGAACTTCACAAAAGTGCAAACAGAGCGGAGTTTCTCAATCAAAAACTATGCAAGATTCAACCTATGTTCAGGAATCAAGTCAGTAATCAAATACTGAAGACGTTGCATCACCAAGTTTGCATCCGTCTCCAGTTATGCGCAGAAGACATGCAGGTCCAACAATCTTTTGTACTGGCCTTGTTCTATCTCTGCTTCATTTGCACCATGTAATAACAGGAGCTCGATAATACAATCTTCCCAGTCAATACCACTACATGTGTCTCTTTTCCTTCTCTTCTTCCCACAGTTAGG
The DNA here is from genome assembly GCA_007115705.1 of Dactylis glomerata. Lineage (NCBI taxonomy): Eukaryota > Viridiplantae > Streptophyta > Magnoliopsida > Poales > Poaceae > Dactylis > Dactylis glomerata. The sequence goes on from QXEO01000454.1 coordinate 870,092, forward strand.
AGCATTTGAAATCTCCGCCAGATGGTCTCTGTGCATGATATGATCACTGCCATCTCGTATCTTTCGCCTATGTTTTTTCCTGATATTTTTTTGTGGTGGACAGACATCTTCATTTCCAAGAGGAGACGGTGAATCAACTGCATTTGCATTAGGAAGAGCAGGAGGCTTCCTAATCTCATCGATCCGACACTTAGCAGCTTCAATCCGTGCTCTCCTCTGCTTCCGCAACTCCATTCCAGCAGTAAACGATGGGGGAGGTGCATCATAGCCAATGTCAAAATCTGCTACCTTCTCAAGGGGCATGTTCTTGGTCCAGTCATTACCCAGCAAATTCATCCACGGTTCCAACTCCAGCCCTCTCTTCCACCGTTTCCTCCTGCTAGCAACTTTACCAACCTTCCCAAGTTCCTTCAGCTGAGCGATCCTCTTTAAGACATTCTGGTAAGCATCTAACATGCACCCCTCTGAGATCTTGGAATCCTCTGATTCCTTCCCCTCTTGCCCAGAATTCTTGAAACCCAAATCATCAACATCCAGGGGAACATTCTGGAAGTACTTGGACTCGTCCTCGTCCACGGATGTGTACACCTGCACAATGCCTGCAATGTCTGGAGCGAAGCTCTCTTCTAGAAACTGTTCCGACTGGTCGAACTGTGACCGCATCTCCATGAGCCGGAGAAGCATGGGGGCGTTGAGGAGCAGGTTTCTGGCATTGACGTCGGCGCCCCAGGGAAGCAACTTCTGCGCGACACCCACCAGCGCAGCAACGAGCTCCTTGTATCGGAGCCGGCTGGTGTACGGCACCGCCGAGATCTCCAGGGCGATTTCTTCCACGGACACACAGGTGACCCCGTTCAGCTCTGCGGCGAAGGCAATCACGCCGGCGACAAGTGGGAGCGGGTGCCTGCCGGTGGTGAGCGACCACTTGGAGGCGCAGCGGAGGAGGAACCGGGCCTGGGAGAGGATCTCTTCCGTCTTCTCGCCCGCGGCTTCTCTGAGCTTGTCGGAATACTGCACGGCGCGGTCGAGCGCGGCGGAGTAGTCGAAGGACGGGAGGGGAGGGAGGGAGAGACGGGAGGCGATGCGGGACGCGAGGTCAGCGAGCGCGGACGTGGTGCAGGACCCGGCGTCGGCGGCCTCGGCGAGGGAGATGGGAAGGCGGTGGGATCGCGCGACGAGGAAGACGCAGGCGGCAGCGAGCGCGGGGAGGAAGGCGCTGCCCGGGGTGGCGAGGTCCTCGTCGGTGGCGGATTGGGCCATCCTGAGGACCTCCCCCTCGAGGGTGGCCGAGAGCGAGAAGTGGGCGGCCGTCGAGGCGATGACGGCGGAGGCGGCGTAGAGTTTGCTGTCAAGGTAGGGGGACTGGGAGGTGTGGCGGACGTTGTCGGAGGCCCGGCGGTCTATCTCCCCCCAGTCGTTGAAGGAGGCGTGGTGGACGAACTCGTCGGCGCCGGCGTCGTGGACGCGGCCGCAGGAGGTGCAGACGAGCTCGCCCGAGTCAGTGTCCGTCACCATCGGGCCCTTGCAGAGCGACCCGCACGGCGACCCCATCGCGCGCGCGACCGGCGGCGACGGCGGTGGGGAGGGCGGCGGCTTGAGCCTTGAGGGGGATTTCGGTTCGACGGCCGGATCGAAACCACGCTCCGTTACGAATTCATGACGGTTCGACCACGGCTTTGGCATTTGAGGGGTGATGCCGTCAACCGACTTAAGTTTCGAAATATGCTTTTCCAAGAAAATATTTCTTGGTTTATGTACAGGGAAACTTGGAATCTGCCAAAAATTCAACTAGAAGTAAAGCTAATAAAATCAAGTTTGATTGTAGAAAAAAAACTTGCAATGTGCAAACAAATGATATTACCAGGATGAAAGTCTTTTTAGAAAGCTTGATTAGCTCACTAGAAGGACTTATATTTCAGAACGGATGTAGTAACTCACAGTGATGGTGCTAGCACCCAAAATATAAAGATGAAAGTTTAAAATTGGAAAATATATGAACAAGCATTTGGCAATGTTGTAATGTCCTGACATCACAAGGCCGTCCGTGCCCGATCTGGGCCGGCGGGCAGCCCCTATACTGGCGACTGCGGCAGTCACATCCTGGAGGTCGGGCGGCCAGGCGACGGCGGAGTCGCGTCCTAGCGGCCTGGGCGTCGGCGAGAGTCACGTCCTGGCGGGGGATATTTTGTTTGCGGTCACCGAGTTCCTTGGCACAGGCTCACAGGTACCTTTGTTACTTGTAATAGACGCGATTTGAAAAGTTGGGTAGGTAATTACTCAGAGGGCCCATTCTGAACGAAATGAGGGCAAACCAAATATTGCCGTGACTTCTCCCGTTTTGGGCTCATTGCGGTCCCGCATGTCAGTATTTCTCCGTTATGTGCCGAGTGAGTGGGTCCTGCTTGTCAGGTGTCTCCGTTATGTTGTCTCGTTAGTTGACAGTATGTCAACTCCACCTGCAACTCTCAATACAAACAAATCCCCTTTCTTGTCCTTCTAACCCTAGACCCCCCCTAGGTCGGAGTCGAATTCCGGCGGCGGCGCATGTCTACCAGCAGGAAACGAGAGGCACCATCGCCGCCAGGAGCGGCGATTGCTGGAGCTGCAAGCCAGGAAAGCAGCCAGATATCTTGCAACAAGCCAGCAGCGGGGAGCAGCGAGAAGCGGAAAGCTTGCCCGACGGCGGTGGCGCCGCCGACCAAGCGAAGAGCCGGCCCGGCGGTAGCGCCGGCGACCAAGAGCAATCGGAGCGGTAGCCCTCCGGCGTCGCTGGCGCGGCGCCGCCTGCAGATTGGAGGAAAAGACCAAATCCCAAAGATGAACGGAATTGGGTCTTCTACTGTGACTGTGAGCGCCAGAAAGCAGAGGTGAATATTTCAGATCCCTCTCTTACATCCCGATAGCACTAAGATGTTTTATGGAACGGCAGGAGTAACTGTCCGTCAGTATCTGAACAATTGTAGAGAAGAAACTGACTTATTTTTGTCATATGTTATCCGAAATTGTGGTATTATTTTGTATGCAAGTAATCCTCAATCTCTATCAAACCAACCAACATGCAAACCCAGATTTTTTATCTTATGGAAGTCATCTCAAATTATGTTCAGATCTGAAGGCTCCAATTTATCCAAAAGCAGAAAACATACTTTTTGTCTTATATTTTCCCAAATTGTGGTATGATTAGAGAGAAGCAACTAATTTGTATCTTTTGTTTCCCAATATTTTTGAGACAGCGATGATTCAGAGAACACATACAAAATAAATGTCCGAGTGCATCAGTACATTGCTAGATTAGATTATGGCTTGGAGAGGTGTGTGGCTTCGCAGTCTGTGCAAATGAATGTGAATTGCGGTGAGATTGTGTCTATTTCGCAGCTTGTTGCCATTCTTCACACTAGGATTCCTTGGGGATCCAAACAGAAGGCTAAGTTTGTGTGGATGAACATGAATCAGGTGTACGAACAACTTGAGCACTCCCATCAGCTGTTGCAGATTTGGGAGAAGTATAAGGATACTCGTCAGTTGGATCTCTTTGTTATGGTTGATGATGTTGATGCACCAGAAGCACAGTTAGGTGCCAAAGGTGTTGATCCAGATGGTGGTGCTCCCAGTGGTATGGATGCTTGTAAACTAGCAGCTATTGACCATTCACAAATGTATCTAATTGCTTTGCAAGTGGATCCTTACACTGCAGTACTAGATGATGGCCAAGAATTTGCTGTGCAGAACGATCATATGGAAATAATGGTAGATCCCAAGACAGTTACTGTTGACCAGATTCTTGAGCGGCTAAAGCAGAGATGTCCTTGGGGCCCTAATCAGCAGGCACTTTTATGTTGGTGGCACTTTAAGAAGAGGGATTTCATCGACATTGTTAAAGATGACGATCTCATGCAGGTTTTCCGAAGGAAGAAATTGAGTAAGAAGGTATTTTTTGTTGTTGCAATTTCAGAAATGGTTGGAGATGATGAGACTGTTGTAGAGCTGTCATCTTGAAGTTTTGAGCTTCCCGCTTCATAGGTGCTGGTATGTTACAGTGAGAAGTGCAACCCAATTCTGGTCACTATTTGATTCATCTCCTTCATTCTGCATCACTCTGTAAATGTTTGTGAGTATGCTGTAGCTGCTCCATGCAATAAGCTGTTGTATCTTAGAAAATGTTGTATCTCATATTGTCTGCCTCAAACTTTTTCTGAAAACTAGTGTCAATTTGTAATTTTATTGTAGAACTATGTTGCGAGAATGTAATAAATTCATTTCTGGGATATTGAGATATTGTAATAAAATGACTGCTGAAATAATAAGCGTTGTTTACATCACTTGTTGTATTATATTACAAACAAATCATGTCGTGTATCTACATGCCTTGTACTGTGTAGATTCACATTTGTAAAATACATTTCAAATTTTGAAGAGTAAAACTATGCTTAATTGAAATACTCCCTCCGTCCGAAATTAAGTGACATGGGGGAGAAATATTTTGAACTACACAACATTTTATAGAAAAAACCCTCATAAGTGTCAAATGGATACAATCCAATCCAGCAATCAACGCCCAGCCCGCAATCAGCGCCCGCGTGGGATCCCTCGCGGTCAACGCCAGCGCCCTGCTCGCCGGCAAAGGGGCGCCGCCGCGTCCTCCTTCTTCCTCCGCCATCCCCAGCCATTCTCCTTCCTCCTCTGTCGTCCCCGGTCGTCAGTCCCCGACGACGCGCACGAGCTCCTGCTCGCCGGCTCCCCTGCACCGCCGTGTTCTCCTTCCTCCTCCATCTTCCCCGAGCATCCTCTTTCCTCCTCTGTCGTTCCTGGCCGTCCGCCCCCGAAGACGCGGTCGAGCGCGACGGAGGTGACGCGGTCGAGCAGCACGGAGGCCACACTGCCGGAGCTGCCGCTTCTCATCGCCATGCTGCCGGAGTTGCTGCTTATATCCCGGACCAATTTGGCTCCCCTCTGCTCTCTAGAAGGAAGGTTTCGGTGCGCAAGGAAACCTCAAATCCCGGACCAATTTGGCTCCGCTCTCTATGGAATCCTGGATTCTGAGCCGAAGACCTCCAAATCTCGGGATGAAGCAGCGAAGAGGCAAACGAGCCGGCACGGTGGCGCCAATCTCGCCGGGCATCACACGCGAATCCCCGCCGCCGTATCGAAACGAGGAGGCGGCTGCTTCTGGGAGGGTCGTTGGCCAGCCGGAGCAGAGCGAGAAGGGGAGCGGGATAAGCTCGCGACAGTGTCCGACCAAGACGTGGACTCAGAGTTCTGTCGGAAATCATCTACGTACGTTTTTGCATAAGTGTCTCCACATCACTTAATTCGGGACGGAGGGAGTATTAAAAACTGAAAATCAAATATTACAAAAAAATACCAACTAGTAGGGGACAGTCATTGTTCTGCATAATTTACCTGATTTATCCAAACTCAATTGCCAACTTATGTGTTGTTTTCCTTTTGAAAGCATATAAATTATTTATTTCCACTGAGGCATGGGTAGTAGGAGGCATGGGTAGTAGGTAGAACAAGATATTTATGTTCAAACTGACTGTTGAGTCACTACCTCGCACGCCGGCTCTACCACCTCTCTCTCCTTCCTCTAGTTCTACCCCCCTCTCTCCTTCCTTCACCATGCCGTCTTGTAATGATGGCGGGGATACAAGCTACGGCAGCGGCAGCGATAGCGGCAGCCTTCTCTCCGATTTCGACTACTGCCGGACCAATGTGAGTTCCTTTTATTCGACGTGTTGGTTTATGGGGTTAGGAATTTAGGTTTAGGTTTTGTTTTAGGTGCCACAGACCATCTACGACCCAGATTGGAATGGTTTGACGATCGAGAGGGAGGCACCATGTGACCATGGGTTGAAACTAAGGAAATTTGTTGCCTTCAAAGGCACTAACACAGGGAAAAGGTTTATAGGATGCGCAAAGGAGGTTTGGATTATTTATATTGCAAAATGAATGTTTGAATAGCGTTGTTCTTTCTTCATTTCATAGTTTCTTATATTTGTTATACTATGCTGCTGATCATTAGGATGGTCCGAAGTGTGGAATAGTGGAGTGGATTGATCCGAAGTGGCCTGACGCACTGAAGAAATGTTTGGTCAAGTTATGGGAGTTGTATAAATCGGAAAGTATTGGGAGAATTAGTGATGCTTATGCTGCTGCTGATGAATGTTACAAGCTATCACAGGATAAGAAGGAGCTCGAAGAAATAAACAACAATATGGCCGAAGAACTCCAGAAAACAATGACCGATAGGCAGGTGGGATCCATTTCGAAAAATCTTCTAGATATTCAGATCTTTCTGAAGCTCAAGGCAGAAAAGCAGAGGGACCAGCTGAAGGAGGAGAAAAAAAGACTGGAGAACTGCATTGCAGATCTCTTGAAGCAAGCAGCAGTTAATAAGGACAAGTTAGATAGATTGAAACAAATTTTAGATGAATAAGTTATGTCTATGTAATTCAGCATTTCAAGTTATCTAAAAGCAATAAAGTACGTACAACAATTGCTTCCATATAACAGAGAGCATTAACGCAACATCATAGTTTAGTTAACATTTCACTACTAGTTCAGATAACATAAGATTCAGGCTACTTAACACAAAGTTCAGACATACAGGACGATGAAACATAGCGCGCAGACTACATCGTATCTCCTCTTACTTGGAGGCAATCTGATCCTGCTGGAGGCGCTCGGACTCATTGATCTTGGCTTTCAGCATGATATTCTCCTTCTTAACAGCCTCGAGCAGACCGGCTGCTTTGCGAGTGCTCTCGGTCATCAGCTTCAAGAGATCTCTGGACTTGTCTCTGGCCTCATAGGCTACCACGGTCCTCTCGCTTTGCTTGATCTGCTCTTTGAGTCCCTTGGTGATTTGCACACGAAGGTCGCTGCACGTGGCATTTAGCTTCAGATTTTCCACCTCCAGCGCCTTGATGGTCAACCTATCCTTGTCCAGCAACACTTTCATCTGCTCCTGCGTCTTCACAACGTAGTCCATATGCCCCGATAGCAAGTCTTTCGCAGCCGTAAGCTTGTCAACCTCATGCGCCAAAGTTCGGGATTTCTCCTTCTCCTGATCCAAATGTGAGCCTAGGCTAGCACAGTGCAGCTCGAGGGAATGTTTCTCGGCCAGTTGGCTCTGTATCTTGACATTTAGTGCAGCCACATCTGCCTCGATCTTCTCCTTCGCTTCCTGCATCAGAGTTTAGGGCATGCAATAAAAGAGATCAATGCTAATACTGCCTCTTTTCACAAATATATAGTTATTTTTATAGTTTTCAAAGTAAACTAGATACAGTTAACAATGAGTGAATGAACGGATCGTAAGGGCACCTAGAGGGGGGGGGGTGAATAGGTGCTACTCAAATTTTAGTTCTTTTTCAATTAAGGCTTGACACAAAGGTAAATTCTCTAGATATGCAACTAAGGTGAATTTACCTATATGTCAACTAGCAAGCTAAACAAGATACAATATATAAAGGCAATAAAGGATAGAGGTAACCGAGAGTGGAGCACGCGGAGACACGGATGTAATTCTCGTAGTTCCTTCCTTTTTAGGGGAAGTACGTCTACGTTGGAGGGGTGTGGTTGCCACAAAGGCCTAACCAACGCCACAAAGGCTCACCCTATTCTCCGGTGCAAGCTTCCGCCACAAAGGCCTAGCTCACTTTCCACTAAGGGATTCCTCAAGGCGGAACCGGCCTTTACAATCTTGGGGCACGCATCCACAACCGAATTGGAGGCTCCCAAGCACAACACAATGCTGTCAAACAACAGGTAGCAATATATCAAATACACAAACAAGGTCTTGGGACACAAGGGAACCCAAGACACAAGGGCCCTCAAGCAAATGAGAGGGGAAATCAAATCGCTTCGGTGAGGATGTAGAGGATGGTCTTCTCCTTCGATTCTCCAAAGATCAAGAGCTTTGGTGGGTTGAGGGAGGAGATCTAGTTGATTTGGTGGCTCAACAATGGTGGTCTTCTTCTTTTTGGACGAGCTACTCATTGGAGAAGAAGGTGGGGGTATTTATACCCCCCCCCCCAAAATCTGACCGTTGCCAGCCAGAAAGTCCGGCTAAAGCCGGAGTTAAGTCCGGCTAAAGCCGGCCACACCGGCTAAAGCCGGCCTCACACCGACTATAGCCGGCCTGAAATATCCGGCCCAGCCGGATATAGCCGGACAAATAGCCGGTTGAGACCAGAGGCGCAGAGCCTCTTCGAAACTGCCCAGTCCGGCTATAGCCGGTCTGGGGACCGGCTAAAGCCGGCCTTCCTGGCCCAACTTTATATGAAACTTCTCCCAGAGCTTATTATCACCATTTCCTCAAGAATTTCCTTTGGGTAATGATAATTATCAAGTATAACATAGGAAACCCAATATCTTGTGCAAGAACATAATAAAATCCTGCAAAGCATAATCACACATAATGTATTGTTAACAAACGCCAAAATCAATTAGGCGGGAAATGCTCTTTCAATCTCCCCCTTTTTGGTGTTTAATGACAATACAAAAATTTGCATGTTTCAAACGATATAAAATATAGATGGAGCTCCCCCTTGCTATGTGCCTTATTTTAAGTTTTGTATTTGAATACAAAGACACATCAACAATAAGAACTCCCCCTAGATTTTATAATGTGATCCATATGTGCACAAGATATATAGCATAATTCAATAGCACATAATCAATAAGCATGTGATATGACAAGATATATAGCAAGAAGGATAATCATAGAGACTACTACACAAGATAATAGCACATAGTTCAACACATAGTAGTAGATGATAAGTTCAACCATGGGACACAAGCGAGCAAGCACACGATATAAGAGCTTGTGACCCAACCAAATCCAAATGGAAAACCTCAAATCCAAATGGAAACACATGCAAATGGGACTTTCTCCCCCTTTGGCATCAAGACGCCAAAAAGGGAGACCACAACACGAGATCACTCATCAACATCATCGAAGTCCTCATCTTCCTCATCATCATCTCCTTGATCATCGTCTTCTTCCTCTTCATCATCATCTCCATCTTCTTCCTCATCTTCTTCATCAACGGCTTCCTTGCCCTTGGAGGTGACTTCGGCTAACTCCTTCCAATCAAAGGTTGAGCCCTCGTTCCACTTGCCAAATGAAAAAGTGTCCTCGGATAGATCTTGCTCTTGGGACTCCTCTTCATGGCTAGCTCCTTTGCCCTTCTCCACAGCCCTCAAACGAGCATCCAAATCCCTTTGCTTCTTGTGAATGTGCTTGCGGTCCACATAGTCCTTGTATTGAGTTTGACGCACATCATTGTTCATGCAAAACAAAGCCCTTTGCCACCACTTGAGCTTCTTCATTTCTTGAGCCATTCCACCACTTGGTGGATCCGCATTCTTCCTCCTAGAACCACTAGCATAGATGTTGCCACCCAACACATCACTCGAAGAGGGATACGCACTTGAGGTGCTAGACACCAAATGAGCGGTCTTCTTGTAGAGCTTGTTGGGCTTGTGCACTTCCAACTCTCCATCAAGCAAATCTTCCTCAATCTCAAAGTCTCCTTCAATGCCTCTGTCAATGATAAGCCTCATGATGAATGGAGCATAAGGAGGGATCTTCCTATCAAGCATAGCAATCTTCATCTCCATGAAGATGAAGTACATCACATCGAGCTCCATCCTTTCACACTCCCTTCCGGCCTCGAAGACAAGACGGGCATGATGGAGTAAATGCACAAGTCCGGCTCTGATAGAATCATTGTTGCCCCCACTTGGAGCAATGTTGGCACGGAATATCCGAAGCAAAATATCATAAAGGGGAAGGAGATTTGCAGTCTCTCCCGCTTTGCCCCCTGGACCATACAAACACTGGATCTTCCTCTTGTTGTACTCTGTGGTGTCGAGATGCAAGCGGGCACCTCTAGGTCGATGAATGCCATCAAACCTATAGCCCAAAAGCTTCCCAAAGCGAGACATGGTCGAGTACTTCCTCACTTCACCTGACATCCAAGTGAAACCAACCTCATCCCGAGTATCAAACTCCAAAGTGGCAAAGAACTGCTGAATCAGATGAGGATTGTAGTCTTGCTTAAAGACCATCAACTTGTGCAACCCTAACTTCTCGGTGACCCAAAGAGCATCGGCAAAGTACTCATCCCTGGACAACGCTGCAATGTTGGTGAACTTCATGGGGCATACCTTTGTGCTCATGGTCTCATACACCTGCTCATATATCCTCTGATGCTCAGACCGGTAGAAGGAACCACTGTCGATGTCCCTTGGCAAGGCATAGAACTTCTGCTCACGGAACTCATGGTACTCTTGCTTGGACAGCTTCTTGAGATCACCAACGTTAGCAAACAGAAATTTCTTCTTGCGTTCTTCCAAACGCTTCTTCTTCATAGCAGCTGTCATACGAGCATCTTGATGCTCTTGTCGGCGGGCAAGAGTGGGATCAACATAGCGGGACCTCTTGGGTCGAGAACCACCTGCAAACAGTACATAGGTAGATAGCATAGAGAATGAGCATGCATGCCAGAGAATCAAAGAGCAATAGCACAAAAGGAAAAAAGCATGACAGTAAGGTGATCTACACCGGCTATTTCCGGCCTTAGGCCGGCTTTAGCCGGTCAGGCCGGCAATAGCCGGTCTGACACCGGCTTTAGCCGGACCAGATGGATAAATCCGAGATCTCAGCAGTAGGCCACCAATACTAGTCAGGCATTTTCAATCTATGCAATGCAGGAGACAACACGAAACCAAACATTCCCAAATGAACAACAAGGTACCACAAAAATCAACTAACCCTAACCCTAGGGAGACCTAGGGAGAGAGAGAGAGAGGAGAGAGTAGGAGGGGTACCCTGGTCCATGGGGAGGGCGCCGGAGAGGATGGCCGGCCAAGGAGGGGGCTCCGGCGGCCGGAGGAGAGGCAAGAGACGGCGGCGGCGGCGGCTCCAAGGGAGAGGGGTCGAGTGGAGGAAGATAGGCGTGGGGGTAACTGAGGAAACCCTCACCCCCACGGCCTAAAGAATTTGACTCGAAAACCCCCAGGCCGGCTATAACCGGGGTGCCCGGCTAAAGCCGGACACCGGCTATTTTCGGGGACAGACCGGCTAAAGCCGGTCTAGATGACCCAAAACAGATGATTTTGATTTCTGGAAATTCTGGGCATGCAAGAGAGGATGATTTGGCTTTAGATAAGTGGGCTTAGGATAGAAAACATGCATGGAGTGGTTCTCGGCACTTGGCATTGCAAAACACAATAAATCTTTGGAAAATCCAATGCAAGTGCCTTCCCATTTCAAGATAAGAGACAATGACGAAAAAGCTCAATAAAACTCAAAAAGAATTTGCAAGGAATCAACTCTTCGAAAAGAAGAGGTCGGTGGCGGAGGCCACCATGTATGAGTGTTATGGCATTGGACCGCGAAGATATATCTTGGGTCCATAACCAATACTCGTCATTGAAACTCATATATCACAAAAATGATAGAAAGAGAACAATTTTGTCACTATTGGCATTATGGGGGGAGGGATAGCCCAATTAATTAGGACCGCACTCCCCCTATCTCCATGCCCACACCTAAACCAAACAAGTATTGAAAAATAGGTGTATTTGCAAGATGCTCAAGCCACACTCCTTGAATCAATGATATTTAGCTCATTCCTCAAATATCCAAATCTTGCTTCATCAAGGGGCTTCGTGAATATGTCGGCAAGTTGATCCTTGGTGCTTACATATGCAAGCTCAATATCACCACGGGCAACATGATCTCTAATAAAATGATTCCGGATCTCAATATGCTTGGTTCTTGAATGTTGCACCGGATTATAGGCTATCTTGATAGCACTCTCATTGTCACATAAAAGAGGCACTTTGTCACAATTGACACCATATTCCTTTAAAGTTTGCCTCATCCACAACAATTGAGTGCATCCACTTGCGGCGGCAATATATTCGGCTTCGGCGGTGGAGAGAGATATACAATTTTGCTTCTTAGAAGACCAACACACCAAAGACCTACCAAGAAATTGGCAAGCTCCGGAGGTTGATTTCCTATCATCCTTGTCACCAGCCCAATCCGAATCCGTGAAGCCACAAAGAGAGAAATCCGAGCCTTTGGGATACCAAAGCCCATAAGTTGGGGTATGAACCAAATATCGAAAGATTCTCTTAACCGCCATAAGGTGGCTTTCTTTAGGAGCGGCTTGATACCTTGCACACACACCTACACTCAACACAATATCGGGTCTAGATGCGCAAAGGTAAAGCAAAGAACCGATCATAGAATGGTATACCTTTTGATCCACATCTTTACCATTGGGATCAAGCTCAAGATGACATTTTGTGGCCATTGGTGTGGCGGCCCCATTTAGTTCTTTCATCTTGAACCTCTTGAGCATGTCTTGGACATATTTGGCTTGATAAATGAAAGTCCCTTCTTTCAATTGCTTGATTTCAAAACCAAGAAAGAACTTCATTTTGCCCATCATAGACATCTCGAACCTATCGGTCATAAGCTTTGAAAATTCATCATTAAAAGCTTTGTTAGTAGAGCCAAAGATAATATCATCAACATATAGTTGGCATACGAAAAGCTCCCCATTGACCCTCTTAGTAAAAAGAGTAGGATCGATTTGCCCAACTTCAAACCCACGGTCTACCAACAACTCCCTAAGGTGCTCATACCACGCACGTGGGGCTTGTTTAAGGCCATAGAGTGCCTTATGGAGTTTGTAGACATGGTTAGGAAAGTTGAGATCCTCAAACCCCGGGGGTTGCTTAACATACACTTCCTCTTTCAATGGCCCATTAAGAAATGCACTCTTAACATCCATTTGTTGCAACTTAAAATTATGATGAGTGGCATATGCAAGAAGGATACGGATGGACTCAAGACGAGCCACGGGAGCATAAGTCTCTCCAAAGTCAATGCCTTTAACTTGAGAGAAACCTTGAGCAACCAATCTTGCCTTGTTCCTCACAACAATTCCATGCTCATCTTGCTTGTTCTTGAATATCCACTTTGTGCCAATCACATTGCGGCACTCCTTTGGCTTCTCCACTAACACCCATACATTATTGCGCTTGAAGTTGTTGAGTTCTTCATGCATAGCATCCAACCAATCCGGATCTTCAAGTGCATCAAATACTTTCTTGGGTTCAACCATGGAGATATAAGCATGATGAGAGCTAATTTGTGCCAATTGACGCCGGGTTGACACTTTGCTTCTTAAATCTCCAATAACCCTCTCAAGGGTATGACCTTTAAGTTCCAAATCCCTTTCAACTCTTTTCTTGCGATGGGCTTCGATCTCCTCATTTGACCTTGGAGGAGTCACTTGATCATCTTGATCATTTTGGTCCCCGTCTTGACCATCAAATTGACCTTGATCATCATTATCTTCATGAGTAGGTTGATCTTGGTCTTTCTTCTTCATGAAGGTCCTTGTCTTGTTCTTCGGTTGGTGCACTAGTTGCTACCTTGGGAGAGGCTTGTTGAGCTTGTGAAGATGAAGGATCCACTTGAGTAGAGCATAGTCCTTCCCGGTCGGCCACAAGGTGTCCCTCAATGGGGCGGAAAAATCCCACGCCCATTCTTCCTATGGCTTCTCGAGGTATTTCATCATCTACATCACAAGAAACAACATCTCGCCCCCCTCGGGAGCCGTCATTCTCTTCGAATACCACACTACAAGATTCTTCAACACGTCTGGTGGACTTGTTGAAGACTCTATAAGTGTGGGATTCGGCACCATAACCAACAAAAATACCTTCTATTGCTTTCGGATCAAATTTACCTAAACGAACTCCTTTTCTTTTAAAGAAACACTTACACCCGAAAACCCGGTAGTAGGAGATGTTGGGCTTGCTTCCGGTGAGTATTTCATATGGAGTCTTGTTTAGGCCTTTGCGGAGGAAGAGCCGGTTTGATGAGTGACAAGCCGTAGAGATAGCTTCGGCCCAAAAGTTGTATGGAGACTTAAACTCCGCCAACATGGACCTAGCGATATCCATAAGAGTCCGGTTCTTCCTTTCGGCTACACCATTTTGTTGAGGGGTGTAAGCAGCGGAATATTGATGACGAATCCCCTCATCACTAAGAAATCCATTTAAGGTGTAGTTCTTGAACTCCGAGCCATTGTCACTTCTAATTGCCAAAATAGTTTGCCCATGTTGACGTTCAACTTCCTTGGCAAAGTCGATGACGGTTTGTTGAGTCTCACTCTTATGCTTGAAGAAGTAGACCCAAGTATATCTTGAATAGTCATCAACAATCACCAAACAATATTTCTTCCCACCAAGACTTGCATGAGATGGAGGACCAAAAAGATCCACATGAAGGAGCTCCAAGATCCTCTTGGAAGAAATGATAGTCTTGCTTGGGTGGGGAGAATCATGCATTTTTCCTAGAACGCAAGCCCTGCAAACACGATCTTTGGCAACAGAAACATTCTCTTTTAGTCCGAGTATGTGGCCACCCTTGTGAAGGCTTTGCAAAGTCCTCATATTGACATGGGCTAGTCGGCGATGCCAAAGCCAACCCACATCGGCCTTTCCAAATAAACACATTGCACTTGTAGTGGTTTTCCCCGAAAAGTCCACCACATACAAGTTATTTTCAATGTGTCCAACGAAAGCGACCTTTAGAGACTTGCTCCACAAGAGTACCACAATGTCATTATCAATGAAGACGGCAAAGCCCATCTTACCAAGTGCACGAACTGAAAGTAAATTGTAACCTAGGGTCTCAACAAGCATGACATCCACAAGGGAAATATCCGGTGCGACTACCACCTTGCCAAGACCCAATACCTCGGATTGTGACATGTCTCCATAAGTGACGGTTATGTGGTTGTCATTTGGTCTCATCTCCGTCATAATCTTCTTGCTTCCGGTCATATGACTTGTGCATCCACTATCAAGCACCCATTTTGATCCACCGGAAGCATAGTCCTACAAGAGATCATTGCTTGGTTTTAGGTCCCCATTTTTCAATGGGTCCTCTTTTGTTAGCAACAAGGGTCTTTGGAACCCAAATAGACCAAGCAATATAACCATCATTTGGACCAACATATTTTGCATAAACATCACCATAATAATCACGAAATAAGACATAGTGAGGATTAGCAATTCCCGCATGATCATCGTGAGTGGCTTTGCCACCCACAATAGGATCCTTCTTTGCTTGTGCGGGCTTGGCCTTCTTTTTCTTGTTGTTCTTCTTCTTCTTCTTTGAGACATAGCCAATCCCCGTTTTATCACCAAATGCCTTTTGCTTACTCAAAAGGTCATTCAAGTTTTTCTCACCTATGGGAATGGAGGACTTGGCAAGCTCATCTTTCAACCTAGCATTTTCTTCAATAACATTTGCATGATCACAAGTAGAAGTAGAAGAACTAGGCACATTAATCTTAGTTAATTGAATTTGAAGTTGTTCATGTGACTTGGTAAGAATAGAGTGTTCACTTTTCAAGGCCTTGTGAGCCTTGTCAAGATCTTCTAAATCCTTAACAAGTATATCATGACCAACACCAAATTCAACCTTTTCCTTTTTAAGCATTTTTACTTTAGCACGAGCATGATCTCGCTCTTTAATGAGTTTGGAAACAACTTGATTATTAGCTTCCTCAATGGAATCGAGCTTCTCTTCAAGAGTTGCTCGTTCCTCTTGCTCTTATTCAAGAGACTCGGTTAGTGAGGCAATATCTTGAGCATATTCTCTTTCAAGCCTCATTTGTTCATCTAGTTTCTCGAGAGTTTTACCATATTGGCTCAATAGACGTTCAAAGTGAATCTTATGAACACCATCTACACTAGACACATAGTCATCAAAAGCAATAATTTCTTCCTTTACTCTAAGACTAGCAAGATCATTCAAGGGAGCATCATTTGTCTTAGAGGAGGAGGAAGATGTGGGTGATACCTCGGAAGATTTGGCCATAAGGCACTTGACGTTCTTGACAAGAGAGTCCTCATTGGGGGATTCAAAGAGTGATGTTGAGGAAGCGGAGGTGGTTGCCATTGCGGCCATCTCACTAGTTGAGGTTTCTTCTTCTTCACTCTCACTTGCGGAGTACTCTTCTTGAGTCAAGAACACAAACTTTGGTTGTTTCTTCTTTGGTCCACCCTTCTTCACAAATGGTTTCTTGGAAGGTGACTTGGTCTTGCTTTTGAAGATGAGCTTTCCACCATGGTCTTCTCTCTTCTCATAAGGACACTCGGCAACAAAGTGAAATCTATCATTGCAATTATAGCATGTCCTCACCCTTTGACCATTGTTGTCATTCCTTTGATAGCCACTTGACTTGCTTCTTCTTTGATTGTCTTCTTTAGCCTTGTGTGGATCAACCCAAAAGGTTTTTCCATAGAAGGCCATGTGCTCATTGTACTCATGTCTTATGTCCTCGGGACACATCTCAAGCCTTGCCTCAATGCTTGCTTGATGTGTAACCTCTTTCTCAACCACACTAGCTTTTAATGCAAGATTGGAGCTTCTTTGCATTCCTATGGCACGAGCACGAGCATCTTCCGCATTTTGTGCGGAAACCTTGTAGGCTTGAATCTCTTGCATCACTTGATTGGAGGTCATCTCATTGAAGTTGTGCTTTCCTTGAACACTCTTCACATCCGCGGGCTCATATGGAGTGAGAGCAAGAATGTACTTCATCTTGATCCACTCATCATCAATATGGTGAGCACCGAGGTTCTTGAAGGTGGTAGCAATAGCCTTGAGTATTCTATACATCTCTTGATGGTCCTCACCATCCATCATGAAGAAACCCTCCGCTTGATTTGAGAAGGCAATATATCTTGTTTTCTTCATGCTCTCATTGCCAACAAAGACGTCGGAGAGTCCTTGCCAAGCTTCTTTGGCGGTGGAGAAGTGTTGGATGTGAGGCAAGTCCTTGGATCCCACGGCGACTTGAATCATGTGAAGAGCGGTAGCATTGAGTTGGCTATCGACCATCTCTCTTCTTGTCATGTTGTGGGGATCCACGGACTTGAATCCTTCCTCAACGATCCTCCAAAGCTCAATGCAAGAACTGCGCATATGAGAGATCATTTGATATTGCCATTGACCAAAGTTTAATGCATCAAGCTTAGGCGGATCACCTCTATGGTTAATATGAGGATGAGGAACCGGCGGGTCGGGTGAATACCAATGCGGGTATTCACCTTTCCCGTCGCCCTTGGTGGAAGACTTAGCATCGCCATTTTTGTCGGCACCCTCCTCATCTATCCCCACATTCTCCACTTGTGGAGTAGCGGGTTTTTCCGGAGGTGGAGGAGCATTAGTTTTAGCTTGCATGAGTTGCGCTATCATTTCACGCATCTCACTTATTTGAGATGTCATGGAAGTCATGGATGATTCCAAAGATTTGAACTCATCCATAGAGACTTGACCCGAGCCCTCTTTAGGTGGAGGATCCATACTCTTAGGCGGTTAAGCCCGAATTAAGAACCTGGCTCTGATACCAATTGAACGGATCGTAAGGGCACCTAGAGGGGGGGGGTGAATAGGTGCTACTCAAATTTTAGTTCTTTTTCAATTAAGGCTTGACACAAAGGTAAATTCTCTAGATATGCAACTAAGGTGAATTTACCTATATGTCAACTAGCAAGCTAAACAAGATACAATATATAAAGGCAATAAAGGATAGAGGTAACCGAGAGTGGAGCACGCGGAGACACGGATGTAATTCCCGTAGTTCCTTCCTTTTTAGGGGAAGTACGTCTACGTTGGAGGGGTGTGGTTGCCACAAAGGCCTAACCAACGCCACAAAGGCTCACCCTATTCTCCGGTGCAAGCTTCCGCCACAAAGGCCTAGCTCACTTTCCACTAAGGGATTCCTCAAGGCGGAACCGGCCTTTACAATCTTGGGGCACGCATCCACAACCGAATTGGAGGCTCCCAAGCACAACACAATGCTGTCAAACAACAGGTAGCAATATATCAAATACACAAACAAGGTCTTGGGACACAAGGGAACCCAAGACACAAGGGCCCTCAAGCAAATGAGAGGGGAAATCAAATCGCTTCGGTGAGGATGTAGAGGATGGTCTTGTCCTTCGATTCTCCAAAGATCAAGAGCTTTGGTGGGTTGAGGGAGGAGATCTAGTTGATTTGGTGGCTCAACAATGGTGGTCTTCTTCTTTTTGGACAAGCTGCTCATTGGAGAAGAAGGTGGGGGTATTTATACCCCCCCCCCAAATCTGACCGTTGCCAGCCAGAAAGTCCGGCTAAAGCCGGAGTTAAGTCCGGCTAAAGCCGGCCACACCGGCTAAAGCCGGCCTCACACCGGCTATAGCCGGCCTGAAATATCCGGCCCAGCCGGATATAGCCGGACAAATAGCCGGTTGAGACCAGAGGCGCAGAGCCTCTTCGAAACTGCCCAGTCCGGCTATAGCCGGTCTGGGGACCGGCTAAAGCCGGCCTTCCTGGCCCAACTTTATATGAAACTTCTCCCAGAGCTTATTATCACCATTTCCTCAAGAATTTCCTTTGGGTAATGATAATTATCAAGTATAACATAGGAAACCCAATATCTTCTTCAAGAACATAATAAAATCCTGCAAAGCATAATCACACATTAATAGATAATGTATTGTTAACAAACGCCAAAATCAATTAGGCGGGAAATGCTCTTTCAGTGAATCTATACACTGAATCTATACACTGAATCTATACAGATCTACATGCGTAGCACCTAGCCGCATTGCCAAAGGCAGGTTATGAACAATGGTAAACGGGCTTCATCAGCAAGTACACTAGATGGCATGCGATTACCTTGCTTAGCCGGGGAACGGGCTTGATCAGGAAGTCCATTGACGGGTCCATGGTCTTCATGGGCAGCTTCTTATCCATCGATTTTGGGGGCCTACAAAATCAAATAGGTTACGAAGTTGGAAAGAACAAACAAACGGAAGATCAAGGCGTCGTTAACCCTAAACCCACCCGGGGGAGACAACATCCCCCTCGTCCGTTGGTGCACAGAAAGAGAGGATGGCTTTGGCCAGACTGATTAGGCTGCTTGCATGGAGATCTGCCTGCCGGCGGGTTAACTCCTTCCTCTCCGCCGCCCTAGTCTTGACCCCATCGGTCTTCAACGCCGGTCGGGTCCGCTTCTTAGGAGGCATGGCTTCGTCATAGAATGGAGGGAGGGGCAAGGAAGGTAGGAGGAAGGGACCCCAGGAGGAAGCAGAGGAAGTGGGTTTCTGCAGAATGGTGGGAGGGTCAAGGACCAGCTTTAGGTGACCACCGTGTCCTTGCCTCCTCGGCACCATCTCAAGCAATCTCGGCCGTCCGTTTGAATCTAAGCGTAGCCCTTGGTACCTTGTCAACGAAGGGTCACCGTAGGTACGAACAAATAGGAAGCAGTAGCCCCTTGCCTTTTTACTGCGCACTGCCACGATGGGACTGGGCATTGAACTCGATGGGACTCTGCATTGGGTCCAAGCTAAGCGGCGACACGACGCGCACGCCCAGCCGTACATGTATATCTATCTCCTCACCCAGCGTGCATCCATGCCCGTGATTTTTGTAGAAGAAGAGGTAGAAGAAGAAGGATAGCTGATTGACTGGCTGGCTCGGGAGGCTGCTGCGGGTGGCCCGGCTGCTGCGCATTTTGTAGGCTAGGAACCGCCACTTAATCAAGCCATTTTGTGTCACTGGTAAGTAGGGCCCACAACACGTGGGGCCTACTGTCAGTGACCCAAAGTCAGAAAAGTTAGGGTGTGGAAGTTAGAGGATCCACGGCGTGTTTTTTAAATAAAGTCTTTTTGAAGGACCCACACACCTGTTTTGACACCTCCGGCCACTGGAAAAATGGAAAATGCAGCGTTATTCTATTTATCATGATTGGGATGGCATGTTTGGTATTTTTCCTAGGTGATGCATCACTCACCATGACTCCATGCACTGTTTTTCCATTTTTTTTTGATTTTTTCTGAATTCCCTAGGCCCCCCTCCGAGATCTAGGTCACACTCGCGGTGCCATCGATGTCTGCCAGGTGGGGTGGGAACCATGGTTTGGTCTTGGTTCTAGGGTCCCACACCCCCAGGGGACCTCCCTGTATTTTTCCCCAATTTTTCTGGTGTGCATTTCTTGTAGCCCCAGTGCAAAATTGGATTAAAAAGGATTCAGGGCAAAAATAATTCATTATATGGCAGCAGGCCGAGATAATTCCTAGCCTCCTGGATGTGGCACCCCTGGTGGGTCCCCCACCCATGAAAATTAGAGTGGTGATGTTTTGCACAGTACCCTTCGTGGCCCCTTCACAAAAAAGCACCTGTTTCGACCCCTCCGGGCACCCGAAAAATGGGAAATGCATTTTTTATGTGGAAACTGCAAAAACACTAGTTGCAACAGTGGTTGGGAATGCAAAGATGCACATCTCCACCAAAAATGGGACCATGGTTCCAAAGTTTGGTGTGGAACTTGCACAAACCATGGTCATCTGCCAAGGAAGACCAAGAGAACTCCTGCCTGGAAGCACCTCTCTATGAGAGAGTACACATGTGAACCCTTGGGATGGCATGTTTGGTATTTTTCCTAGGTGATGCATCACACACCATGACTCCATGCACAGTTTTTCCATTTTTTTTGATTTTTTCTGAATTCCCTAGGCCCCCCTCCGAGATCTAGGTCAAACTCGCGGTGCTATCGATGTCTGCCAGGTGGGGTGGGAACCATGGTTTGGTCTTGGTTCTAGGGTCCCACACCCCCAGGGGACCTCCCTGTATTTTTCTCCAATTTTCCTGGTGTGCATTTCTTGTAGCCCCAGTGCAAAATTGGATTAAAAAGGATTTAGGGCAAAAATAATTCATTATATGGCAGCAGGCCGAGATAATTCCTAGCCTCCTGGATGTGGCACCCCTGGTGGGTCCCCCACCCATGAAAATTAGAGTGGTGATGTTTTGCACACTGCCCTTGGTGGCCCCTTCACAAAAAAGCACCTGTTTCGACCCCTCCGGGCACCCGAAAAATGGGAAATGCATTTTTTATGTGGAAACTGCAAAAACACTAGTTGCAACAGTAGTTGGGAATGCAAAGATGCACATCTCCACCAAAAATGGGACCATGGTTCCAAAGTTTGCTGTGGAACTTGCACAAACCATGGTCATCTGCCAAGGAAGACCAAGAGAACTCCTGCCTGGAAGCACCTCTTTGTGAGAGAGTCCACATGTGAACCCTTGGGATGGCATGTTTGGTATTTTTCCTAGGTGATGCATCACTCACCATGACTCCATGCAGTGTTTTTCCATTTTTTTTGATTTTTTCTGAATTCCCCAGGCCCTCCTCCGAGATCTTGGTCAGACTCGGTGGTGCCATCGATATCTGCCAGGTGGGGTGGGAACCATGGTTTGGTCTTGGTTCTAGGGTCCCACACCCCCAGGGGACCTCCCTGTATTTTTCCCCAATTTTCCTGGTGTGCATTTCTTGTAGCCCCAGTGCGAAATTGGATTAAAAAGGATTTAGGGCAAAAATAATTCATTATATGGTAGCAGGCCGAGATAATTCCTAGCCTCCTGGATGTGGCACCCCTGGCAGGTCCCCCACCCATAAAAAATAGAGTGGTGATGTTCTGCACAATGCCCTTTGTGGCCCTTTCACAAAAAATCACCTGTTTCGACCCCTCCGGGCACCCGAAAAATGGGAAATGCATTTTTTTATGTGGAAACTGCAAAAACACTAGTTGCAACAGTGGTTGGGAATGCAAAGATGCACATCTCCACCAAAAATGGGACCATGGTTCCAAAGTTTGGTGTGGAACTTGCACAAACCATGGTCATCTGCCAAGGAAGACCAAGAGAACTCCTGCCTAGAAGCACCTCTCTGTGAGAGAGTCCACATGTGAACCCTTGGGATGGCATGTTTGGTATTTTATCTGGGTGATGCATCACTCACCATGACTCCATGCAGTGTTTTTCCATTTTTTTGATTTTTTGTGAATTCCCCAGGCCCCCCTCCGAGATCTAGGTCAGACGCGGCGGTGCCATCGATGTCTGCCAGGTGGGGTGGGAACCATGGTTTGGTCTTGGTTCTAGGGTCCCACACCCCCAGGGGACCTCCCTGTATTTTTCCCCAATTTTCCTGGTGTGTATTTCTTGTAGCCCCAGTGCAAAATTGGATTAAAAAGGATTTAGGGCAAAAATAATTCATTATATGGCAGCAGGACGAGATAATTCCTAGCCTCCTGGATGTGGCACCCCTGGTGGGTCCCCCACCCATGAAAATTAGAGTGGTGATGTTTTGCACAATGCCCTTGGTGGCCCCTTCACAAAAAAAGCACCTGTTTCGACCCCTCGGGACACCCGAAAAATGGGAAATGCATTTTTTATGTGGAAACTGCAAAAACACTAGTTGCAATAGTGGTTGGGAATGCAAAGATGCACATATCCACCAAAAATGGGACCATGGTTCCAAAGTTTGTTGTGGAACTTGCACAAACCATGGTCATCTGCCAAGGAAGACCAAGAGAACTCCTGTCTGGCAGCACCCCTCTGTGAGAGAGTCCACATGTGAACCCTTGGGATGGCATGTTTGGTATTTTTCCTAGGTGATGCATCACTCACCATGACTCCATGCAGTGTTTTTTCATTTTTTTGATTTTTTCTGAATTCCCCAGGCCCCCCTCCGAGATCTAGGTCAGACTCGGCGGTGCCATCGATGTCTGCCAGGTGGGGTGGGAACCATGGTTTGGTATTGGTTCTAGGGTCCCACACCCCCAGGAGACCTCCCTTTATTTTTCCCCAATTTTTCTAGTGTGCATTTCTTGTAGCCCCAGTGCAAAATTGGATTAAAAAGGATTTAGGGCAAAAATAATTCATTATATGGCAGCAGGCCGAGATAATTCCTAGCCTCCTGGATGTGGCACCCCTGGTGGGTCCCCCACCCATGAAAATTAGAGTGGTGATGTTTTGCACAATGCCCTTGGTGGTCCCTTCACAAAAAAGCACCTGTTTCGACCCCTCGGGGCACCCTAAAAATGGGAAATGCATTTTTTATGTGGAAACTGCAAAAACACTAGTTGCAACAGTGGTTGGGAATGCAAAGATGCACATCTCCACCAAAAATGGGACCATGGTTCCAAAGTTTGCTGTGGAACTTGCACAAACCATGGTCATCTGCCAAGAAAGACCAAGAGAACTCCTGTCTGGAAGCACCCCTCTGTGAGAGAGTCCACATGTGAACCCTTGGGATGGCATGTTTGGTATTTTTCCTAGGTAATGCATCACTCACCATGACTCCATGCACTGTTTTTCCATTTTTTTTCTGAATTCCCTAGGCCCTCCTCTGAGATCTAGGTCAAACTCGCGGTGCCATCGATGTCTGCCAGGTGGGGTGGGAACCATGGTTTGGTCTTGGTTCTAGGGTCCCACACCCCCAGGGGGCCTCCCTGTATTTTCCCTAATTTTCCTGGTGTGCATTTCTTGTAGCCCCAGTACAAAATGGGACCATGGTTCCAAAGTTTGCTGTTTGAAAGTTTCATTAATTTCTGTGAGATTCAGTCAAAATATGTGAAATTTTCAAATTTTTCATAAAGATCGAGACACGCTAAATGATGTCATGTGTACGTGCAATGCCACATCAGCACAGACTAGTTGCAAGCTACCCATGGCAGGGAACTCCTCCATCTACTGAACTAGTCGCCAGAGTAGAGTGAGCGATGATGATGCTACTGAGATCTCTTGAGCACGCCTTGTCAGACTGCGTCGTGTCTCGTCAATTTACTTGCCTTTCAAATCTCGCTGCCCTGTCAATTCTCATCCCGCTGCTACGCACAATTTCCACTGGCCACGAATCCTAACCCTAATGACATGTGGCCCCACGAAGGCCCAGAACACTATTGACAAGTGGGGCCCTAGACACACGTCAGACCAAACCTTACCCAGACAAGTGGGTCCCCACACGCTTCGGATGCTAAACCTGGAATAGTTTGTCTCACTCGTTTGGCTCATGGAGCAGGTGACCTCGATGAGAAGCATTTCAATGGTAAGATTTTGTTCTCTATTCCTTCCGCGAGTCAGATGAGAGCGGATTTATTCCCCCCTTGCACGCTATCTCCTTTTTCAGACTGTCGCTCTGCTGCCTATAGTCAAACAACGAGGGGACCCAACAACGAGACTCTTTAATTGCTGTCTGGCGGTAAACGTACGTACATCCTTACCCACGATACCAGCCTCTCACTTACAAGTGGGCCGGAGTACCGGGGCCCGCGGTGACACGTCGGTCTAGCGCTCTCTCAGAAACGAAATGAAGCGACTGGTTCAATTTCCAAAGCGCTAGACTAGCATTTACCGTGGCGTGCCTGCAAAACAATTGCTTCCCCAACTTCCTCTTCTCTCATAAACGAAGCGATGGGGGCTCGCGTGGGGGGTTCAACTTCCAAAGCACCCCCAAAGCGCTACACTGCATTTACTTACGCGGCGTGCCAGCAACACATCGCGCACTATTTATCTCACGATCTCGCGGCCTAGAAAACAATTGGATCCCAAAACAATTGCTTCCCCAATTTCCTCTTCTCTCAAAAATGAAGCGACGGGGGTCCCACATGTCATGCATGACTACACGATTCCACACCCACGCGTCCACGAGAGGAAACCAAACCGCCAGCATCTATATAACACATCGGTCTCATCGTCTCTTCCACCATCGGCCACTTCTTCCCCAATCTGCCAAAAAACCCCAATCCGCCCCACCACCGCACCACCAATCTCATTCCTTAGTGCATCTGCAAGATGAAGCGCGCTCGCGAAGATGAGCCGCAGTCTAGTGCGGTCGGAGGCTCTGGCGATGCACCTGTGGTCGTCGCCGCGGTGGCGGGCGAGTCTTCTTCGGGAGCACCAGCCGCTCCTCGGCGCGCCATCACTGTTGCGGCCTCCACCGTACCGATCGTGGTCACCATCGATGAAATGGAGATGGAGGACCCCGTGGCTCCCGCGGAAGATCTGCAGAACCAGCATGCAGGCCAGGTCATCGTCGTGCTGGACGATGACTACTACGCCGGCTACGACCCTGACTCCATTGAGTACATGGTTGAAGAAGACCGCAAAGAAGCAGTACCGTTCAAGGAGGAGGCCTCCGACGATAGCACCAAGGTTCTAACCTATTCTGATCGATCCCCTCTGTTCATCGTACTGTTCACATTGTGATTGCTCATATGATATCTATCAGTTAATAGTTATCAGATTACATTCTGAATGTGTTAATGTAGTTACCTTGCAAATGATTGATCAACACAAGTTACTTAAATTCATCCAAGTCTTCTTTCATTCTACTGATTATGATTGCTCATATGATATCTATCGGTTTATAGTTATCATATTACATTCTGGATGTGTAAAGGTAGTTAGCTTGCAAATGATTCATCAACACAAGTGACTTAAATTGATCTGACTCTAATTTGATTGTAGAGATTATGATAACAAAAAAATTATTTGGGAAAAAATGATTGATCTGATGCCTAGAATTTATAATTAACATTTTCTTAATTTGCTACGCTTATTAATGTGATGATTCCATAGTGTGTCCTCGATTCATCAAATATTGGTCACACTACATTACTAGCCTCTGTTAGTACTATCACCGCAACAATTTAGAATCATTTTGGCAGCATTGTTATTTTTTTACAGCGTATTTCCTTTGATCTTTGTTGTGCTCCTGTTTATCTCACTTGTTATGTATTTCAAAATTTACAGGACGACTCTGACGACGTGGGCCATGACAAGGAGGACAGGGACCGCAAGAGCCGCTTTGTTCTTAAGCGGCTCATGAGTGGCAAGATCGCTTTCCGCAGGTACGGGGAGCTAACTTGTCCATTCTGCAGCAAGGTCGTCACCAAGAACTTAGAGAGCATGATCCAGCACGCGAATGGCGTTGGCGTAGGCAGCAAGCAGAAGCACAAGGGCCACACCATGGCGAAACATGCCGCCTATGGCAGATTCCTCGAAAAGTTCGTCAAGGGTGGCCTCATCCCGGTTATCGGTCCTGCTGTTGGCCCTCATGTTCTGTTTCCATAAGATTAGTTTAAGTCCGTGTTGTCCCCCTGGAGATGAAGTAAAACTGTGTGATGTTTGAAGACTGTTTTTATTATGTAAGGTGGAATTTGGGCAATCATACCCAGATGTTTAAGACTATGTTAATGTATGTGGAGTTTGTTGTTGCATTACTGGTGCCCATGTTATCTGAATTCTCAGGTTGGTGCACACTGCATTTGTTTACTAAATTAGATGGTTTGATTCTTGTGTTGGTGCACACTGCCCAGGTTATGTGGTTGCGTGTGTTCTATTCAGCAAGATGTATGAATGGAATGGTGCACACTGCCCATGTCATCAAGATATAGCGAGATCACCGCCGAAATTTTTGCAACAGATTAATGGATAGAAACGTTATCCTTCCTATTCTCCATGATACGTCTCCAACGTATCTATAATTTTTGATGCTCCATGCTTGTTTTTACACCATTTACCCGATGTTTCATTACACTTCGTGGCACTTTTATGCATTTTCCGGAACTAACCTATTAACAAGTCGCCACAGTGCCAGTTCCCTATTTTCTGCTGTTTTTGTGCTTCAGAAAAGCTACATAGGAAATATTCTCGGAATTGGACGAAACAAGTTCCAGAAGTCTTATCTTTTCCCGGAAGCTTCCCAAAGACCGAAAGAGAGCCGGAGGGGGGCCAGAGGCCGCCCTCACACATAGGTGGCGCGGCCCAGGCCCTGGCCGCGCCACCCTGGTGTGAGGAGCCCCTGGCTGCCCCCTGACGACGCCCCTTCGCCTATAAGAAGCCTCGGGACGGAAAACCCTAGGGGATTCAACAATTTTCCAGAAAGAGTTCCGCAGTTCCGCCGCCACCACCGACGAATTTCGAGGGACAGAAGTCTCTGTTTCGGCACCCTGCCAGGACGGGGAAGTGCCCCCGGAGCCATCTCCATCGGTCTCCATCGCCGTCTCCGCCGTCTCCATCGACCTCACCGCCATCTCCATCAACCTTGCTATCTCCTATGATGAGGAGGGAGTAGTTCATCCCCGGGGCTGAGGGCTCTACCGGTAGCTATGTGGTTCACCTCTCTCTCCCATGATGTGATCTTTATGTGATCATGAGCTTTGTATCATGTTGAACAAGTAGATGTTATTATTCAGATATTATGTGTACTCTAGTGTGTTATTAAAGTAATCTATTCCTCCTGCCATGGTGTAACGGTGACAGCGCGTGCATCATGGTGGTACTTGGTCTAGGCTACGATTGTGATCTCTTGTGGATTATGAGAGTAATTATTACTATGATAGTATTGAAGTGATCTATTCCTCCTTTCATGGTGTAATGTTGATAGTGTGTGCACCGTGTTAGTACTTGGTCTAAGTTGCAATAATATCTATCTTGAGTTGTGCTTTGATTTGGATATCTCTATGAGTGGTGTTTGTCAAGTACTTGATGAACTTTAAGGGGTGCTTCTGTAGCCACTACACAATGATTAGTGTTATTCAATAGGAGAGTAATTCAGAGTACCATAGTGAAGAAAAGTTATTTATTTGTTCAATCATGTTATATTTGTTGGGAGTGTGTCCACTAGTGAAAGTATGATCCCTAGGCCTTGTTTCCAAGCATTGCACACCGTTTACTTGCTGTTTTGTTACATGTTTGCTCGCAGCAATTTTTATTCCATATTGCATTTACTACTTATAATCATCACTACTACTTGTATTTCACTATCTCTTCGCCGAACTAGTGCACCTATACATTTGACAAGTGTATTGGGTGTGTTGGGGACACAAGAGACTTTCTGTATCGTAATTGCAGGGTTGCTTGAGAGGGATAGCTTTGACCTCTAACCTCCCTGAGTTCGATAAACCTTGGGTGATCCACTTAAGGGAAACTTGCTGCTGTTCTACAAACCTCTGCACTTGGAGGCCCAACAAGTGTCTACAAGAATAGAAGTGCGTAGACATCAAGCTCTTTTCTGGCGCCGTTGCCGGGGAGGTAAGGTAAAAGGTACTCGCATCCTCCTGTGTGAGTGCTCGGAGTTATTTCCTTTAGATTCTGCAATTACATCTTTTAGTTTCTTGTTTTTATTTTCACTAGTTAGGCTTAATGGAAAACAAAGAGTTCTTTAGTCTTTTTCCTGATTTTAGATTTGAAGAGAAAATTGAAAATCCTTTGGAGCTTATTTCGCATAGCAATGTTATTAGTACGAATGCTTTGAATACTGTTAATGTTAATGCTATAGAAAAGTCTAAGCTTGGGGAAGCTGGTTTTGTTAAGTATGATATTTTTAGTCCCCCAACTTTAGTGGAGAAAGTTTGCTCTGATGATATTTTATCTCCCATATGTGATGTTTCTAATGATGCTTGTGCTCCTCATCCTTTTAAAATACCTATGAAAATTGTTGATCATGTTAAGAATAACTGCTATTTAGGAGATGAAACTGTCCATCCTGGTGATCATTTGCTTTTTATACATGAATTATGCGAGTTGTTCCAGTGTGCAGGTATTTCAATGAACCAAGTTAAGAAGAAGCTATTCTCTTTGTCACTGAAAGGCAGAGCTGAGGAATGGTATCGGCTGCTTGAAGATGGTCCATCTATTGCATGGGAGGAAATTGTGTCTCTCTTTTATTCCAAGTTTTATCCTCCAAGTGAAATTCATAAAGATCGTAATCGGATATATAACATTTGGCCTCATGAGGGAGAAAGCATTGCCCAAGCGTGGGGAAGATTGAAGTTACTAATGCATAAATGTCCTATTCATGATCTTCCCCGTAATATTATTATTAATAATTTTTATGCAAGGCTTTCAGGACATTACAAGGACTATCTAGATGCATGCTTTGATGGGTCTTTCACAAGCAAGGATGTCGACACCAAGTGGGGTCTGCTTGAAACAATTCAAAACAATATTGAAGGTTGGGATAGCGACAAAGGTAAAGGATCAGGTATGAATTGCGAGTTTGATTGCATTAAGTCTTTCGCTGAAACTGCTAATTTTCAAGAGCTTAGTGCTAAGTATGGTCTTGATCCTCAAATTATGGTTGATTGCTTTAAAGCCTTTGCTTCCCATATAAATGTTCCTAAAGGAAATGGGGACGTGTATCATGAACCTTTTAAGGATACTTGCATAGAAAGTGATATTGTTATTGATGATTGCAATAAACATGTTCAAACTTCTAAAAGTACTATTTCCTATAAGCATGTTAATTTTTGTGGAATACATAGACCTTGTGAACAGAGTTACAATAAGGAAGATTATTGCATCACCCACGCAAATGAAGAAACCAGCATGTGGCTCATGGATCTAGATGTGCTTGGTGAATGGGTTTGTGAGCTTTATCCTTTTCTTTGTGAATTTTGCGGTGAAAAGGGGCACTTTAATTTTCAATGCCCAATTAATCGAACGAGTACCGCAGATTTGTATTGTGATGATAAGATTACTTTCAATCAGTATGATGAGCTTACTTTGTTTTTGAATTGTGAAGAGATATCTAGAAAGATTGCTTTGGTAGACATTGATGATGTTGATCTTAATAGCACCCTTCGTGGTTGTCATCTCTATTGTGCTAAAGATTGCCTCGCAAATATTTACTTACAAGATCTTATTAAACATGATGTTTTGCCAAGCTATGATAGGACTAATAGATGTTTCGATCTTATTAATAGAGAGGAGAAATCCTCCAAAGTTTCTTCTGTTGTTTCTGTCAGCAAGCCAGATTATGTGGAGAAGATGCCCTTCAAGTCTCTCCCTCCTAAAGGAGAGAGTAAGAAGAGTAAGAAGAAGAAGAAGAAGAAGAGGAGTAAAAGGCGAGAGGACACAGTATCTTCCCCTAAGCGTTATGATCCTGCTATAGATTATGATAATTCTGATTGGGATGATGTTCCTATGCCTGTTACCTATGTTAGTGATCATGATTGGGAAAAGCACTCTACTTTTGATATTGAAAATCTTTTTGGTACCAATTCTAAGGTTAATAATTGTTGTACCATTAGTGCTATCCATGTTCCTTCTTATGATGATATGCTTGATGAGTATGCTTTGCGACATAGTAGTTCTCTAGCTTGTGATGATGGGTATAATATTTTCAGTTCACCTACTTTTGAGGAGAAAATTAGTTATGATTACAATATGCCTCCTGTCTTTGATGATTATGGTGATGAGAATAATTATTCTGTTGAATCTGCTCCTACTACTATTGTTCATGTGGGGAGTATTAATCCTTTTATGCACGTAGCTCGTGATAGGGATGTTTTATGTGATAGTTATATTGTTAGTTCTATTCATGATGCTACTGAAAGTTATTATGAGAGAGGGAAACATGGTTTGATGGATCTCAACAATATTGAGTTTCCCCTCTTTATGTTGCAATTCTTGAAGTTGTACTTGTTTTGCCTTCCTATGCTTTTTGCTTTGCGCTTTTATGACTTGTCTCTTTACAAGACTATTTTTCATAGGAAGTGGTTTAGATTTAAATGTGTTCCACATTTGCTTTTTGATGCTCTCTATTGCTTTAAGTTCCTATATGGCGCCTTTGCCTCAAGCTCTTATATGGCGCCCACATGAGCATCTTTGCAAATTACTGCGCCTAGCTCAAAGGCGTTAAAGAAAAGCACTCTTGGGAGATAACCCAATGTTTTATTTTCAGTACTTTTTCTTTTATTTGAGTCTTGGAAGTCATTACTACTGTAATGACCGCTCCTTATCTTGTTTATTTCGTTTTTGTGCCAAGAGAAGCCTCTAATTTGAGTGAGGTAAAGATTTGGGGATGTTGCTGTCCTGAAACAGTTTTCGGTGCTGCACCGTAAAAATTCGTATAAATTCTCTGTATATCTTTTGGACCTGCAATTTCTTTTGCATATGCCCCAGGTTATATCCAAACTTTCGTTAGTTGAACACTTTTTGATTTGAGCAACAGAAAACCCCTTTAAAAATCGGCCTTTGTCAGCTGTTCTGTTTTGACAGATTTCTGCCAATATTTGTGTTTCCCTCTTTTGAGTTCTTTTGAGTTCTTTTGATCACGGAACTTTTGGGGAAGTTGCTACAGTAGTATATGCTTAATATGTGGTGGTTTTAGGTTGAAACCTGAAGCAAAAAGAGGTTGATTATATGTTATGCTACACTAATGTTGCTAATAGAATTGTGTTTAGTTTTGTATGAAGGAAGTTTTCAAGTGTAGGGATCGGAGAGTGATGAGATGAGTTGAAGAATGGACAAAAGCTCAAGCTTGGGGATGCCCATGCATCACCCCAAGAAATATCCAAGAAGTACAAGCGTCAAAGCTTGGGGATGCCCCCGAGGCACCCCTTCTTCATCGGCTAAAATCAGGTCACCTTTCAAGACACTATATTTTTATTGCTTCATGCACTATGTGTTTTCCTTGGAGCATCAGTTGTTTTTGTTTTCAGTATTAGTTTTGTTTTGTTTGCTGCAATAAATGGATAGATCACATCATGTTTCTTTTGGAGGAGATGAACTTGCTTTTCATTTGCCAAGAACACTCTAGTTTTCACTCTTATCGTTCAACGAGTGTTCTCTTTTTCTGCTACTGCGTTTAGCTTTCGATTTTCGCCTTGATTTGTGTTCAGATCTTGTTTTATCTTTTCATCAAGGTTATTTTTGCCTCTGGTCTTTATTGGTTTTTATCAAAAGAGGTGTCTTTAAAAATTTCAAATGGTGTTGGAAAAGAGAAAAAGCTTTATGCAAAAAAAAAGTGGTACAAGAAGGAGCTTGTGTAGACTGCGGCTTAGGCTTTTTCATGTCATGCTTGATGTCTTTTTGATAGTATGCTTAGTGGTTTTGCTGTAGCATGACTTGTCTCAAATAACTGAGATTGCTTAATGAGCCTTTGAAAAGATCATGCGTTGTTTTTATCGTTTGGAAGCATTATTTTGGTTTTCTCCTTGATGCTTTATTTGGGTTGACTTGGCGCATGCTCACACATGTTAGACTCATACAAAGTCGCCAATAGCCTCTATGATCATTTAGTTTTTGACTTTTGATGCCATCTTATGCTTCTTTTAATGTCGCTTTGTCGCTTTGCATGATTATGGCCATTATTGCTCTCTTAGCTGGTCGCTCCCAGTCTTTTGCTAGCCCTCGCCTTGTACTGAGTATGAGCTCTACTCGTGCATCCAACTTCCAAAACCCAAGTTTGCCATTGTGTCCACTATAAATTCCTATGCATGGTATTTGCAAGCCATTCCAAGTAAATTTTCATGTGCTACCTTTCAAAAAACCTTCAAAACACTTCTCGTTTTGTGACACTGTTTTCAGCTCATGGGGACGTAGTGGTCGGATTTGCTATCTTCCATATTGCTTATTCCAAAAAGAAAGAAAAGAAAAAAAGAAAAGAAAAAAGAAAAAGGCACTCCTCCATGGAATGTGAATGTTGGTGGGCACCCGATGGAATCGGTTAGCCATGGTTTGAGAAAGAAAAAAAAGGTGGGGAGGAGTGCCAAGCTTTATAAAAGAGCACAAAAGTGCCAATCTCTCTCTCAAAAACTTGCTTCATTTTTGTATGGAAGATAGTAAGAACCCCATTGCCAGTCGTTGACAAAGACAACCACCTCTCAAAACAAATTTTTATCTCTCTGTTTTACAAATGAAAAGCTCTAGCACATGTTTAATCACTGCTTCCCTCTGCGAAGGGCCTTTCTTTTACTTTTATGTTGAGTCTCCACCTTCTACCTTTATGCACCATCTAAGAGAGCATAGTTGTCATTCTGAGTATAATGTGCATTGTCCCAAAGTTTTCATTGATTGATTCATGATCATGGTTTCACTTGTTCCTAAATTATTTGTATCTAGTCGCCCTCTTAAACTTGAAGGTGTCCTATGCATTTATGTTTTGCTATTCCATGAGGGACAAGCTGAAAACCATTTGTATGTTTTTCCTTATGATTTGAACACACGTTTGACTTTTATTGTTTCATTTTCATGATCTTTTGTTTGTGTTCTTTTTCATGTTACAACATGGTTGCTAAGTTTCTTCTATCAAGATTATGTCTTTCATGCCCATGTTTTAAGTTCTTATGATCCCAGCTCACAATGCTTACATATATGATCAAGATTGTGTAGGTGCGTGTCACCTCAAAAATTATTTCTTTTGTTATCACTTACCTACTCGAGGACGAGCAGGAGTTAAGCTTGGGGATGCTGATACGTCTCCAACGTATCTATAATTTTTGATGCTCCATGCTTGTTTTTACACCATTTACCCGATGTTTCATTACACTTCGTGGCACTTTTATGCATTTTCCGGAACTAACCTATTAACAAGTCGCCACAGTGCCAGTTCCCTGTTTTCTGCTGTTTTTGTGTTTCAGAAAAGCTACATAGGAAATATTCTCGGAATTGGACGAAACAAGTTCCAGAAGTCTTATTTTTCCCGGAAGCTTCCCGAAGACCGAAAGAGAGCCGGAGGGGGGC
Organism: Dactylis glomerata; assembly: GCA_007115705.1. NCBI lineage: Eukaryota > Viridiplantae > Streptophyta > Magnoliopsida > Poales > Poaceae > Dactylis > Dactylis glomerata. The sequence continues at coordinate 903,498 of QXEO01000454.1, forward strand.
CAGAGGCCGCCCTCACACATAGGTGGCACGGCCCAGGCCCTGGCCGCTCCACCCTGGTGTGAGGAGCCCCTGGCTGCCCCCTGACGACGCCCCTTCGCCTATAAGAAGCCTCGGGACGGAAAACCCTAGGGGATTCGGCAATTTTCCAGAAAGAATTCCGCAGTTCCGCCGCCACCACCGATGAATTTCGGGGGACATAAGTCTCTGTTCCGGCACCCTGCCGGGACGGGGAAGTGCCCCCGGAGCCATCTCCATCGGTCTCCATCGCCGTCTCCGCCGTCTCCATCGACCTCACCGCCATCTCCATCAACCTTGCTGTCTCCTATGATGAGGAGGGAGTAGTTCATCCCCGGGGCTGAGGGCTCTACCGGTAGCTATGTGGTTCACCTCTCTCTCCCATGATGTGATCTTTATGTGATCATGAGCTTTGTATCATGTTGAACAAGTAGATGTTATTATTCAGATATTATGTGTACTCTAGTGTGTTATTAAAGTAATCTATTCCTCCTGCCATGGTGTAACGGTGACAGTGCGTGCATCATGGTGGTACTTGGTCTAGGCTACGATTGTGATCTCTTGTGGATTATGAGAGTAATTATTACTATGATAGTATTGAAGTGATCTATTCCTCCTTTCATGGTGTAATGTTGACAGTGTGTGCACCGTGTTAGTACTTGGTCTAAGTTGCAATAATATCTATCTTGAGTTGTGCTTTGATTTGGATATCTCTATGAGTGGTGTTTGTCAAGTACTTGATGAACTTTAAGGGGTGCTTCTGTAGCCACTACACAATGATTAGTGTTATTCAATAGGAGAGTAATTCAGAGTACCATAGTGAAGAAAAGTTATTTATTTGTTCAATCATGTTATATTTGTTGGGAGTGTGTCCACTAGTGAAAGTATGATCCCTAGGCCTTGTTTCCAAGCATTGCACACCGTTTACTTGCTGTTTTGTTACATGTTTGCTCACAGCGATTTTTATTCCATATTGCATTTACTACTTATAATCATCACTACTACTTGTATTTCACTATCTCTTCGCCGAACTAGTGCACCTATACATCTGACAAGTGTATTGGGTGTGTTGGGGACACAAGAGACTTTCTGTATCGTAATTGCAGGGTTGCTTGAGAGGGATAGCTTTGACCTCTAACCTCCCTGAGTTCGATAAACCTTGGGTGATCCACTTAAGGGAAACTTGCTGCTGTTCTACAAACCTATGCACTTGGAGGCCCAACAAGTGTCTACAAGAATAGAAGTGCGTAGACATCACTCCACTACTCCGATACGTGAATATCGGGACGTCCGTTCCTAGCAAGTCTCTATAAAAGGGACGTATGGCTAACACTAATTCCGCACATCGGTAAACCATCTTCAGCTAAGCTATAGAGGTATGTATCAGTATTTTAGGGTTGATTCGTATAGTTTTTATTTCCGCTTGTAAACCATGATTTACTCCCTATTGTAGTTTGAACTTAACCATTGATCGATGGATGCGGGCGGAGGAGCGGGTAAGAAGCGCACTTTCGCCGGAGAGGGCTCTTCCAAAGGAGTTAGCAAAGATGACAAGGTACTACACATGACTGTCTTTGTTTCAAAATATGTTAGTACTACATATAAACGTATAAAAGGAACATATCTTGATTTTAAACGCGTGTTGTATCATATGTCAGAAGCTGAAGGTTGTAGAGGTGGAGGATGTGCAAGAAGATTCTGATCCGGAACCTGAATCTGACGCGGATCCGTATGGTTCTCTCGATGGAGGAAGTCCAAGAAATTTTTCAGGGGATGAAGGTAACAAAAAAGGTGGTGACGAAGACGATGACCCTGAACCGCGATCACCAAATATTGATATCAAATCCGTAAAGAAAGCTAGGATCTCCCGTATAGTCATCTATCAGCTAAGGGTGACATATGGTATTCGACAGACTAAGATTCTGGAAGCCATTGTAACACCAAACCTACAACCAGCAGGTTATGTGGTTGCGTGTGTTCTATTCAGCAAGATGCAGGATGCCAGGTGGCGGATCGTCCAATCTCACCAAAATGGTGACGACGGCTATGTTTACATCAAGATGCGGAACCGAGATTTGGTGAGGTTCTATGGAAAGATGTATGAATGGAATGGTGCACGTGTGACCTTCTGTATGGTGCAAACAATTTTACCAATTATTCCCACTGGCCCCATGGATCAACACCATGTCGTCAAGATATAGTTCCTCTACTGTTAGAATAATTATTGTTTTAAAATTTTATTTACTTATCTAAATTTCTACTGTTTGAGGTCTAATTTTAATGCTTTTTCGTGAAAACTCCCCTATGGCATGTATTATGGTCCTATTAATCTGGTCATAAAATAAGACAATGTGGGCTGATTATGTATTTTCTATTTTTTAAGAATAAGGCTTGTGTTCTATTCTGCCATGCTCGTGGACCCACTCGTCATCGACACAGCTGTTGCAACGAGTCAGCCGCCGCCGACGCCATCTGGTTAGCTGCCGCGTGGCAACGTGGCCTCCTGGCCCACCTCTTGCCTTGCCTCCACTCCCCTGGCCCCACTGTTACCATCATTTCTCCCAAATCCAAACTCCCCTGCCTCTCGCGCGCTGTAGAAAACCGTCCCCTAGCAGTTCCGGCGACGAAATCCCCTGCGCAGCGCCGTAATCCTGTCCCCGGAGAAGACCGTCCTCTCTCCTCCGCTGCAGGTAGGCTGGTAAGTGCCGCTCGATTCCTAGTCCCCGGAGAAGATTGTCCGCTCTCCTCTTGCTTCCAAGGGAACCTTGCCGGCGTTCTTCCTAGATTGCCGGCGGTGGGCCTCGAGCACGTACGGTGATTTTAAGTCGCCTCCCTTTTTTTCTTCGCTCCATCGCGTACTAGATCTACGAGCATCTCCACTCGCCCAGTAATGCGTGGCCCACTGTCAGCGGCATGACCGATGCTTCGTCGTCTCCACTCGTCTCGTCTCCCGCGCCCAGTAATGGCGCTGCAAACGGAAACAACTTTGCAGCGGGGCAGCGAGCCGTTGCGTCGCAGCACGCGTCGGCGGGAAATGAATGCCATGTCGCACGCTTCCTGCCGCTTCCCGCCCCTTCTCCTTCGTTTTCCCGCCCTGTTCCCGGCTATAAATAGCTCGTCGCCTCGACGGTAGGTTCACGTCCTCCAACCGCCGGTAGAAAATGCCTCGCCATCTCTTGACAACCTACGCCATGCTCCCTTGAGGCGGTTCCGGCGCGCCACCAGCACCACCACCCCCACCTCCACCGCCGCCGCCGTAGGACCCAGCTCCGCCGCAGGGTGAGGAGGAGGACTCCGACGATGAGGAGTTCCTCGCTGAGCTGCCAACGGACGCGGAGGCGGAGGAGGCCGCCGCGGAACAGAGAGCGATCGTAGCGTCGTTCGAGACGCAGCGCTGTGACTAGGCAGCGCAGGAGCTCATGGCCGCCGAGAGGAGGGCGGCAGTGGCAAGGCTGGCGGAGGACCATACTGCCGCCCGCGCCGACGCCCACCGCCGCAACATCGAAGTGGCGAGGGCTGCGATGGCGGAGGCTGAGAGACGCCTCTTCCGGGCGGACGTGGCCATAGGGCTCGCGAAGGTGGCGACGGAGCGCCAGCGCCGCGAGCATCAGTACCCTCTCCCCTCCTTCAACGCATCGGTGCAGCGAGCGCAGGAGCGCCGCACCTTCATCTCATCCCTCGAGGAGGCCGAGCGCGACCGCAGCCAGCGCGCGGCGGAGGAGAACCGTCACCGCCGCGGGATGGTTTCCGGCCGCCTGTCCGATGACGGAGCTGGGCCGTCCAACGCTTCACCGCCAGCACCATCGGCCGCATCGGTAAACTTCGCCGCCGGCGAGGACTCCGACGAAGACCACCTCTTTTAGTCTATTTCATATTTCGCCGTATTTTGTAAAAACCATCTAAATTTCATTGAAATTTATGTAGTATGCTGAATTATGTCGAGTTTAAATTTTGGGATGGGCGGCACGGCTGGGGAACCTCTGTACGCACTCTATTATTGTAGGGTAGTTGTCGCTGGATATGGTAGTAGATTTCACTTCATACTGGATATGGAATGAGGTACTGTCATTGCAAATTGTAGTAGCACATACTGCTAATTATAGCATTGTTTATTATTCCAAGGAAATAGATGCCTGCACTAAATAGGTGCCCATTTCTTTCAGAAAAGCTTGCAAGTCTCCAGATGGACCCAACGATTGACTATATCACCACTAAGGTGCAGGTTATACAAATTCCTATTTCTGGCAATGGTGTTTTTAGGTGCTACACAACATTGTAATAAGCACAATCTCTATTTTTAGGCTGATGCTTGTACTAGCCGGAAGAACCGTTCTGTCGATTATTTCAAGCTATTTAAAATCAATGATTCTTATGCTATCAAGAAATGCAAGAAAGCCACAACCAATAGGGATTACCCCCTCCTTTTATATCAAGGTACTGATCCAGATAGTGAGCCAAGGACTATCTCATCTTCCAAGACACCTAAAGCCAAGGCACGTAGACTCACATCGGGCCCACTCTCATCCTATCGTGGCCCTGCAAGGGCGGCTGGGGCGACTGAGACTATCGTCATTCGCAGAGGTGTGAATCTGTCTAACATGGGTTTGATGATCTTTTAATACATTCTTATGGAGATAAAGATCACTAAGTAGTGCATTTCTTTCTAGGTCCCAAGATAACTGGTGACTTGGAATTCGACAAGCACTGTGTGTTTGCAAGCAATATCAATCTCACTGGTCGCCAGATTGCCGATCTCAATGCAATGGTTGCTAAACTGAGGCCAACAGTTCCATACTATATCTGTGGGGCTATTCAGTTTGCGATCACCAAGTTCCTTGCCACAGGCTCACAGGTGCCTTAGTTCGCTGCAATCACCCTAGGGGTCCAAATGCCCTTAACAAATAGCTCAGAGGGTCTTTTTTTGGTAAAATTTGTTTGAGCCCGAATCCTAGTGTTTGAATTGGGGAGAAAACATTTGAACTCATAATTCCCGTTCTGCTGCCGCTTGCTGAGACCACCATGTCAGGTTTACCCGTTATTCTAACAGAACTTGACTTTGTTAGTGTTAGAGTTCCGTTGCCACCGTCTTCTTCCCTGTTATGTCGTCCTCCCCTGTTCTGTCCGCCCGCCCAGCTCGTCGTCGACCCCTCGCCGTCGCTACGCCGGAATCGAGCTCGCCGTCGCTTCGCCGGAATCGAGTTCCCCGTCGCTGACACCACCCTGGTGCTAGGATCTCCCACATAGTGGCAAGGGCTCCCCAGGTCGCAGTTCTGGCTCCTCCCTTCCCCCACAGATCTGAGCTCCCCAGATAGGAGATCTAGAATCGCTCCCTCTAATGTCTCTAATGGCGACTGATACGTCTCCAACGTATCTATAATTTTTGATGCTCCATGCTTGTTTTTACACCATTTGCCTATTGTTTCGTTACACTTCATGGCACTTTTATGCATTTTCCGGAACTAACCTATTAACGAGTTGCCACAGTGCCAGTTTCCTGTTTTCTGCTATTTTTGTGTTTCAGAAGTGATACACAGAAAATATTCTCGGAATTGGACGAAACAAGTTCCTGAAGTCTTATTTTACCCGGAAGCTTCCAGAGATCCAAAGGAGAGTAGGAGGGGGGCCACCAGGGGCCCACACGCAGGGGTGGCGCGGCCAGGCCCCTGGCCGTGCGGGCCCCGTGTGAGGGCGCCTGACTCATCCTCTGACGACACCCCTTCGCCTATAAAGACCCCCCGACGGAAAAAACCTAAGTACCCGATGAGATTTCCAGAACACATCGCGATCCGCCGCCACCATCGACCCGAAGATCGGGAGGGTCCAGAAGCTCTTCCCGGCACCCTGCCAGAGAGGGGAATTGCCACCAGAGGTCTTCTTCATCGCCATGCTTGCTTCCGGAGCGATGAGTGAGTAGTCTACCTTGAACTATGGGTCCATAGCAGTAGCTAGATGGTTGTCTTCTCCATCATGTGCGTCATGTTTAGATCTCATGAGCTGCCCTACATGATTGAGATCACCGTTATGTAATTCTACATGTTTGGTTTGTTGGGATCCGATGAATATTGGTGTTTATGATTAAGTTGCTGTACTGAATTATATCTTTTGTTATCTCTATGTTGTTTATGATCTTGCATGCTCTCCATTGTTAGTAGCTATCTTGGCCGAGTAGTTGCTAGTGACTCCAAGAGGGGGTATTTATGCTCGATAGTGGGTTCATGCCTCTATTTCACCTGGGGGAGTGACAGAAACCTCTAAGGTGGTAGATGTGTTGTTGCTACTAGGGAGAAAACAACATTCATATGCTCAAGGGCATATGCTTTGTTTACATTACACACTTTGCTTAATGCAATTATCTGTTGTTCGCAACTTAATACTTGTGGAGTTCTCGGATTGATTCACCACAAGTGGATTATTAGTCATAGATGCAGTTGGATGGCGGTCTATGTATTTTGTTGTAATGCCCAGAGTAAATCTCATAGTGATCTTCTTGACATATCACGTTTATCTTTATTCTATCAATTGCCCAACTGTAATTTGTTTACCCAGTATGTGTTATTTTATCTATGGAGAGACACCACTAGTGAACTGTGGACCCCGGTCCTATTTACATCATATTGCTATCACCTGTTTACTTTACTCGCACTGTTTACTTTACTCGCATACTATATTGTTTTCCACTCGATACGCTCATAATCTTTGTTTCAAGCAAACCGGTGAGATTGACAACCTCATCGCAAGTTGGGAACAAAGTACTTGGTTGTGTGTGTGCAGGTTCCGCATCACCTTCAGTCATTTGTCTCTCCTCTCCTGATCGATAAACCTTGGTTTCTTAAACTGAGGGAAAACTAGCTGCTATACTCATCATACCTTCCTCTTGGGGTTCCCAACGGGCTGGTTATTCACCACGCACAAGGACAATCTGCTTCCACGTCAACCACGCAGCAGCTTCTTTTCTGGCGCCGTTGTCGGGGAGGAAGAGAAGACTTCTGCGAGGGGAGTTTTTCGCACACACATCCTTTACTTTGTTATTGTTTTGCTTTACTTTATTTATTTTACCTGCACTGTTTTTTATCAAAAAACCAAAAAAAAAATTAGAATCCTTGGTAGTTGTTATTTCTTTACTTTAGTTTATCATGTTGATCCCTAAGTACGTTCTGGAGGACCTCTCAGTAGGTAGTGGTTCGATTATTGGCAAAAGCAACATTGAGGAGTTCTTTAGTCACATTAGTATGCATGAGGAAGTTGAGGAAAAGTCTTGGGTTGAGCTTGCTCCTAGTGTTGAAGTTGCTTCTGTTTATTTAATTGACATGTTGGAAACTAGGTTTGCTAGTCTTAATCCTTTTATGCAATATATGTTCCTTAAGCTTCATGAAATTGAGGATCCCGAAAAGAAAGCTTTTATCTTGGAAACTTTGCGCCTAGAATTTAAGGATGTCGTTATTGAAGCTAGGAAAGTTCTTAAATGTTTTAATAAACTCGGTTCACCTATAAAGGTTATTAGTACAAATGATGAGGGAGCCGAAATACCTATACCTTGCAAGCTTTTGGGATTGTGTGAAGCTTTCGAAAATAATTTTGACTGGATCTGTCCTGAAAATCTTTTTGATGAAAATAGTGTACCAAAGCATGATCACAAAGGGTATTCAAAAACTTATGTGGATGAAATACAATGCCTTATTGACAAGACCTCTACTGTTGATCTCAATGCTTCATCACTTGATGTTACTTGATTCACAATTTTCTGCGCCTAGCTCAAATGCGTTAAAGAAAAGCACTCTTGGGAGATAACCCAATGTTTTCTTTTCAGTACTTTTTCTTTTATTTCAGTCTTGGAAGTCAATACTACTGTAATGACCGCTCCTTATCTTGTTTATTTCGTTTTTGTGCCAAGAGAAGCCTCTAATTCGAGCGAGGTAAAGATTTGGGGATGTTGCTGTCCTGAAACTGTTTTCGGTGCTGCACCGTAAAAATTCGTGAAAATTCTCTGTTTATCTTTTGGACCTCCGATTTCTTGTGCATATGCCCCAGGTTATATCCAAACTTTTGTTAGTTGAACACTTTTTGATTTGAGCAACAGAAAACCCCTCAAAAATTCGACCTTTGTCAGCTGTTCAGTTTTGACAGATTTCTGCCAATATTTGTGTTTGCCACTTTATCGCTTTCTTTTGAGTTCTTTTGATCACGGAACTTTTGGGGAGGTTGTTACAGTAGTATTTGCTATATATGTGGTGGTTTTGAGTTGAAACCTGAAGCAAATAGAGGATTGATTATATGTTATGCTTACACTAATGTTGCTAATAGAATTGTGTTTAGTTTTGTATGAAGGAAGTTTTCAAGTGTAGGGATTGGAGAATGATGAGATGAGTTGAAGAATGGACAAAAGCTCAAGCTTGGGGATGCCCATGCATCACCCCAAGAAATATCCAAGAAGTACAAGCGTCAAAGCTTGGGGATGCCCCCGAGGCACCCCTTCTTCATCGGCAAAAATCAGGTCACCTTTCAAAACACTATATTTTTATTGCTTCATGCACTATGTGTTATTCTTGGAGCGTCAGTTGTTTTAGTTTACTTAGTTAGTTTAGTTTGTTTGTTTGCTGCAATAAATGGTTGGACCCCAACAAATTTCCTTTGGAGGAATTGTACTCGTTTTCATTTGCCAAGAACGCTCTAGTTTTCACTCTTATTAAAAATCGAGCGTTCTTCTTCTTCTGCTACTGCTACTGCTTTTGGTTTTCGTTTTCGCCTTGATTTGCGTTCAGACCTTGTCATATCTTTTCATCAAGGTGTATTTTTGCCTCTGATCTTTATTGGTTTTCATCAAAAGAGGTGTTTATAAAAGTTTCAAATGGTGTTGGAAAAGAGAAAAAGCTTTGTGCAAAATAGTGGTACAAGAAGGAGCTTGTGTAGACTGCGGCTTAGGCTTTTTCATGTCATGCTTGATGTCTTTTTGATAGTATGCTTAGTGGTTTTGCTGTAGCATGACTTGTCTCAAATAACCCAGATTGCTTAATGAGCCTTTGAAAAAATCATGCGTTGTTTTTATTGTATGGAAGCATTATTTTGGTTTTCTCCTTGATGCTTTATTTGGGTTGACTTGGCGCATGCTCACACATGTTAGACTCTTAAAAAGTCGCCAATAGCCTTCATGATCATTTAGTTTTTGAATTTTGATGCCATCTTATGCTTCTTTTAATGTCGCTTTGTCGCTTTGCATGATTATGGCCATTACTGCTCTCTTAGTTGGTCGCTCCCAGTCTTTTGCTAGCCCTCGCCTTGTACTGAGTATGAGCTCTACTCGTGCATCCAACTCCTAAAAGCCAAAGTTTTCCAAAGTGTCCACCATACATACCTACTAGCAATTTGCTATTCCAAGTAAATTTGACTTGCTTTTATTTTCTCTTCAAATTAAACTCTTACCAGTGTTATGCGAAATTCGGTCAGTAAAGCTCTCACGAACCGGAAGGCACACTTTACTTTTTCCTGTTCTTAAAAATTTGACATTGTGGTCTCTTATGTTGAGTTGTTATGCTTGCAAGTTGTAAGTTGGATTCTAGCCCATCCATGCTGTCATGGGGCAAGCTTTCGACATTGCACTTCTTATTTGAGTTGATATCGTGATCTTTTGTTTATGGATGCCTGCGGTGTGAAATGAATTGGGAATCTTGTGGGGATCATGGAGTTTGTATATGTGTTAGGGAAACGCCGGGCCGCCAATCTAAGCCATGCATAATTCATGGTGGAAATTTGCAGCATACCCATGGTGAACATTCGACGACGCATCTCACAATAAAAAGCTAAACAAAAGGCAAATAAAAGAGATGTCGAGGTGTTCATTGTCTGCTTGTCCTATCATTTAGGTGTGGGCTTGTTCCATGTCATCGGGCACGGAGGTACCCCATTGGCGGTTCTCAATGATATGCATATACTTACAATGACAAGAGCCTTGCTTGGGACTCTAAGTAAAGTAGCATGAGGTTTGGGTACTCATATTCACGGGGCACGAGGTTTTCAACTTATGATTTGTCAAGCATATGCATCATAATTGTTCTCGCATTAACTTTAACCATTCAAGATGCTTATGATGGGGGCAATGAGAGCTCAAAGCCGGTAAGTACCATAATTTTTGAAGGTTATAAAACTTGCAATCACTGCTTCCCTCTGCGAAGGGCCTTTCTTTTACTTTTATGTTGAGTCACCACCTTCTTTCTTTATGCACCATTAAGAGAGCATAGTTGTCATTCTTAGTGTGATATGCATTGTCCCAAAGTTCATTGATTGATTCATATTGTTGGTTTCACTTGTTCTTAAATTATTTATATCTAGTCGCCCTCTTAAACTTGAAGGTGTCCTATGCATTTATGTTTTGATCTCTTTGAAGGACAAGCTGAAAACCATTTGTATGTTTTTCCTTATGATTTGAACACACGTTTGACTTTCATTGTTTCATTTTCATGATCTTTTGTTTGTGTTCATTTGCATGTTTACAACATGGTTGCTAAGTTCTTATTGTCAAGATTATATCTTTCATGCCCATGTTTTAAGTTCTTATGATCCCAGCTCACAAATGCTTACATATATGATCAAGATTGTGTAGGTGCATGTCACCTCAAAAATTATTCTTTGTTATCACTTACCTACTCGAGGACGAGCAGGAGTTAAGCTTGGGGATGCTTGATACGTCTCCAACGTATCTATAATTTTTGATGCTCCATGCTTGTTTTTACACCATTTGCCTATTGTTTCGTTACACTTCGTGGCACTTTTATGCATTTTCCGGAACTAACCTATTAACGAGTTGCCACAGTGCCAGTTTCCTGTTTTCTGCTGTTTTTGTGTTTCAGAAGTGATACACAGGAAATATTCTCGGAATTGGACGAAACAAGTTCCTGAAGTCTTATTTTACCCGGAAGCTTCTAGAGATCCGAAGGAGAGTAGGAGGGGGGCCACCAGGGGCCCACACGCAGGGGTGGCGCGGCCAGGCCCCTGGCCGCGCGGGCCCCGCGTGAGGGCGCCTGGCTCCTCCTCTGACGACACCCCTTCGCCTATAAAGACCCCCCGACGGAAAAAACCTAAGTACCCGATCAGATTTCCAGAACACATCGCGATCCGCCGCCACCGTCGACCCAAAGATCGGGAGGGTCCAGAAGCTCTTCCCGGCACCCTGCCGGAGAGGGGAATCGCCACCGGAGGTCTTCTTCATCGCCATGCTTGCCTCCGGAGCGATGAGTGAGTAGTCTACCTTGGACTATGGGTCCATAGCAGTAGCTAGATGGTTGTCTTCTCCACCATGTGCTTCATGTTTAGATCTCATGAGCTGCCCTACATGATTGAGATCACCGTTATGTAATTCTACATGTTTGGTTTGTTGGGATCCGATGAATATTGGTGTTTATGATTAAGTTGCTGTACTGAATTATATCTTTTGTTATCTCTATGTTGTTTATGATCTTGCATGCTCTCCGTTGTTAGTAGCTATCTTGGCCGAGTAGTTGCTAGTGACTCCAAGAGGGGGTATTTATGCTCGATAGTGGGTTCATGCCTCTATTTCACCTGGGGGAGTGACAGAAACCTCTAAGGTGGTAGATGTGCTGTTGCTACTAGGGAGAAAAAAACATTCATATGCTCAAGGGCATATGCTTTGTTTACATTACACACTTTGCTTAATGCAATTATCTGTTGTTCGCAACTTAATACTTGTGGAGTTCTCGGATTGATTCACCACAAGTGGATTATTAGTCATAGATGCAGTTGGATGGCGGTCTATGTATTTTGTTGTAATGCCCAGAGTAAATCTCATAGTGATCTTCTTGACATATCACGTTTATCTTTATTCTATCAATTGCCCAACTGTAATTTGTTTACCCAGTATGTGTTATTTTATCTATGGAGAGACACCACTAGTGAACTGTGGACCCCGTTCCTATTTACATCATATTGCTATCACCTGTTTACTTTACTCGCACTGTTTACTTTACTCGCATACTATATTGTTTTCCACTCGATACGCTCATAATCTTTGTTTCAAGCAAACCGGTGAGATTGACAACCTCATCGCAAGTTGGGAACAAAGTACTTGGTTGTGTGTGTGCAGGTTCCGCATCACCTTCAGTCGTTTGTCTCTCCTCTCCTTATCGATAAACCTTGGTTTCTTAAACTGAGGGAAAACTAGCTGCTATACTCATCATACCTTCCTCTTGGGGTTCCCAACGGGCTGGTTATTCACCACGCACAAGGACAATCTGCTTCCACATCAACCACGCAGCAGCTTCTTTTCTGGCGCCGTTGCCGGGGAGGAAGAGAAGACTTCTGCGAGGGGAGTTTTTCGCACACACATCCTTTACTTTGTTATTGTTTTGCTTTACTTTATTTATTTTACCTGCACTGTTTTTTATCAAAAACCCAAAAAAAATTAGAATCCTTGGTAGTTGTTATTTCTTTACTTTAGTTTATCATGTTGATCCCTAAGTACGTTCTGGAGGACCTCTCAGTAGGTAGTGGTTCGATTATTGGCAAAAGCAACATTGAGGAGTTCTTTAGTCACATTAGTATGCATGAGGAAGTTGAGGAAAAGTCTTGGGTTGAGCTTGCTCCTAGTATTGAAGTTGCTTCTGTTTATTTAATTGACACGTTGGAAACTAGGTTTGCTAGTCTTAATCCTTTTATGCAATATATGTTCCTTAAGCTTCATGAAATTGAGGATCCCGAAAAGAAAGCTTTTATCTTGGAAACTTTGCGCCTAGAATTTAAGGATGTCGTTATTGAAGCTAGGAAAGTTCCTAAACGTTTTAATAAACTCAGTTCACCTATAAAGGTTATTAGTACAAATGATGAGGGAGCCGAAATACCTATACCTTGCAAGCTTTTGGGATTGTGTGAAGCTTTCGAAAATAATTTTGACTGGATCTGTCCTGAAAATCTTTTTGATGAAAATAGTGTACCAAAACATGATCACAAAGGGTCTTCAAAAACTTATGTGGATGAAATACAATGCCTTATTGACAAGACCTCTACTGTTGATCTCAATGCTTCATCACTTGATGTTACTTGATTCGCAATTTTCTGCGCCTAGCTCAAAGGCGTTAAAGAAAAGCACTCTTGGGAGATAACCCAATGTTTTCTTTTCAGTACTTTTTATTTTATTTGAGTCTTGGAAGTCAATACTACTGTAATGACCGCTCCTTATCTTGTTTATTTCGTTTTTGTGCCAAGAGAAACCTCTAATTCGAGCGAGGTAAAGATTTGGGGATGTTGCTGTCCTGAAACTGTTTTCGGTGCTGCACCGTAAAAATTCGTGAAAATTCTCTGTTTATCTTTTGGACCTACGATTTCTTGTGCATATGCCCCAGGTTATATCCAAACTTTTGTTAGTTTAACACTTTTTGATTTGAGCAACAAAAAACCCCTCAAAAATTCGACCTTTGTCAGCTGTTCAGTTTTGACAGATTTCTGCCAATATTTGTGTTTGCCACTTTATCGCTTTCTTTTGAGTTCTTTTGATCACGGAACTTTTGGGGAGGTTGTTACAGTAGTATTTGCTATATATGTGGTGGTTTTGATTTGAAACCTGAAGCAAATAGAGGATTGAGTATATGTTATGCTTACACTAATGTTGCTAATAGAATTGTGTTTAGTTTTGTATGAAGGAAGTTTTCAAGTGTAGGGATTGGAGAATGATGAGATGAGTTGAAGAATGGACAAAAGCTCAAGCTTGGGGATGCCCATGCATCACCCCAATAAATATCCAAGAAGTACAAGCATCAAATCTTGGGGATGCCCCCGAGGCACCCCTTCTTCATCGGCAAAAATCAGGTCACCTTTCAAAACACTATATTTTTATTGCTTCATGCACTATGTGTTTTTCTTGGAGCGTCAGTTGTTTTAGTTTTCTTAGTTAGTTTAGTTTGTTTGTTTGCTGCAATAAATGGTTGGACCCCAACAAATTTCCTTTGGAGGAGTTGTACTCGTTTTCATTTGCCAAGAACGCTCTAGTTTTCACTCTTATTAAAAATCGAGCGTTCTTCTTCTTCTGCTACTGCTTTTGGTTTTCGTTTTCGCCTTGATTTGCGTTCAGACCTTGTCATATCTTTTCATCAAGGTGTATTTTTGCCTCTGATCTTTATTGGTTTTCATCAAAAGAGGTGTTTATAAAAGTTTCAAATGGTGTTGGAAAAGAGAAAAAGCTTTGTGCAAAATAGTGGTACAAGAAGGAGCTTGTGTAGACTGCGGCTTAGGCTTTTTCATGTCATGCTTGATGTCTTTTTGATAGTATGCTTAGTGGTTTTGCTGTAGCATGACTTGTCTCAAATAACTTAGATTGCTTAATGACCTTTGAAAAAATCATGCGTTGTTTTTATTGTATGGAAGCATTATTTTGGTTTTCTCATTGATGCTTTATTTGGGTTGACTTGGCGCATGCTCACACATGTTAGACTCTTACAAAGTCGCCAATAGACTTCATGATCATTTAGTTTTTGACTTTTGATGCCATCTTATGCTTCTTTTAATGTCGCTTTGTCGCTTTGCATGATTATGGCCATTACTGCTCTCTTAGTTGGTCGCTCCCAGTCTTTTGCTAGCCCTCGCCTTGTACTGAGTATGAGCTCTACTCGTGCATCCAACTCCTAAAAGCCAAAGTTTTCCAAAGTGTCCACCATACATACCTACTAGCAATTTGCTATTCCAAGTAAATTTGACTTGCTTTTATTTTCTCTTCAAATTAAACTCTTACCAGTGTTATGCGAAATTCGGTTAGTAAAGCTCTCACGAACCAGAAGGCACACTTTACTTTTTCCTGTTCTTAAAAATTTGACATTGTGGTCTCTTATGTTGAGTTGTTATGCTTGCAAGTTGTAAGTTGGATTCTAGACCATCCATGCTGTCATGGAGCAAGCTTTCAACATTGCACTTCTTATTTGAGTTGATATCGTGATCTTTTGTTTATGGATGCCCGCGGTGTGAAATGAATTGGGAATCTTGTGGGGATCATGGAGTTTGTATATGTGTTAGGGAAACGCCGGGCCGCCAATCTAAGCCATGCATAATTCATGGTGGAAATTTGCAGCATACCCATGGTGAACATTCGACGACGCATCTCACAATAAAAAGCTAAACAAAAGGCAAATAAAAGAGATGTCGAGGTGTTCATTGTCTGCTTGTCCTGTCATTTTGGTGTGGGCTTGTTCCATGTCATCGGGCACGGAGGTACCCCATTGGCGGTTCTCAATGATATGCATATACTTACAATGACAAGAGCCTTGCTTGGGACTCTAAGTAAAGTAGCATGAGGTTTGGGTACTCATATTCACGGGGCACGAGGTTTTCAACTTATGATTTGTCAAGCATATGCATCATAATTGTTCTCGCATTAACTTTAACCATTCAAGATGCTTATGATGGGGGCAATGAGAGCTCAAAGCCGGTAAGTACCATAATTTTTGAAGGTTATAAAACTTGCAATCACTGCTTCCCTCTGCGAAGGGCCTTTCTTTTACTTTTATGTTGAGTCACCACCTTCTTTCTTTATGCACCATTAAGAGAGCATAGTTGTCATTCTTAGTGTGATATGCATTGTCCCAAAGTTCATTGATTGATTCATATTGTTGGTTTCACTTGTTCTTAAATTATTTATATCTAGTCGCCCTCTTAAACTTGAAGGTGTCCTATGCATTTATGTTTTGCTCTCTTTGAAGGACAAGCTGAAAACCATTTGTATGTTTTTCCTTATGATTTGAACACACGTTTGACTTTCATTGTTTCATTTTCATGATCTTTTGTTTGTGTTCATTTGCATGTTTACAACATGGTTGCTAAGTTCTTATTGTCAAGATTATATCTTTCATGCCCATGTTTTAAGTTCTTATGATCCCAGCTCACAAATGCTTACATATATGATCAAGATTGTGTAGGTGCATGTCACCTCAAAAATTATTCTTTGTTATCACTTACCTACTCGAGGACGAGCAGGAGTTAAGCTTGGGGATGCTTGATACGTCTCCAACGTATCTATAATTTTTGATGCTCCATGCTTGTTTTTACACCATTTGCCTATTGTTTCGTTACACTTCGTGGCACTTTTATGCATTTTCCGGAACTAACCTATTAACGAGTTGCCACAGTGCCAGTTTCCTGTTTTCTGCTGTTTTTGTGTTTCCTGGCTCCTCCTCTGACGACACCCCTTCGCCTATAAAGACCCCCCGACGGAAAAAACCTAAGTACCCGATCAGATTTCCAGAACACATCGCGATCCGCCGCCACCGTCGACCCGAAGATCGGGAGGGTCCAGAAGCTCTTCCCGGCACCCTGCCGGAGAGGGGAATCGCCACCGGAGGTCTTCTTCATCGCCATGCTTGCCTCCGGAGCGATGAGTGAGTAGTCTACCTTGGACTATGGGTCCATAGCAGTAGCTAGATGGTTGTCTTCTCCACCATGTGCTTCATGTTTAGATCTCATGAGCTGCCCTACATGATTGAGATCACCGTTATGTAATTCTACATGTTTGGTTTGTTGGGATCCGATGAATATTGGTGTTTATGATTAAGTTGCTGTACTGAATTATATCTTTTGTTATCTCTATGTTGTTTATGATCTTGCATGCTCTCCGTTGTTAGTAGCTATCTTGGCCGAGTAGTTGCTAGTGACTCCAAGAGGGGGTATTTATGCTCGATAGTGGGTTCATGCCTCTATTTCACCTGGGGGAGTGACAGAAACCTCTAAGGTGGTAGATGTGCTGTTGCTACTAGGGAGAAAACAACATTCATATGCTCAAGGGCATATGCTTTGTTTACATTACACACTTTGCTTAATGCAATTATCTGTTGTTCGCAACTTAATACTTGTGGAGTTCTCGGATTGATTCACCACAAGTGGATTATTAGTCATAGATGCAGTTGGATGGCGGTCTATGTATTTTGTTGTAATGCCCAGAGTAAATCTCATAGTGATCTTCTTGACATATCACGTTTATCTTTATTCTATCAATTGCCCAACTGTAATTTGTTTACCCAGTATGTGTTATTTTATCTATGGAGAGACACCACTAGTGAACTGTGGACCCCGGTCCTATTTACATCATATTGCTATCACCTGTTTACTTTACTCGCACTGTTTACTTTACTCGCATACTATATTGTTTTCCACTCGATACACTCATAATCTTTGTTTCAAGCAAACCGGTGAGATTGACAACCTCATCGCAAGTTGGGAACAAAGTACTTGGTTGTGTGTGTGCAGGTTCCGCATCACCTTCAGTCGTTTGTCTCTCCTCTCCTGATCGATAAACCTTGGTTTCTTAAACTGAGGGAAAACTAGCTGCTATACTCATCATGCCTTCCTCTTGGGGTTCCCAACGGGATGGTTATTCACCACGCACAAGGACAATCTGCTTCCACGTCAACCACGCAGCAGCGACGGCACCAATGGAAGCGCGGCAATCTCAGAGGAGATCGGCTAGCTGTCTCTAATGGCGACGGCGGCGGTGGCCGTTCCTGTGGACTTGGTGGCGGAACCTCATGAACATCTAGTTTCTTGTTATGTTAATTTTCACCGAATTCATCTCTGTAAATGCGAATCTCAAAAATGAAACAATAAATGTAGATTTCAGATTTGAAATTAAAGGAGAAACACTAAATCTGAAAGTTCATAATATTTGGTCGCTTCAAACTTACAGAAGCTAGTTAGTAACACAAAAGGCGGCTTTAGCCTTGTCTATACAAAAGCTATTCTTCAGAGTTAGTCTAACACTAACTATACTTAACTGAAGAAACTAGGGGAGAGCAGCCTTCTTGGAAGTTGGCATACCAAAATGCTGCGAAGGGCTAAAGTTCATTGCTAAATCAACCGGAACTGAATGATTTCCCTTCCCGCCTAACTCCTGCTGCTTTTCTCCATTCAGCATGCATGTCGTGGCTTCCCCTTCCTCGAGCGGCTGCGCTCGCCCTTGGGGGAGGAGGGCTTTCCGCGCTTCTGGCGGAAAAGCGTCTGGTTGAACCTGACCAGCAGCGCCGCCGCGAGGCATTCTTCAAACGAGTAGTACGGCAGCTCTTCATAGGGGTCGTATTTCCTGGTGAACCGCAGTCGCAATGATAGATCAGTGTAGTTGTGGTTCGCCGGCGGCACATAAACACGCCATATTGTAGAACTTGATATGGCCCGCTTCCTTGCCCGCCGCAAGTTCTTGTTGGTCTTCGATGTCGGGAAGCCGGTGAATGGCCGATGACCACGCTTCCCCAGCTTACCCTAATTCAGCTTCATAGCCCTTACCTCGGACAGAGCCGATGAGCATCTAGACCTTGGGGAAACCCTCCTCCCCGCCTGCAACACCCCCGCTGAGAACGCCAACTTGGGGAAGTTCATGACAGCCGCTATTGGCACCTGCACACCGGCTTTGACAAGGCAAGTCATTGCCTGTCGGATGGGGGCTTGATATTGGAGCGTCGGCGGCGGTGGTGCCATGAGCTACGGCGAGCTTAGGGTTGGGACTGTGAAGTGGGGAGTGAGACAGGGGAGGAAGACGCGTAGTAGCCTTAATCTGCCCCATAAATAAAATAATAGTTGTCCATGTTTATCTACTTGGGCTTTTACTTCATTTTTCTGGGTCCACTGTCAGTTAGACTGGGATTGCTTTATGGGGTAAAGTACTAGATACCTCTACCCCTGGCGACCTCAACCCTAAATCACATTTCCAGTCTCCTTCCTCCCAAACCAGCGGCTGCTGGGGGTTGGCCGCCCCGCCCACAGCGACTGCTCGAACCAACGCCGGCCGGGTGGCGTTCGACCTCCACGGCGTCCTGCACGCAGGAATCCCTTCTCAAGGTAAGTGTAGGGTTTTCCCGTACGGAATGCCCAATGCTCCGATCTAGTACTAGTTCAAGGGGCGGCACTAGTTCAAGGGGAATGTTCCAAAAATATTTCTACTTCTGTAATGATAGTTCAGTAATTTCATAATCGATATTTCGCAAAAGGAGTGGTTCATATGGTCATTGAGCCTGCTTGATTGTTCTATAATCAGAACCATATGGTTGCTATGTATGTTGCCCAAACTTGCATGCCCTACCAAAACATTGGTTACCTATTGTATTTTAGTCTTTGTTCGGTTTGGTTTGTTGCCAAAATATTTAAAATGATTGAATGGGTGCTCTTATTCCAGTTTAAATTGTGTTGTATCTCGGACACAACATTGCTCCATTGTGCTAAAAGGGGAAATCTAGGACATGCTCTTGGTGGAGCTTTTAAAGCACTGTTGGAAGCTATGCAATGCTACTGGATATATTGACATGTTCTTGTTGAGATGAATTTAAATGATAATTGAAGGTATGTCATGCTCTTGGTGATTTCTATATCAAATATTGCATTCCACATCATGTTTTTTGGTGATTTTTAATTTGTTATTTAGACAAAGAATATAGATGTGATGGGTTATGGGGTGACGGCACCGTGAGTTTGACCTAGAATTCAAAGTTGAGCTAAGGAAATAAAAATAAAATCAAATAATTGGAAAACCAGCGCATGGAGTCATGGTATGTGATGTAGTATCTTGGAAAAATACCAAACAGGGCATGCCAAGGATTCATAGGCACGCTCTTCACAAATTTGGCATGCTTTTGGGAGCTTACGGCACCGTGAGTTTGACCAAGTTTTTCCACATGCTTTTGAAATGGAGGTCAGTTTCCAATGATCATACATAGTTAGGACATGCTCGTGGTGGAGCTTTTTAATTGCTATTAGAAGCTATGTAAAGCTATTGGGTTTAAAATCATGTTCTAGTTTACATATTATAATTGAAAGCTTAGCCATGCTATTGGTTATTTCTATATCAAACATTGCAAGCTACATCATGCTTTTTGGTGATTTATAATTGATTATTTATAAGAAGTAAATAGATGTGATGGGTTATGGGGTTTAGGGCTCACGGCACCGTGAGTTTGACCTAGATTTCAAAAGTGAACAAAAGAAATACAAATAAAATCAAAAAATTGGAAAACCAGCGCATGGAGTCATTGTATGTGATGTAGTACCTTAGAAAAATACCAAACATGGCATGCCAAGGATTCATAGGCAAACTCTTCACAAAATTGGCATGCTTTTAGGTCTTTCCAATGAGGTCGGATTCCAATGATTATACATAGTTAGGACATGATCTTGGTGGAGCTTTTAAATTGCTATTGGAAGCTATGTAATGCTGTTGGTTATATTGTCATGTTCCTATTTTAAAATGATAATGAACTGTCCCTCACACAATTACAGGTTACAATGCAACGTCATGAAGCATGCTATGACTGTCCCTCCGACGATGAGAACTGTGTGATTGGGCACAGTCCCAGGACTTACCAGTACCTCACCCATCTAGGACCGGCGCTGACAGATGAAGGTAATAACTTATACATGTCTAGTTATAGAATTTGAGAGATAGGACATATATCTCATTCATGAAATAATTCATGTAGGTCCCATCATTAGGGGTATAAAAGGGGGGGCTCTTGACCTAGCACCTTGGGAGCTAAATAACATCGTTTACGGAAATGATGTACCAATGTCTTATGTAAGGATTGGCCTTCTCAAATTGCTCTCACGGAGGCTTGATAGTGATAATCCGGTGATCCCTTTGTATGTCTGCTCTGTCAAGAAGTCTCTGACAGCTAAAGGGAAGTCAAAGATGGTAAGATTTCATTGTGCACAATGAATAGTAACGTGTTTGCTCAACTGCATGACACCCTAGTATCTATACTATCATATCAGGTATTTTCGAAGCCATACAGCCAGCTCTATCTCAAGCAGTACCTGGAAGCAGGAGATATTATGGTGCCAGCCTGCGCCGATGACCCGTATGCACCTGAAGGTGAAACTGAGCAGGATGTGCATTACGTCAAGCTTCGGATGGGCAACGATGGTCATGCCCAGATTACAACTAACTGGAGCATGCTTGTGACCACCTCACGCATGTCTGTTGATGACATGGCTGTGTTCGAGCTTGAACCAGATGAGGAAGTACTGTTTATCCATCTGATGAGTAATGTGCCGATAGGTAAGCCAGTTAAGTGATAACTTGAACTACTAATCTGGTGGTGTATGCATCTGCACCAACTCAACTTGTATGCCAGATATTAAGGCTTTGTATGCCAGATATTAAGGCTTTAGTACTAGTTCTGATCGGCTGGTTTATGCTATATATTAAGGCTTGAGTTGTAAAACTTGTATGACGTGTTATTCTATATGCTATTACGCTGTGCATTCTCTTATCTAAATTTTGGATGCCATCTATCTAGTCCGTCTAGCCGCTAGACCAGATAATTTTGTTTCCGTTTGAATACAACTAAGCTTAATTTATAGACATGTTGACCATCAGAGCATCACAGAAAGCACAACACATTGCAATCAGTTAATACAAACAATTCAATTCACAAAATCATGTACGAGTTAAGGCACTTCATCATAACAAGATGGTTTTAGTAAATAGAGTATAAGCATGCAGAGAAGAATGCAAGTAATCATAGCCTGCGCAACATATTGGCATATGGTTTAGACTACCAGGTGACACAATAATATAATAACATAATTAACTAACTGATAGCAACTACGCAACATATATAGGCTACATTTTTTCAACATGAACAAACATAGCCTCCTGCCCCACATTCAAGAAGGTGAAGATGCACACATTCCCTTCTTCTATCGACGCTTTTTGGAGAACCTTAGGCCAGTTTGCTATCATCTGGGCAACACCGTTGCCCTGATGGGTGAAGCTTACATTATAGAAACCATCTTGCTCACTGCAATATGTTGGAATGGTGCATGGAAGATAGCGGGCGAGGTGGGCATTGCTGTACTTTGCTGAAAAGTACTGGAGTACAAGAATACAGTCAGTTTTTGAACACAGATTCATGTGCATGAGAAGATTAAAAGAGTCAAGCAGATTACCATTTTTGCCTTCCCACGAAGGACATGTGACTTCTTCATCTCACAGATATAGTATGGAACTGTTGGCCTCAGTTTAGCAACCATTGCATTGAGATCGGCAATCTGGCGACCAGTGAGATTGATATTGCTTGCAAACACACAGTGCTTGTCGAATTTCAAGTCACCAGTTATCTTGGGACCTAGAAAGAAATGCACTACTTAGTGATCTTTATCTCCATAAGAATGTATTAAAAGATCATCAGACCCATGTTAGACAGATTCACACCTCTGCGAATGATGATAGTCTCAGCTGCCCCAGCCACCCTTGCAGGGCAACGATAGGATGAGAGTGGGCCCGATGTGAGTCTACGTGCCTTGGCTTTAGGTGTCTTGGAAGATGAGATAGTCCTTGGCTCACTATCTGAATCAGTACCTTGATATGAAGGGAGGGGGTAATCCCTATTGGTTGTGGCTTTCATGCATTTCTTGATAGCATAAGAATCATTGATTTTAAATAGCTTGAAATAATCAACAGAACGGTTCTTCTGGCTAGTACAAGCATCAGCCTAAAAATAGAGATTGTGCTTATTACAATGTTGTGTAGCACCTAAAAACACCATTGCCAGAAATAGGAATTTGTATAACCTCCACCTTAGTGGCGATATGGTCAATCGTTGGGTCCATCTGGAGACTTGCAAGCTTTTCTGAAAGAAATGGGCACCTATTTAGTGCAGGCATCTATTTCCTTGGAATAATAAACTATGCTATAATTAGCAGTATGTGCTACTACAATTTGCAATGACAGTACATCATTCCATATCCAGTATGAAGTGAAATCTACTACCATATCCAGCGATAACTACCCTACAATAATAGAGTGCGTACAGAGGTTCCCTAGCCGTGCCGCTCATCCCAAAATTTAAACTCGACATAATTCAGCATACTACATAAATTTCATTGAAATTTAGATGGTTTTTACAAAATAGGGCAAAATATGAAATAGACTAAAAAAGGTGGTCTTCGTCGGAGTCCTCGCCGGTGGCGAAGTTCACCGATGCGGCCGATGGTGCTGGCGGTGAAGCGTTGGATGGCCCAGCTCTGTCATCGGACAGGCGGCCAGAAACCATCCCGCGACGGCGACGGTTCTCCTCCACCGCGCGCTGGCTGCGGTCGTGCTCGGCCTCCTCGAGGGATGAGATGAAGGTGCGGTGCTCCTGCGCTCGCTGCGCCGATGCGTTGAAGGAGGGGAGAGGGTACTGATGCTCGCGGCGCTGGCGCTCCGCCGCCACCTTCGCAAGCCCTACGGCCACGTCCGCCTGGAAGAGGCGTCTCTCACCCTCCGCCATCGCAGCCATCGCCGCTTCGATGTTGCGGCGGTGGGCGTCGGTGCGGGCGGCAGTATGGTCCTCCGCCAGCCTTGCCGCTGCCGCCCTCCTCTCGGCAGCCATGAGCTCCTGCGCCGCCCGGTCGCGGCACTGCGTCTCGAACGACACTACGATCGCGGCGGCCTCCTCCGCCTCCGCGTCCGTCGGCAGCTCGGCGAGGAACTCCTCGTCGTCGGAGTCCTCCTCCTCCTCGCCCTGCGGCGGAGCTGGGTCCTGCGGCGGCGGCGATGGAGGTGGGGGTGGTGGTGCTGGTGGCGCGCCGGAACCGCCTCGAGGGAGCATGGCGTAGGTTGTCAAGAGACGGCGAGGCATTTTCTACCGGTGGTTGGAGGATGTGAACCTACCGTTGAGGCGACGAGCTATTTATAGCCGGGAATGGGGCGGGAAAATGAAGGACAAGGGGCGGGAAGCGCGCGACATGGCATTCATTTCCCGCCGACGTGTGCTGCGATGCGACGGCTCGCTGCCCCGCTGCAAAGCTGTTTCCGTTTGCAGCGCCATTACTGGGCGCGGGAGACGAGACGAGTGGAGACGACGAAGCGTCGGTCGTGCCGCTGACAGTGGGCCACGCATTACTGGGCGAGTGGAGATGCTCGTAGATCT
This sequence comes from Dactylis glomerata, assembly GCA_007115705.1. Lineage (NCBI taxonomy): Eukaryota > Viridiplantae > Streptophyta > Magnoliopsida > Poales > Poaceae > Dactylis > Dactylis glomerata. The sequence continues at coordinate 927,392 of QXEO01000454.1, forward strand.
AGTACGCGATGGAGCGAAGAAAAAAAGGGACGCGACTTAAAATCACCGTACGTGCTCGAGGCCCACCGCCGGCGATCTAGGAAGAACACTGGCAAGGTTCCCTTGGAAGCGAGAGGAGAGCGGACAATCTTCTCCGCGGACTAGGAATCGAGCGGCACTTACCAGCCTTCCTACAGCGGAGAAGAGAGGACGGTCTTCTCTGGGGACAGGATTACGACGCCGCGCAGGGGATTTCATCGCCGGAGCTGCTAGGGGACGGTTTTCTACAGCGCGCGAGAGGCAGGGGAGTTTGGATTTGGGAGAAATGATGGTAACAGTGGGGCCAGGGGAGTGGAGGCAAGGCAAGAGGTGGGCGAGGAGGCCACGTTGCCACGCGGCAGCTAACCAGATAGCGTCGGCGGCGGCTGACTCGTTGCAACAGCTATGTCGATGACGAGTGGGTCCACGAGCATGGCAGAATAGAACACAAGCCTTATTCTTAAAAAACAGAAAATACATAATCAGCCCACATTGTCTTATTTTATGACCAGATTAATAGGACCATAATACATGCCATAGGGGAGTTTTCACGAAAAAGCATTAAAATTAGACCTCAAACAGTAGAAATTTAGATAAGTAAATAAAATTTTAAAACAATAATTATTCTAACAGTAGAGGAACTATATCTTGACGACATGGTGTTGATCCATGGGGTCAGTGGGAATAATCGGTAAAATTGTTTGCACCATACAGAAGGTCACACGTGCACCATCCCATTCATACATCTTTCCATGGAACTAATGGGTTCGTAGCATAGAAAACAAAAAATTTCCTACGCAAGAACACATAAACTAGCCAAGATACTCTACGAGGTGGTAGCAACAGAGACTAACCCTCGACGACCGTAAGCGGGGATTACGTTCCCACACAAACGTTGACGATGGAGAGTCGATGTAGACGCACGTAGTCGACGTAGTTGTTCACTTGACGTAGTCGACGTAGTGGTTCACTTGACGATCACAAGATCGTGTACACGGCGCCACAAGTGGCAGCGCCCCCGTGCTCGGTCACACGTACAGCTCGTCGTCGACTCCTCCACGCCCTCGGTCCAGCGGGGCAGCGGAAGAAGGGATCCGCCGGACACTCCACCACACACTTCTCCAAGTGTATGAACTATGAACTACAATTCCGGCAGAGCTTCGCTAAGCTCAGACGGAAATTGGGCAGCAACTATGCGGGAAGGGGAGGATCAAGAAGTGTGTCACATGGAGGAGAGGGAGGGGTTTATATAGGGGAGGAGGGGCAGCCCCCAAGGGGTGGCCGGCCAAGGAGGCCCTCCTCCTCTTCATGGTGGTAACCCCCTCTTCATTCCCTTCATGGTGGTAACCCCCTCATCAACATGAGGTAACCCCCATTTTAATTTTGCATGACATTCATGCTAATTAAAATTCACACTTATTGATTTAATAAAACATTTTTATTTCTTTAATATTTGTTAATTCATTCAATTAACAAACATTAACAAATACACCCTTGAGTTATTTCGATATCCCGAAACAGTTTTGGTGCTTTTCTGAAACAACCCTTATGCTGTCCTGTAATTCGATCGGAGTATCGTATCCACTCAAAAACGACGGCGAACCTTAAGTGTGTCACCCTACGGTTCGTGAATAACGTGGACATGATCGAGACTCCTCTCCGATCAATAATCAACAGCGGGATCTGGAAATCCATGATGACTCCCACTTACTCAACGATGAACTAGTGATCGTGTGAACCAGTAACGAATATAGTTAATTCCTTTTGTCTCGCGATATTATTACTTGTCCGAGATCCGATCATTTGGTATCAACCATACCTAGTTCGATCTCGTTCCCGACAAGTCTCTTTACTCGTTCCGTGATAATGCATTCCTGTGACCTAGTCACATGCTTGCAAGCGATTCTAATGCAATATCACCGAGAAGGGCCCAGAGAATATCTTCCCGTCATCGGGTCGGACAAATTCCACTCTTGATCCATGAGCCTCAACTAATACTTTCAGAATACCCAAATCAACCTTTATAATCACCCTGTGACGGTGTGACGTTTGATATCATCAAAGCACTCTTCCGGTATCAGTGATTAACATGATCTCATGGTCTGAGGATTAGAACTATTTCGTATGAGTTTGATATAGCAATGAACTTGATGACTTGATCGTTTTGCTATTCATACTATGGGTGTGAGTGTTCATCACATCATTCTTCTAATGATATGACCCCGTTATTAACAACATCCAATGTTCATGATCAGGAAACCTTGATCATCAATTAATCAACGAGCTAGTATAAAAGAGAGGCTTTACTAGGAACCTTTTTAGTTTATTAATCACACAAGTATTAATGTTTCCGATTAATACAATTCTAGCATGAGAAATAAACATTTATCATAAACATGGAATATGATAATAACCACTTTATTATTGCCTCTCGGGCATATTCCCTTCAGTCTCCCACTTGCACTAGAGTCAATAATCTAGTTGATACTTGCGTATATAACACTTATGGCTTTCACGTGTTATCCGTACGCGTTGCAGTGGTTAATCTGATCTCCAGATCTGACACTTTCAGTTCTGTGTGTATTTGTATGTCTTTGCGTCTCTACGCATAACTCATTCTCAAATGAGATAGTTGGGTATAAATTTGGTCCTTAGGTGAGACCTTAGTTCCTTTTAGCTAAAATCATGTTGTCACTATTGTCGCACAATAGATCTTCACAGTAATAGCCAGCTTGGAACTACACCTAGTTTGATAACAAACTTCTTGACACAAATGCCCTCTTTTGCTACTTCTAAAGCAGCCATATACTCAACCTTTGTTGTAGAATCTATCACAATGTCTTAACTTTGGAACTCATCCAAATCCATCATGGAACTTCCTTCCATTACATTGTGCCACCTAAACATATAGCTAAAATTGAGATAAACTTAATTTGTATCTTGTGACAAACTTAGTATCTATGTAACACTTTACAATGAATTATGTGTCACTTTGTCATACATAATATATATCCTTAGTCCTTCCAAAGCACATAAGGATATCTCTACTATTGTCCAGTGATCATCTTATGACTTTTATCACTCTGGTATATACTCATAACATTTAGAGCATAGGACATATCTGGATATGTACATATCATGGTATACATGATCGATCAAATCATTCATGTGGCTTCACTCATCAAGTGTCAAAAACACCTGAATCTTGTTTCAACCTCTTCCATGCGACAAGAACTTTTCTTGTCGTTTCCATATTGAACTTCATTCAGTGTTTCATCTATGTACTTTGGCACAACCATATTGGTACCTCGATCTATCTATATAGACATCGAGACCCAATATTTTGGTTTTGCCTAAGTCTTTCATTGAAATCTAATTTTAATGAAATTCCTAACCTATGCCAATAAAAGATACATCATTTCCAATTAACAATATGTCTTCTACATAATGTACTGAAAATATGTCTCAGCGCTCCCACTTAATTTCTTGCAAATGCAAGCATATTCATCGTATCTGATGAAACTAAACCTTTTAATTATTTCATCACGGTGAATATTCCAACTCCGCGATGCTTACTTCAACCATTGAAGTTTGCATGCCTTTTAGCATCCTTTGAATTTACAAAACCCATTGGACCATGTCATGTACATGTCCTAGGTAACCATTCTATTAGAAGAATGTTGTCTTGTTTGTTCAACTAACATATACCAAACTTGGCATATGTAGTGGTTGCTACAGTAATCCTTCTAGACAAAATATCGCTATGGAAGATCAAATGTTGTCTTAGTCAACTCATTGAACACAATCGTAAACTCTTTTAACGATGTGTCGACTATTTCAAAGATGTTAAACATCCATGTCTGTCTTTATAGATCCAAATACGTTCATTAGGCTTCATGCCTTTTGAGGGTCTTCCAAGTTCATAAACTTGGTTTCTCGTGTATGGAACTATCATGGATTTTATGGCTTCTAGCCATTTGACGGAGTCAGGGCCCATCATTGCTTCTTTGCATGCAGTCGGTTCATCATTGTCAGACAATAATGATTCATTCTCAAATCTAACTATTTGATTGTTACCCGATTCACGCGGTTCAATAGGAACTTTGATCTATATGACCACAACCTTTGAGGTACGACAGCCATGCGCATTGTGGCCGCCTCTGGAACACTTCCCAGCGCTGCGCTACTCAGCACATATAGCTTAGGTTCAACAACCTAATCAAAGTTCTATTGTCCTCCCACTTGACTTTTTGCGAAAAATTCCTTCTCAAGAAACTTGACGTTTTCGGCAACAAACACTTTTGTCTTAGATGTTCTGGAGGAATACCCAACATTTATTTTGGGATAACCTACAAAGAAGTATTTATCCGACTTTGGTTGTAAACATTTTACATATGCCTAGCATACCAAAATTTCAGAAAAGAGAACTTGGGTTTTATCCCATGCCATATCTCATATGGTGTCATTTCAATGGACCATGATGGCGCTCTTTTCAGTGTAAAAAGTGGTAGTCTCTAAAGCTTTATCCTTAAAATATAATGGCAGTTTTATAGATGACACCTTTGATCCAACGATGTCAAACAAAGTTTGATTTCATCTCTCGAACACTCCATACTCCTATGGTGTTTCAGGAAATACAAGTCTATGGAACGATTCCTCAACTTTTAGGTGTTTGCTAAACTTGTAACTCAAATATATTCCTTTATGATCAAATCATAAATTCTTTATTCTCTTGTTACAATGATTTTCAACTTCATCTAGAAATACTTTGAACAATATTCAAATATTTCATGCTTCTTCCTTATCAAGTAAATATACACATATATCTACTCAAATCATCGGTTAAAGTAAATAAAGTTCAAGAATTCACCACACACGGCTACACATAATGGACTATATACATCAACATGTACAATATCCAATAAGTTAGTCGTCCGTTCTTCTTTGGCCTACAAACGGAGTTTTAATCATCTCTAGGAAATTTTCACAAGCGTCAATTGATTCAAAATCAAAAGACTCCAAAATCCCATCAACATGGAGTTTCTTCATGTTTACTTTCCAATATGATTTAAATGGTGGTGTCACTCATAAGTGATCTTCTAATCATTTGTCTTGAGACACTTTTAGCATCAGTGTTATGGATGTGATTTCTCCAATAAGATAAGCGTTCATCCATCTTTTATGAATGCGGTAATAATTTGAACAACCACTGTTCTCATAATACCAGAACAAAATAACAATTATTCAAACAAATCTTGAAGGCTAGGTTTAATTCCAACGAAACACAATAACACTTTATTTGTTTTCGATGAGAATCATCCCATATTCATTTGCTAGTTAATTAGGCCATTGTAGTTCTTGTATTGCGTTGTTCTGTATGACAGTTCATACCAACCAATTTAGTATCAAATACCCAAGAACCACATTGTTTTAACAAGCAACGAATACACCCATAACATGTATATCTTCTATATACCTGAGCTGGACATATCCAGTCTTTTCTTTTCCGCCAGAATAAATTTTGGATTCTCTTTTAGCAATTCTTTTCCTTCTAGAAGAATCTATCAACATCAATAGTAGCGCCATTCACATGGCACATAGTTCAAGGCATGATTAGTCAAACACTAATACCCTTGGACTCACACTTTGAAGTAGATCACCATAATCACATATTTGGCGTTCTTCCAAATTCCATTCTTTAGTAATCTATTAATGTAGTAAACATTTTACCTACATTTTTCCATTCATCCTATCATGACAACTTTCATGATCGAGCTACTATAGCTCATGAGGACGAATTGTGAGTATAATGTTAGTTCCTAAAACGTTTTTAGGAAATCTGGACGCCTAGCGTCTCCAATCTTCGCAAATTCTCATACAATATGAGAACATGTGTCTTACTAAATTATACTCTATCACTTTGCAACCAAACATTGTTTCAGATATCACAATATCTTCCACACATGATAGTTTATGAAACAATTCTTTCAACTCCTAGATAACCTTGATACTAAAAACAACTTTTGAATATCAAGGATCATGGAGGCAAGTGTGATACTTAGATACTAACACTGGAATTTTTACTCTTGATTTAATACTACTTGTTAAAATTCATCGAGTAAACAAGGTTTGCTAAAAGTTTGCAATAGGACTTTAAACTTTAGATTGACATTCAAACAATACGATACCAGTTCGTAAAGTTAACATCCAGAATTCTATAGTCCTATTATCTCAATTATAGCTAAACGCAAGGTAGTAAACGGATGCCAATGCCTACAACAAACTATGCAAATTCACTTTGATTTAGTTCATGATAAATTGAGTTCTATAATTCAAAATTACTAGGTGAACTCCCACTTAAAAACAACACCCCTCTTAGTTTTCTTAAGTGATTACACGAACCAAATTCACTATACCACAACCGATCATCACGTGCAACGGCATAGTTTCAAAGGCGAACATCACCATGTTCATCATATCAACCATATGACTCATGCTTAACCTTTCGGTTCGTGTTCCGAGGCCATGTCTGTACATGCTAGGCTCGCCAAGTAGAACCATAGCACTTGCATGTGTAAAACTGTCTTACACCCGTCGTATGTGAACGTAGAGTCTGTCACACCCGATCATCATGTGGTGTCTCGAAACGACGAACTTTCTTAACGGTGCATGCTATGGAAGAACACATTTTTATCTTGATATTTATGTGAGAGGGATCATCTTATAATGCTATCGCGCGATCAAATCTAAGCAAAATAAGATGCATAAAAGGATAAACATCACATGCATATATAATGTGATATGATATGGTCCTTCACGCATTCGATCTCCATCTTGTGCGTCATGGCATGATCTCCATCATTCCACCGGCGTAGCACCAAGGTCCATGGTGCGCCACCTTGGTTGTCTTCCTCCATTACAATATATCACTTGGATATATATATTCGGCACGCAGGCCATTTAAATGTAAAGACAACCATATGGCTCCTGCCGGTTGTTTATAACTTACAAAAAGGATCATCGCATACAATTTGTAACATAAACAATTTAACCATATCACATCACATGCCCTGCAAAAACAAGTTAGACGTTTCTAATTTGTCTTGCATATTTTACGTGGTTTGGGGCTTTCTAGGAAGAACCGTTCTTACCTA
>QXEO01000454.1:935705-1079026 GCA_007115705.1 Dactylis glomerata
AGAGCAATTGGAGCGAGATCTAACCTTATCCCCCTCTCTATATGGCAAGCTCTCGCATGCAAGGAACTCACGTCCACGGTTGCCATTGTCGTTCGTCTTATAGATCGACCGCTTCAGAGGCTCCTGGCGTGGGCAGTCAGGGCATCTTGTCAAAGGCACGGGTCCATACTGCGGCCATGAGGAACGGGAGGTCGAAGAGAAACTAGATATCACCCGCCTACCGGAGAAGGGCTGCCGCTGGCGGAGAAGAAGAACAATGGGGCGCGGGGAAAGAAAGGGGAAGCAATGGCACGGTCACAGGCGCGGGGCTGGCTTGGGCTCCCATTTTGCAACGGGCACCTGGGTAAGTGATACGTCTCCAACGTATCCATAATTTTTGATGCTCCATGCTTGTTTTTACACCTTTTGCTTAGTGTTTCGTTACACTTCGTGGCATTTTTATGCATTTTCCGGAATTAACCTATTAATGAGTTGCCACAGTGCCAGTTCCCTGTTTTCTACTGTTTTTGTGTTTCAGAAATGCTACACAGGAAATATTCTCAGAATTGGACGAAACAAAAGCCAGACATCCAGATATTTCACGGAGCTTCCAGAACACCGAAGAGGAGACAGAGCCGAGCCAGAGGGCGGCCACACCATAGGGCGGCACGGCCTAGGGCTGGCCCGTGCCCCCTAGTGGTGTGGGCCCCCTGGTCCACCTCTGACGCTGCCCCTTCGCCTATAAAGACCCCCCGACGGGAAAAACCTAAACACCTGATTACTTTTCCGGAAACACATCGCGATCCGCCACCGTCGTCGACCCGAAATCGGGAGGGTCCAGAAGCTCATCCCGGCACCCTGCCGGAGAGGGGAATCGCCACCGAAGGTCTTCTTCATCGCCATGCTTGCCTCCGGCGCGATGAGTGAGTAGTCTACCTTGGACTATGGGTCCATAGCAGTAGCTAGATGGTTGTCTTCTCCACCACGAGCTTCATGTTTAGATCTCGTGAGCTGCTTTACATGATCGAGATCACTGTTATGTAATTCTACATGTTGTGTTTGTTTGGATCCGATGAATATTGGTGTTATGATTGAGTTGATGTACTGAATTTTATATTATGTTATCTCTATGTTGTTTATGATCTTGCTTGCTCTCCGTTGTTAGTAGCTATCTTGGCCGAGTAGTTGCTAGTGACTCCAAGATGGGGTATTTATGCTCGATAGTGGGTTCATGCCTCTATTTAATCTGGGGAGTGACAGAAACCTCTAAGATTGTATATGTGTTGTTGCTACTAGGGGGAAAACAACATTCATATGCTCAAGGGCATATGCTTTGTTTACATTACACACTTTGCTTAATGCAATTATCTGTTGTTCGCAACTTAATACTCGTGGAGTTCTCGGATTGATTCACCACAAGTGGATTATTAGTCATAGATGCAGTTGGATGGCGGTCTATGTATCTTGTTGTAATGCCCAGAGTAAATCTCATAGTGATCCTCTCGACATGCACGTTGTCTTTATTCTATCAATTGCCCAACTGTAATTTGTTTACCCAGCATGTATTATTTTATCTTATGGAGAGACACCACTAGTGAACTGTGGACCCCGGTCCTATTTCCATTATATTGCTTTCACCTGTTTACTTTACTCGCACTGTTTACTTTACTCACATACTATTACTATTTTTCACTCGATACGCTCATTCATTTGTTTCAAGCAAACCGGTGAGATTGACAACGTCATCGTAAGTTGGGAACAAAGTATTTGGTTGTGTTGTGTGCAGGTTCCACGTTGCTACTTGTTGAAGACGCGCTAACTCGTTATATCGTTAACGGCGCCCTTGTTGGAGTGTCACTAGGCTAGCAAGCATCACCTTCTGGAGTTTGGCCTTTTCCTACTGGATTCGATAAACCTTGGTTTCTTACTGAGGGAAAACTGCTGCTTTACTCATCATACCTTCCTCTTAGGGTTCCCAACTGGACGACGATTCACATCAACCGTACCACCACAAGCAGTAAGCTGTGGGTCCGGCGCGCTAACGTGGACAAGTTGTGGGTCCCACGATAATCTGGATAAGTGAAGACGTGTCCACTGCGGGGCACCAACAGCGGCCCCACTTTCCAGCACCAACCAACGGTCAACTAAATGGGATTCCTCCCGTCCGAGCTCCTTGTGAGGGTTTCAGACAAGGGCTTGGGCAAAACTGAGGAAAAACTAAGCGGCTGTGGAAAACTGAGCACAACTAAGGACCCGAGGGCACGAAAATAGAAATCCTAAAAATGAATGTTTAAGGTGCCAGACAACGAGCATCTACATCTTCTCTGCAACTGTTTGATCCCCTTAACTGAATGAATCTGGAGTGCACGATCATTGCAATAGGCAAACCACCAAGCTCAATATGTTTTTGTGTGTATGCAATATTTTCGAGTGATGTGTAAAAATTATAATATTCAGAAAAAATTGTGAAAAAAATTGTGGCATATTGAACACCCCCATGTAGTAAAGAACAATGTCATTCGCAACAAAGATATTTTGTTACAGCAACATATTGTTAACGTGTGTCATGATTTGCAACAAACAGAACCAACACACAGATCCAAAAGGAAGGCATATGCTAATTCCTCATCATGGACTGATATTGTTATTTGATCTTCTAGATTAGTTTTATTTTGTGTATGAAAGTCTTTTACAACTGTATATTACAAACCCAAAAAAATTGTAAATATAGTTACCAAGGCTGCTGTTTCCCTTGAAAAAATAACGTGTCCAACATATATGACAAACGCATACAACATCACACTCACAGGGTTGTATAACTAAAGAAATCCTTTTGAAGCATAAGCCTACAAACCGTTGCACACATGTTGCTCATCAGTACACAACAAACCGTAGCCAGACCCTAGGCTACAGGGGCCTTGGCCCGGGGCGTAGAGGAAAAATCCTCCGTTCACTGTAGTGATTTTACAATGTTTAACACGGTTTGACACTGTAGCAATTGCTGTTGACCTGGGCGTACACCCTGGATGGCTACGCTACTGGAGACGAGTGTAGCATGTTACAACAACTTTTGAAATATAAAAACTCCAAAAATTACTAACCTCCACACCAGTGAGCTTGACGGTGAAAAATCTAGATCACTAGAGCCTCATTGGTGCGAGATCTGGTGAATGTGGATGCATCTATAATGTTTTGTCTTCTTTCGACCTGGTCGCAGCCATTCTTTCATGGAGAGCTTGATTCTTTGGAAGTGGAGGAGCTGCAGCAGCAGCGGTTAACGCGTGAAATAGTTTTATGTAGCGCAGCCGCCGACATGTATATGAGCTGCGGCCGAAGGAGAAGCTCGCAAGCCACATGCACGTGCTATCTCGGGAGCGATAGTGGCATGCTAACGCATCCGCCACTAGGGTATTGTTTGGCCATTTTTTTTATCCTGAAACATAATCTACCATTTATATAGAAATACACTCGCAAGAAGGTTAGCCAAATGTGCATAAACAAATAAATGTTCATGCAATGACAGATTCAATAGGTCTCAAGTTTAAGACCCGCCAATTATGCATTATTAAATACAAAATCATTGCAACCTCCCATCGAACCCTGTCTATTTTTTCCTATAAGTTCACAAACTAGACGTGAGGGATTGTGTTAAAATATATAGCCTAACTCTTTTTATCAGTTTGTATTTTTAGGATAGTTGGCTATTACATCATTCAATATGGTATCAGAACCAATGGCTCATGAACAATGAAAAAATAGCACGCTATTTCACGCTCTTTAGAGCGCTATAGCGTATTTGGAGGGTCCATGCTGAATTTTTGCAATTTTCTCACAATTGCGCTATTTTTAAAATATCATGCTATATCGTGCTAAAACACCATAGCGTTAGTGCTATTTTAAATATAGGATGTTATTTCTTTTATTGGACTAGTTGTGAACTATTTGAGCGTATGATGAGAGTGTGGAGTAAGCGGACATATGACGCAAATCTTAATTGTTAAACATAACTAATCACTAAACATCTATATGTTTAACTATATCTTTTATTCTTGCTAAAATCCTTTATTTTTGGGCTATTTACAAAACAGCACGCTTAGTGTTATATAGCGTGTATAACATCTGGAGAAAGGCCTCGCTAAATGAAATAGCGCGCTATTTTTACCTTGCTCGTGAACCAATCTAATAAAATCCATCCATGGATTTACAAGATAAAAAAGATTTGGGAAAGTATTAGAACAAACTATGACGCATTTGTAGTTTAAATATACCTACTTTCTTTAAAATTGGTGAAAATCCTTTAAATGTGAAAAGTACAAAGCTTAGAAATTCATATAAGTTGGGAATCATCCATCACATGTGGTCTCGCTAGAGTGAAAAATTAGAGTGGTGCCATTTTGCAACATATTCTTTGCACATTCTTCTCAAAAAAACATTTTTGACACTTAACAAGTAATGGGTATAAAATTTAAACTCTCTTTAGATACATTGTTTTTCCTCCCAAGATGCACCTTGTGCCAAATATGGGCACATTATCACATACTACGCCATCAATATGGCCATGAACATGTTCATTCTGGCTTGAAAGCCATGAATGTTCATAAATGATCATACATCTTGTGAATATTATCTTACAAAATATGTCAAAATCTAAGTTTATCATTTTTATTTGTAACTATACTCATAAAGGACCTAATGCGCAAGTTTTTCATTTTTTTTGGATATATTCTTCCATAGTTTTGAAAATGTGGTCAAAATTTCTGCGTGACCATTCGTACAAAGGGGTTGATTATCACAAACTCTTAGTGGATCTCTCGTGTAATGCCTACATGTGTATCTTAAATGATTTTTGGATAAAAATAGAGCAAACTATGACACACCTGGTGTTAAAATTTCACTTATTTTCTGTAAAAGTATAGAATGTTATTCAAACGAGGAAAACAAGTTGGAAGTTTGCAAATTCATAGAAGTTGGGAATTATTCATCAAATGTTATCTCGCTTGAGTGAAAATAGAGTGGTACCATTTTGCATGATATAACCATTTGTTACACTTAAAATTTTAAAAAATTGCAAAAACTAAACTCTCTCAAAGAACATAGTTTATCCTGCCAAGATGCACCTTTGTACCAAATATGACCACATTATCACAAACTATGCCATGAATATGATGATGAGCACGATCATTTAGTTTAAAAATCATGAACGCTACAATTACACAAAAAAGGACTTGTTGGAATTTGCCCATAGATCAATCACATGAAGCTAGATAAACACACGCAAAGACTACTTTTATCGCTAAGCGTGCGTATCGCACGCTTTAAACTTTTCTTTATTTCTCTCTCTATATCCCACGGTGTTACAACTTACGCAGCCTGATGTGCATATATATGCACGGCCAGACCAAGACCAACCGACACTCAAACCTAGACCTACTCGTACAGAGCTAATCAGCTATTCCTAATTAAGCCAACGCAGTACTACACGGACATAGTCCAAACCGGACTACTAGTACTAATTAACAAGCTAACCCACGTATGGATACTACTAGAACCCCACACGTGTACTTACCTAATTACAGAACCTAATTAGACTCACACATTAAGGCAAGATTATTGCTAACAATCTCTCCCTAATCTTGACTTGTTGTATCCTCATACTTCTACTGGTCTTGACTCCTTGCAGACTCGCGTCATGACGAATCAACTCGACGTATGATCTAGACTCCCAATCACGTTGCCAGGCAGACACCTTCGGCCACCCCTAACGCACACATGCCGACTACCTTGTGGACACCTTCAGCCACTCCAGCCTCATGTGGAGATGGATCCTCATTGAAGAGACTCCCCTTTAACTGATCCTTGTCAACATACGGAGAATCGCCATCCTCACGTCGAGACCCTCGGTCGCACCTCGCACCGGACAGCAACACGACGTGACACGCTTCACCTGCAACGGATCCTCACAGAAACAAGCACTTGGACACAAAGATGACTGACGGACTCGATGCCAACTCGACGTGCCAACTTGCACATCCATGACTCCTTGACACATACTCTTCTGAACGACGATCTTGATGAGACTCCCGACACCGCACCTCGGCACCACCTCTCCCATCAATGATCATCCTCGTCCATTGCATTCATGACGACAACTCCCTATCGCCCTTCTGTATTGCTTTGCCAAACGGCAATCGTCCGCCGCCTCGCCGACGACGGCATGTTCACCGTCTCCACCCAGTTGCTCCGCCGACCGACGATCGCCCGCCCTGAGGCGGTAGCAGTCGCCTCCCCGGGGCAAGCGCAGCTTCAGATCTTCGACCTTGCTCTGATACCAATTATTGGAATTTGCCCATAGATCAATCACATAAAGCTAGATAAACACACGCAAAGACTACTTTTATCGCCAAGCGTGCGTATCGCACGCTTTAAACTTTTCTTTATTTCTCTCTCTGTATCCCACGGTATTACAACTTACGCAGCCCGATGTGCATATATATGCACGGGCAGACCAAGACCAACCGACACTCAAACCTAGACCTACTCGTACACAGCTAATCAGCTATTCCTAATTAAGCCAACACAGTACTACACGGACATAGTCCAAACCGGACTACTAGTGCTAATTAACAAGCTAACCCACGTATGGATACTACTAGAACCCCACACGTGTACTTACCTAATTACAGAACCTAATTAGACTCACACATTAAGGCAAGATTATTGCTAACAGGACTCACTATGGTGATAGTAACACAGACAACATATATCTATTCTAATATTATCCTAAGTACTTGTAGATGACTCCACCGGTTTCTCCTTCCCAAAGCTGACGGTCGACATCCGCTTGTTCGATGTCCTCATGCATAGACATCAAAAGTTGTCCCTGCATGTATCGACCTCTTGTGACTGAATACCTTGTTAGATCTCCAAATTCAGCCTAAGAATCAACCGAATACCATATAAATTTTTGCCAAAAGGTGATTATTACTTTTGAGCATGTTGCATACAAATCTTCCAACCTCACAAAGACACCTACATATTATTATTAGGGGACATGCTATTTGACTGCCACGGTGCTGAATAGTTATTTTACACCCACCCTACATTATTTTTACTCCCTCTATATCCCAAATATGATGCCTATAATTTTTAGATAAAGTCAAACTTTGTAAAGTTTGACCAACTCTTTTGAAAATAAGTGTTGACATTTATAGCCTGAAACCAATATGGTTAGATAGATCATGAAACATATTTTCATATTGTGTGTATTTGGTATTGTAGATGTTGATATTTTTTGTATATAATTATTCAAACTTTAAATAATTTAACTTTAACCAAAATCTATAGGCATCCTATTTTGGGAAGGAGGAAGTACGCAGGGATGGCAACGGGTCTGCTCCCCCCACCGTGGAGTGCCTTCTCATCCCCATCCCCATTTAGCAACCGGAGAGATTTTTTCCATCCACATGCCATCCCCATCGGGTTCTGGGCGGGGATCGGTTTCCATATTACGAAGATAAATTCAAACGATCTCCTTATAATTTTATGATTTTCTAGTTTTTTATATGACAATAAGTAAAATTTTAATATACATATATGGTGAAATGACAACAAATTACTAGCATATGTTAAATATTATTAAAATATACTACACTAGTCATGATATTACAACATATACATAAATAATGTACCGTCCACCAATTCTAATGAATTTATAAGTACATACCGGGAACGGGGATGGGGAGATCTTTCATCCCCATCCCTATTTACAATTGGAGGGATCAAAGTTTCCCATATCCGTCTTCTAATAGATGAATTCTCCACGGGTTTACGGGGAACGGGGCCCCATTGCCATCCTGATGTCTACGCACTTCTATTCTTGTAGACACTTGTTGGGCCTCCAAGTGCAGAGGTTTGTAGAACAGCAACAAGTTTCCCTTAAGTGGATCACCCAAGGTTTATCGAACTCAGGGAGGTTAGAGGTCAAAGCTATCCCTCTCAAGCAACCCTGCAATTACGATACAGAAAGTCTCTTGTGTCCCCAACACACCCAATACACTTGTCAGATGTATAGGTGCACTAGTTCGGCGAAGAGATAGTGAAATACAAGTGGTATAGATGATTATAAGTAGCAAACGTGATGTGAAATAAATATCGCTGCGAGCAAACAAGTAACAAAATAGCAAGTAAACGGTGTGCAAAGCTTGGAAACAAGGCCTAGGGATCATACTTTCACTAGTGGACACACTCCCAACAATGTAACATGAATGAACAAATAAATAACTTCTCTCCACTATGGTACTCTGAATTACTCTCCTATTGAATAACACTAATCATTGCGTAGTGGCTACAGAAGCACCCCTTAAAGTTCATCAAGTACTTGACAAACACCACTCATAGAGATATCCAAATCAGATCACAATTCAAGATAGAAATCATTGCAACTTAGACCAAGTACTAACACGGTGCACACACTGTCAACTTTACACCATGAAAGGAGGAATAGATCACTCAAACTATCATAGTAATAATTATTCTCATAATCCACAAGAGATCACAATTATAGCCTAAACCAAGTACCACCATGATGCACGCACTGTCACCGTTACGCCATGGCAGGAGGAATAGATTACTTTAATAACATCACTAGAGTACACTATAATAATTAAGCATAGGAGTAGCATAATATCTGAATAATAACATCTACTTGTTCAACATGATACAAAGCTCACGATCACATAAAGATCACATCATGGGAGAGAGAGGTGAACCACATAGCTACCGGTAGAGCCCTCAGCCCCGGGGATGAACTACTCCCTCCTCATCATAGGAGACAGCAAGGTTGATGGAGATGGCGGTGAGGTCGATGGAGACGGTGGAGACGGCGATGGAGATCGATGGAGATGGCTCCGGGGGCACTTCCCCGTCCCGGCAGGGTGCCGGAACAAAGACTTCTGTCCCCCGAAATTCGTCGACGGTGGCGGCGGAGCTGCGGAACTACTTCTGGAAAATTGCCGAATCCTCTAGGGTTTTCCGTCCCGAGGCTTTATATAGGCGAAGGGGCGTCGCGAGAGGGCAGCCAGGGGCTCCTCACACATGGGTGGCGCGGCCAGGGCCTGGGCCGCGCCACCCTAGTGTGAGGGCAGGCCCTGGCCCCTCTCTGGCTCTCTTTCGGATGTCTGGATGCTCCCGGGTAAAATAAGACTTCAGGAACTTGTTTCG
This sequence comes from Dactylis glomerata, assembly GCA_007115705.1. Lineage (NCBI taxonomy): Eukaryota > Viridiplantae > Streptophyta > Magnoliopsida > Poales > Poaceae > Dactylis > Dactylis glomerata. The sequence continues at coordinate 944,904 of QXEO01000454.1, forward strand.
TCCAATTCCGAGAATATTTCCTGTGTATCACTCTGAAACACAAAAACAGCAGAAAACAGGGAACTGGCACTGTGGCAACTCGTTAATAGGTTAGTTCCGGAAAATGCATAAAAGTGCCACTAAGTGTAACGAAACAATAGGCAAATGGTGTAAAAACAAGCATGGAGCATCAAAAATTATAGATACGTTTGAGACGTATCAAGCATCCCCAAGCTTAACTCCTGCTCGTCCTCGAGTAGGTAAGTGATAACAAACGAATAATTTTTGAGGTGACATGCACCATCACAATCTTGATCATATATGTAAGCATTGTGAGCTGGGATCATAAGAACTTAAAACATGGCATGAAAGATATAATCTTGACAATAGAAACTTAGCAACCATGTTATAACATGAAAATGAACACAAACAAAAGATCATGAAAATGAAACAATGAAAGTCAAACGTGTGTTCAAATCATAAGGAAAAACATACAAATGGTTTTCAGCTTGTCCTTCATGGAGAGCAAAACATAAATGCATAGGACACCTTCAAGTTTAAGAGGGCGACTAGATACAAGTAATTTAAGAACAAGTGAAACCATGATCATGAATCAATCAATGAAAACTTTGGGACAATGCACATTACACTCAGAATGACAACTATGCTCTCTTAATGGTGCATAAAGAAAGAAGGTGGTGACTCAACATAAAAGTAAAAAGAAAGGCCCTTCGCAGAGGGAAGCAGTGATTAAACATGTGCTAGAGCTTTTCATTTGTAAAACAAAGAGATAAAAATTGGTTTTGAGAGGTGGTTGTCTTTGTCAACGACTGGCAATGGGGTTCTTACTATCTTCCATACAAAAATGAAGTAAGTTTTTGAGAGAGAGAGATTGGCACTTTTTGTGCTCTTTTATAAAGCTTGGCACTCCTCCTCACCTTTTTTTTCACAAACCATGGCTAACCGATTCCATCGGGTGCCCACCAACATTCACTTTCCATGGAGGAGTGCCTTTTTTCTTTCTTTTTTTCTCTTTTTTTTCTTTTTGGAATAAGCAATATGGAAGATAGCAAATCCGACCACTACGTCCCCATGAGCTAAAAACAGTGTCACAAAACGAGAAGTGTTTTGAAGGTTTTTTGAAAGGTAGCACATGAAAATTTACTTTGGAATGGCTTACAAATACCATGCATAGGAATTTATAGTGGACACAATGGCAAACTTGGTTTTTGGGAGTTGGATGCACGAGTAGAGCTCATACTCAGTACAAAATGAGGGCTAGCAAAAGACTGGGAGCGACCAACTAAGAGAGCAATAATGGCCATAATCATGCAAAGCGACAAAGAAACATTAAAAGAAGCATAAGATGGCATCAAAAGTCAAAAACTAAATGATCATAGAGGCTATTGGCGACTTATTTTTGTAGTCAACATGGTGTAAGCATGCGCCAAGTCAACCCAAATAAGGCATCAAAGGAGAAAACCAAAATAATGCTTCCATACAATAAAAACAACGCATGATTTTTTCAAAGACTCATTAAGCAATCTCAGTTATTTGAGACAAGTCATGCTACAGCAAAACCACTAAGCATACTATCAAAAAGACATCAAGCATGGCATGAAAAAGCCTAAGCTGCAGTCTACACAAGCTCCTTCTTGTACCACTTTTTTGCATAAAGCTTTTTCTCTTTTCCAACACCATTTAAAATTTTTAAAGACACCTCTTTTGATGAAAACCAATAAAGATCAGAGGCAAAAATACACCTTAATGAAAAGATATGACATGGTCTGAACGCAAATCAAGGCGAAAACGAAAACCAAAAGCAGTAGCAGAAAAAGAGAACACTCATTGAAACGATAAGAGTGAAAAACAGAGTGTTCTTGGCAAATGAAAAACGGAGTTCATCTCCCTCCAAAACAACATGATGTGATCAAACCATTTATTACAGCAAACAAAAGAAAACTAAAAACTAAAACAACTGACGCTCCAAGAAAAACACATAGTGCATGAAGCAATAAAAATATAGTGTCTTGAAAGGTGACCTGATTTTTGCCGATGAAGAAGGGGTGCCTTGGTGGCATCCCCAAGCTTTGACGCTTGTACTTCTTGGATATTTCTTGGGGTGATGCATGGGCATCCCCAAGCTTGAGCTTTTGTCCATTCTTCAACTCATCTCATCACTCTCCGATCCCTACACTTGAAAACTTCCTTCATACAAAACTAAACACAAATCTATTAGCAACATTAGTGTAGCATAGCATATAATCAACCTCTTTTTGCTTCAGGTTTCAACTCAAAACCACCACATATAAAGTATATACTACTGTAGCAACTTCCCCAAAAGTTCCATGATCAAAAGAACTCAAAAAGAAAGCGATAAAGTGGCAAACACAAATATTGGCAGAAATCTGTCAAAACAGAACAGCTGACAAAGGTCGAATTTTTAAGGGGTTTTCTGTTGCTCAAATCAAAAAGTGTTCAACTAATGAAAGTTTGTATATAACCTGGGGCATATGCACAAGAAATCGCAGGTCCAAAAGATATACAGAGAATTTATACGAATTTTTACGGTGCAGCACCGAAAACAGTTTCAGGACAGCAACATCCCCAAATCTTTACCTCACTCGAATTAGAGGCTTCTCTTGGCACAACAATAAAATAAAAAGGATAAGGAGCGGTCATTACAGTAGTAATAACTTCCAAAACTCAAATAAAAGAAAAAGTACTGAAAATAAAACAATGGGTTATCTCCCAAGAGTGCTTTTCTTTAACGCCTTTGAGCTAGGCGCAGTAATTTGCAAAGATGCTCATGTGGGCGCCATATAAGAGCTTAAGGCAAAGGCGCCATATAGGAACTTAAAGCAATAGAGAGCATCAAAAAGGAAATGTGAAAGACATTTATATCTGAACCACTTCCTATGCATAGGAATCTAGTAAGAAAATAAATCAACGAGGCACATAGTAGCAAGCATGGATAGATAAAACAAGTGCCACTTCAAGATTTGCAACATAAAGAGGGGAAACTTAATATTGTTAAGATCCATCAAACCATATTTCCCTCTCTCATAATAACTTTCAGTAGCATCATGAATAGAACTAACAATATAACTATCACATAAAGCATCCCTATCATGAGCCACATGCATAAAAGAATTAAAACTCACCACAGGAACAATAGTAGTAGGAGCAGATTCAACAGAATAATTATTCTCATCACCATAATCATCATAAATAGGAGGCATATTATAATCATAACTAATTTTATCCTCAATAGTAGGTGAACTGAAAATATTATACTCATCATCATAGCCATCATAAACTAGAGGTTTAGTATCATCGCAAGCTAGAGAACAACTATTTCACAAAGCATATTATTCAAACATATCATCATAAGAAGGAACATCACATATGGGAGATAAAATATTATCAGAACAAACTTTCTCCACTAAAGCTGGGGAACTAAAAATATCATGCTTAACAAAACCAGCTTCCCCAAGCTTAGACTTTTCTATAGCATTAGCAACAACGGTGTTCAAAGCATTCATACTAACAACACTATTAGCATGCGAATAAAACTCCAAAGGTTTTTCAATTTTCTCTTCAAATCTAAAATCAGGAAAAAGACTAAAGAACTCTTTGTTTTCCATTAAGCCTAACTAGTGAAAAAAAAAACAAGAAACAAAAAGACGTAATTGCAGAATCTAAAGGAAATAACTCCGAGCACTCACACAAGAGGATGCGAGTACCCTTTACCTTACCTCCCCGGCAACGGCGCCAGAAAAGAGCTTGATGTCTACGCACTTCTATTCTTGTAGACACTTGTTGGGCCTCCAAGTGCAGAGGTTTGTAGAACAGCAGCAAGTTTCCCTTAAGTGGATCACCCAAGGTTTATCGAACTCAGGGAGGTTAGAGGTCAAAGTTATCCCTCTCAAGCAACCCTGCAATTACGATACAGAAAGTCTCTTGTGTCCCCAACACACCCAATACACTTGTCAGATGTATAGGTGCACTAGTTCGGCGAAGAGATAGTGAAATACAAGTGGTATAGATGATTATAAGTAGCAAACGTGATGTGAAATAAATATCGCTGCGAGCAAACAAGTAACAAAATAGCAAGTAAACGGTGTGCAAAGCTTGGAAACAAGGCCTAGGGATCATACTTTCATTAGTGGACACACTCCCAACAATGTAACATGAATGAACAAATAAATAACTTCTCTCCACTATGGTACTCTGAATTACTCTCCTATTGAATAACACTAATCATTGCGTAGTGGCTACAGAAGCACCCCTTAAAGTTCATCAAGTACTTGACAAACACCACTCATAGAGATATCCAAATCAGATCACAATTCAAGATAGAAATCATTGCAACTTAGACCAAGTACTAACACGGTGCACACACTGTCAACTTTACACCATGAAAGGAGGAATAGATCACTCAAACTATCATAGTAATAATTATTCTCATAATCCACAAGAGATCACAATCATAGCCTAAATCAAGTACCACCATGATGCACGCACTGTCACCGTTACGCCATGGCAGGAGGAATAGATTACTTTAATAACATCACTAGAGTACACTATAATAATTAAGCATAGGAGTAGCATAATATCTGAATAATAACATCTACTTGTTCAACATGATACAAAGCTCACGATCACATAAAGATCACATCATGGGAGAGAGAGGTGAACCACATAGCTACCGGTAGAGCCCTCAGCCCCGGGGATGAACTACTCCCTCCTCATCATAGGAGACAGCAAGGTTGATGGAGATGGCGGTGAGGTCGATGGAGACGGCGGAGACGGCGATGGAGATCGATGGAGATGGCTCCGGGGGCACTTCCCCGTCCCGGCAGGGTGCCGGAACAGAGACTTCTGTCCCCCGAAATTCGTCGACGGTGGCGGCGGAGCTGCGGAACTGCTTCTGGAAAATTGCCGAATCCTCTAGGGTTTTCCGTCCCGAGGCTTTATATAGGCGAAGGGGCGTCGCGAGAGGGCAGCCAGGGGCTCCTCACACATGGGTGGCGCGGCCAGGGCCTGGGCCGCGCCACCCTAGTGTGAGGGCAGGCCCTGGCCCCTCTCCGGCTCTCTTTCGGATGTCTGGATGCTCCCGGGTAAAATAAGACTTCAGGAACTTGTTTCGTCCAATTCCGAGAATATTTCCTGTGTATCACTCTGAAACACAAAAACAGCAGAAAACAGGGAACTGGCACTGTGGCAACTCGTTAATAGGTTAGTTCCGGAAAATGCATAAAAGTGCCACTAAGTGTAACGAAACAATAGGCAAATGGTGTAAAAACAAGCATGGAGCATCAAAAATTATAGATACGTTTGAGACGTATCACATCCCTAGAAGTACGTCATGTAAAACTTGTCTTACTTCGGAAGTCAAGAAGAACATTAGAAAAATAAACATGACATCATTTTTTGTTTATGTGACATTCAAAAATACGGCATAAAATATGTACTTTTTTGTTATTTTTAATTCTGAGTCAATATGAACACAATTATTAGTATAAAAATATAAATTTATTAATGTAACAATGTAAAAATACCTTACTCCTGCAAGATTAGTAGTATTATGTCCAACGGCTTTTAATTAATGCAACAACTTCTATATTCACTTAGAGGCAGCCCACAAGATTATGCTGGTCACAATGTGGAGTATCATATACTAGTATCATGCATATGATACGAGTGCATGTTACTACTTCTATAATGCATAGTATCATATTGCTGTATCATAGTCCTATATTATTTATTGCTTTGTAGAATCTCAATGCAAATGTGTGTTCAAGATCTATTTATCTTCAACTTTCCTAGTTATATGTGTCATGATATAGTATCATATCATGATACTACTATCACCTCTCTCTTCATTAATTGATGCGCCACATCAGCTTTTTATCAACATGGCAAACATGATGGGAGTGACTAAACAACAGCCGTCTGTTTTGCAATTGGTGAACAGATACTTTTCTCAGCCAATCACAATATGGCAGCTGTACTACTAAAAGACTTAGAGAAAAGTGTATGTTTTCAGTATCGCTTAACAGACAGAAAAAACATGACTGAGTATATTTCTTCAGTTCCCTCTCTAGTTACAACGGCTACTTTATTCTGCCCACGTTAGCAGTCATGGCTAGCAAACATTGAAAAAAGCCCATTACAAATGAGTGAGAAAAACCATTCATTGTTCTTATCGCTGATCTAAACCTCTGTCCCAGCTGCGACCTTAATCTCTTCATCCTGGTCACGCAGACCACTCAGGCACCACTGACATCATCCTAAAGCGGCAGCGCCTGTAGATTAAAAAAAAGAATTTGAGTCACTAGGGAAAGAGGAAATAGAAAGAGGGACTGGCAGAAGTGAAACTGAAAAATTGAGGGACTGAGATACTAACAAAGTTGCTATGAGAGAATGAAGAAATAGAAAACAAGGATTTCAATTTCAATACAGATGAAAATGAGTATTAAACAAAGTGACTAACGGGCTACCGAATGAATAAAATGAAAAACTAAGAAACTAAAAATTGAAGAATGACAAGAAAGCTCACTGAAGACTGAGGAACAAAGGCACAATGCAAAAAGAAACTAAAGACAGAAACTAAAGAGAATGAAGGAATTAAATGAGTGAATAAATTAATTAATTACTGAAGAAAATAAAATGATATACTAAATAAATAGACTAAACAGAGTCAAACTGAAAGAATGAAGAAAATAAAAAATAATGAAGAATCACACGTGACTAAAGAGAATGAAGAATAAAGAGACTTAAGAAATTAACTGAGAGGCTGAATAAAGAGACTAAGTCACTGAAAATAGAGGATAGCTGAGAAAATAAGACACTATAAACTGAATCAAAGTGACGCAAGGAAGAGCAAGATCATGACTGAAACACCAAACAAATTTAGATAGTACTGAAAAAGACTAAAGTGGGTAGGCACTAGAAGAACTTATGTGTGCAAATGAGCAACAACAGAATCATAGAATTGTGATGGCATACTAAAATTAGAAGTGGGAGATGGATAACAAAACCTAACTCAATGCTAAGACGTAACCAATTCGAGTTGTTCGGACACTACATCATGAACAACAAGGTCTGGACAATCCTGTGACCTAAATCAGACTGAACACTAAGATTTGGATACTGCCTGACATTTTTGTTGAGTTCCTACTTGGCGCTGCTCTATTGTGATCTGGAGCACAGAGAAGAAAAACTACCATATACCATGCAGCTTGGCATCCACGAATCACTAGACCAAACAATTTCCTCATATCACAAACCTACACAACAGTGACACTAGGTTGGACTTTTAATAGTTCTTAGTTTCTAACCAGTTTAAACATGAAATGTAATTTTGATTATATAGAAACTAATAGCCTGAACCCACACATCACCAGAAGGATGCAGAACATAAATAATCAACAAAAAAAACTCACCACGCTGAATAATCGTAGAACACGTAAGCGATTCAAGTGAGTTCCGCGCCACAACTTGAAATCGTGAGACCTGGACAAACGTTAAATGAGGAAGAATAAGGGGGAAAATCCACTACATCGCGCTCTCCTAGCGACAAAACAACCAGCTTACAACACCCATCATAATGCCACCGCCTGCCCTCGTTACTCGTTAGAAACAGCGCTCACACCGTAGGAATCAGACACTCCTCCGCTACTCACACCAGCCGCGACTCCCACCGCCCAACAAACCTGCACCCCGCGGCTGCAACCGAAAGAGGAACATAGCACGACGGACACCCCTTTTACTTAAAAATCACAGATTATCTACAAAACCATTGAGCTGAAGAATCACTGACTCATCTTCAATACAGGTTCAGTAAAACTCAGAACTGAAATGCTCTCAACAATTTAATAGCGTATTCAAGAGTACAAAATTACAAGCAACTAATCACATACGATGCTTTCAGTCGACAGTACAATGTAACAAAGAGCATTAGCAACAGCACTGTAATACAAACACAGACAGGAAAAGGGGGTTGCGGGAACGAGACACTAATGAGGGGAATGTGTACAAATCCTAATCCCCTACCAACTAATTAATTGGTTAATCCTCTTGCTCTATAGACACGAGCTGGCAGATGCTCATCTAATTTTTCTCCTAGTCGACAAACCTAAACTGAAAAACCACACATGAAGAAGACGATACGATAACCCAACCATGGAGCTCCCGGGCACGAGATCGAATAAAAATTGATAATCAGCACCCCACGGTCACACCTCTGGCTCCACCCAGCGACTGAATCTGCAACCCGCCACCTGGATAGGTCGCCGCCGACCCCGTGGTCACGCATCCGCAGCCCTCGAGCGCAGTATCGCCACCGGAAAACGGACCATCCCGCTATTCCTTTTCTGGCAGCGCCACCCGCGACTACCACGTTTGAAGAAAACATCTCCCGAGTCGCCAAACAAATGAGAGAGGGATGCAAAGGAAGCTATACCAGAGATTAACCTATCTCTGCGGCGGCGCCCATGGCTTCCGTCCCCGAGAGCCACCGCTCTCTCAGGGCACGCCCGATCAGGAATCCCGGCAGACCTCTCCGCCATGACCTCGCCCTATCTCAGTTTCTCCTAGGTCGAGCAAAACAAAGACAAAACGAAATGGGGAGACTCTAAAACGAAAAGAAACTGAGACCGTGTGGTTCGTTATGTCACACAGCAGAGCTAGCCCAAATCACAATCGCGCCATGCGCCAAGATTCGTGAGAACTGGAAAAAGGATCAACGGATTAAAAAGTGAATGTGCACCAATTGTAAAACAGCTAGCTGTCAAATAGGAAAAGTGTACATGATACTACCTATGATACTCTCATTGTGGCTAGTCTTAGTAGTACTAGCAAATTTCCCGTATGTTATAGCTCCTTTTCAAATTACCATTTATTTTAATTTTGATTAATATAAGTTTTATAGCAGTTCGTATTATTAATAACCGCCTATCCACCAATCTAACAATTGTAAAACAGGAGAAACCTGACTAAGGGAACCAACAATACCAAAAGCATGGAACCGATACCGAAATCATATGGGGCCTAGGCGTCTAATATAACTTTACAGAATTTGTAAACTCCTCGCCCAACTACTAGACTAGACCTATCAGGGCATCACCAACGCAGGCGCTTAGGTGCCAACCACTGGTGGAAAAAGGGCCTATGGTCCCGGTTCATTTGGGCCATTGGTCCCGGTTGCCAAACCGGGATCCATTACTCGGGACCAATGCCGGTCCCGGTTCCAGCACGAACCGGGACCGATAGGTCTCCACGTGGACGCGCTGCGGGGCGAGGGGGCCTGAGTCATTGGTCCCGGTTCGTAGGACGAGCCGGGATCGTTGATCCAGGGTTTTTTTCCCATTTAGGGTTCAGGGTTTTATTTGGTGTGTTTTGTATTCAATTTAATGGTATTATATATATACATCAATAATGAAGGAACCACACTATATATATATATTACACATCATGGTCACGAATATATTATTCACCGTCTCATCCGTCGTGCTTGGTCGCTATTACAATCGGTAACTCACACAAATTTGATTTTACATCTTCTTTTTTACACTTCACCCTTCTAAATGAACCGGGTAATAGTATTCTCCTTTCAGATCTATGACTTGTTCTAATAAGAAACCGGCAATTTCCTCTTGAATTGCTTGCACGCGTTCCCATGGTAGAAGACCGTCCCGCATCCGTTCGATCTAATTTAAAGAAGGGGATCAATATATATGAATGAAACTAAACACAGTTGATGGTAATAAAATAATGTTGAGATTATTGTTTATCGTACTTCAAGTTTTTGGATGTTTCGGTCTGCACCCTTCTCTTTGGTCGTCTGGCGAATGAACTCGCAGACATAGTATCCACATAAGTTATTCCCAGCTTCTTGCCTCAAGCACTTTACGAGAACGGAGTTCAATCAAAATAAGAATCAAGCATGATAATTGTATTGAAACTAGAATCAAAGAGATACGTGGATCTAGCAAGTAGTACTTACATTCAATGGTTTAAATGTAAGCTCTGGCTTCCAAACACCCCTAGTGTTGGCGGTGAACCGTTTCCAAGCCTTCTGGAGGCATTCCTGCATGTTCACCCAATTTCCTAAAGGTGTGCGTTTTGAGTCCATGACTTTGACTACTCCTTCGTCAACACTAATGATTAACAGAATAAAGTGGAAGCTGCACAGACATAATGAGTCAAATAGCTTAACATCGAGTAAAGCGAAAACAAAATGTGTACAAGACAGTAACACTCACTCGAAGTTGTAAGGAAATAGTATTTCCCTTCTGTTGCTGAAATACTTCAACGATTGTACCAAGTTATCCTCTGTCTCTTTGGGTTTTTTTTGAAAGTATCTTCATGAACGAAATTGCAGTCAACGAACCCAAGGTCAAAGATTCCTCCTCGGTCGCATTCGAGAATCTTCATTCTGCATATATAATTAGTATAATGATGAGTAAGATTATACAAGCAACGAATGAGCTGAGCTAGAAAGACTTAATAATACTTACAGGCAATAGGCACTGACAATAGTTTTGTCGAGGGCGTCTTGTTGGTAAAACTGAAATAATTCTAGAAATTCCATCAGTAAGAAGCCATCTCCATGACCGTAATGGTGGTGTTTATATCCAGCATAGATCCAGTTTGTGGATTCAGCACAGGCTTGTATGTACCAGTTATGCAATCTCCGCATTTTTGTTGGTAGATCTTTGACTAACTCGGGTTTGACGAGAGGATCCCCGTACCGGTATTTGTACGCTATTTGCTGGTACCCCTCGAACTCATCTAGACGGCTCATGTACTCAGCAATAGACAGTCCATATAACTTGGCCTTTTCTCCGTAGAGTTGAATAAACTCCGGATCAATGTTCGGATCATGCCGCTCCTGGGCTCTCCACTCATTGGTATCGTACACTTTGAGCGGTTCGATCGATTGATTTTTCTGTTGTCCGAGCTGGGCAACTTCTTTCCCGACTCTCCGCTCTTTTGCCTCAGCTGACTTGGTAATAGAGCGATTATAGTCAGGTGTGAGCGCTATGGGTTGGTGAAGCTGAATCTTAAGCGCGGCTGCTTTGGCTTTATCTTCTGCGGTGACCGGGAAGATCAATGGCTCCGTCGGCTTTGGATTTTTCTTGTTAGCCATGTCAGTCTTCCACTGTTGATAATGGGCATCTGCGGCCGTAGCAATTTCCTCATATGTCTTCTCGTAAGGAAGCTTCTTCATATTCTGATGAGGTACTCTTGGGAGGGGCGATAGCTTACGTTTCGGTGATCGGAACGTGCTCTTGCTGCTGCTGGTGGTGCTGCCCCTCTTAGTATACTTCCGCTTTAGTCTCTGAGGCTCAGGGGACGGAGACGGCTGACGCGGCGGCGGAGACGGCTGAGGCGGCGGTGGAGACAGCTGCGGTGAGTGGTGAGGCGGTGAAGGCGACGGTTGCGCTGGAGAATGGTGAGGTGGCGGCGAAGGTGGACTGCTGCTATGAGGAGTGGGTGGCCTTGGCGGGACATAATTTGGAAGCACGATGTGCTCCTTTGGCCATACAATAGTCCCCCCTTTGGCTTCTCCTAGTTCAGTCAGGTCCCTATCTTCCCCTGCAGGGTGGTCCAGCTTCAGCTCCTCAAAATCTTCCTTGACATCATCCACCGTGACGACAGCGTACCCTTTTGGAATCGGTCTGCAATGCCAAGTTCCGTTAGGCGCAGTTGGTACGGCCATGCCGACCGCCGCTGTCACCCTTAAGTTCATAACTTGCACCTTTAGCTCACAAGCTGTGCTCTCCGTGATATCATTCACTGGGTAGCGTTTAGGAGGAGCCATCGTCAGTGCATCATCATCACCATCGTGGAGCTGGGTGGAAGCGACGCTGCTTTTCTTATTTGATAGGGCGTCGATACCATCGAATGCAGCTTCTACCATGTGCCGCTGAGATTGGCTGCTGATACCTTGCTGGCTAAGTCTGTCGAGTTGATCCTGCTGCCGCTTTAATGCTTCTTCTACATTACGCAGCCGGTCTGCAGCTGCCGCTTTCTCAGCTGCCTCCCTTTCCTTTCTCCTCTGATGACTTTTATCGGGATATCTCTTCATTTCCGCGGGGAAGGCAACCTTCCACGGCTTGGAGCCCGGTGTGCCTCGTGCTCGTCCAGTGTGTTCATCATTTTTGAGGGCTCGTGTGAGCTCGTCGTTCTCTCTATCGGGAACGAACCGTCCCGCTTCCACATCTTGTACTGCACTTCTAATATCTTCGATGGGCAGTAGGGGATGATCTTTGTGTTTCTGGGTATATATTGCCCTCCCTTCTTCGTCCAACGTGCCCCCATGGCCGTAAAACCAGTTTCTCGCCCGTGGTGTCCATGTTGTGGGCTCTGGTCTGATCCCGGCAGCAATATACTTGACCTCAAGTGCATCCCACTTAGGCATGCAACCGGCGTAGCCAGCAGACCCCATATTATGGTGGTACACTTTCTTAGCAGCGTTCTCTTGATTTATTCTCGACCTTTCCAAAGCTTTCTCCGATGTCTTGTACTTCACAAAATCAGCCCACTGGTGTCTTAACTTAGCATAGCCGGCTTGATTAAAATCCGGAGTCTTGTCTAACTTGACAAACTTAAGGTACAGTTTCTTCTTCCAGTTCTTGAATGCCTCGGCCATCTTGATCAGAGCAAACTTCTTTACTCTTTTAAGTAGCTCCTTATTTGCTTCCTTCTCCTCATCTGGATTCACATCTAGCCTCGGCAGGAGGAAATTAAGCATAAGCCTGTCAAAAAGCTTATCTTTGGCGACGTCGCCGACAAACAGGACTCCACCGCTGCTTGGCCGATTCCATTCTTGAACGATGATCGGGATGTGGTCCCTCAGAAGAACTCCACATTGCTTGACAAATTTTTTTGCGACATCTTCAGGAGCTAGCGGTTGGCCGTCTACACCGACCACTTCGATCCTATAACTCACTTTGTTGTCCAACTTTTTGGTTGGGCCTCGTTTTGTTCTGACGGAACAAGTGCTCGATCCGGAGGGCTAAAATAAGAAAGAGTGTTAATATATGCATGTATATATATAGACAGTCGGGCATTACAAAAAAACTTCTATACACCTCGCCGGAGTTTCCGAGATTTAAGGTTCGGCCGGAGCCGTCGTCTTCTCCCTCGTCGGCTTCTCCCTCGTCGCCTTCTCCCTTGTCAGCTTCTCCCTCACCGGCTTCTCCCCCGTCCCAGGCTTCTACCTCACCGGAGTCGTCTCCTCGGTTGAGAGATTCATCTCCCTCACCGGAATCGTTCAGAAATGTCCTGGTGACATCAATATCTACATTTTCTCGGATCATTCCTTGGAGGAAGTATTCATCATCTTGACTTTTTTTATGTGCTGGATCCATAGTTTCTGCAATATACCGACATTTGTTAGTTAGAATACACGCTATATATTCAAAATGCACGCTAAAACTAATTTTAACTAATTCTAATTCTAACTAACAAACTAACACTAACTTCTAACTAAGTACTAAGGGCATTCCTATTCGGCGCTTCAAGCGCCTGTTACGGGTGGACGCCTGAAGGCATGTTCTTGACCGGACAAAAATAATAGATTTTTATTTCTATTGGGCCAGCCCACTAAGATTTTAACGTCTGTGGGGGGTGCGCGTCAAATAGGAATTGCCCACAGCACCCAGCGGGCAAAAGAGGCCGAAAAGACAGCACCAGCGGGCAAAAGAGGCCCAAAAAAACAGCACCGCGTCGGCCCGCGTCAGTGCGTCAGTACGTCTTCTCCAACGCGACGCCTGCGTCAGTGCCCGTCGCCTCGAGTCCCGCCGCGTCAGTGCTTTGGGCGCCCTGCCGTCACCTTCAATGCCTGCCGCGGCATCAACGCCGGCGTGCCGATTGGGCTGCCGCTCGGTGGCATTCATTGCGGCCGCTGGACGCCCGGCCACTGGCCCCTTTAAAAGGAGGCCAACGGAGCCGCGGCCACCAGCCTCCATCGCCATAGCCAGCACAGCCGCCAGAGCCACCACATCCCGGCCACCACAGCAGCCATGGGGTTCTGGAAGAAGGGCAAGGGCAGCCACGACCACGAGGCCGGCGGGTCGCGCCGGTCTGGGCGCCGCCAGTCTCCTCCACGCCGCCAGTCTCCTCCACGCCGCGCCAGGACGGCCTCGCCGCAGCGCCAGCATGACCGCCGGTACATTCCGGTGAGTCACTGCCAGGCGCTGTACCAGTGCGGCCAGAGCGTGGACTGGCCGGACTGCAGCCTCCCCGGCGGGTGGCACCTCAACAGCCGGCGCGTGCCGGTCCCGCCGGTGCCGCGCTTCGGCCCGGAGCGGGTCGCCGAGATCCGCCGCCGGCGCGCACTGATGCCGGCGCGCCTCCGCGCCGATCCCGCCTTTGGCTACGATAGCCAATGGTGGGACAACTTCGGGCCGCGGGAGCGCGACCCGGTGCGGCGGGCGGCCTTCCTAGGGGAGGTCGCCCCCAACCCCTACGCCGGCGTGTACATGCCGGAGCCGGGGCCAGAGCCGCCGCAGGCGGATCCCTTCATCGAGGAGATGGAGGAGGACGAGGAGGACGAGGAGGCACCGCCGGAGGTGGGCGGCGACGACATCCCTGGCGAGGAGCCCAGGGACGACACCGACGACTTCGTCGGCAGCGTCGCCTACGGCATCCTCGACGCGATGGACCACGGCGAGGCGCCGCCACCCCCGCCACCGATGTCCGAGGAGGAGGAGCTCCGGGTCGCCGTCCTCGTCTCCGAGGAGGAGGAGCTCCGGGTCGCCGTCCTCGTCTCCGAGGAGGAGGAGAAGAGGCGGTGGGCCGGCATCGACATGGCGCTGGCCATGTCCGTGCACCAGCAGCACGGCCGGCCACCGTCGCCTCCTCCACAGCGTGCAGCGACTCCACCGCCGCCTCCTCCACCAGGCCCACCGCCGCCGCCACCGCGTGCGGCGACTCCACCGCCGCCTCCTCCACCAGGTCCTCCTCCACCTCCTGCGGCCAACTGGCCGTGGCCGCAGGGGCCCTACATCATCCTCCCCGACGAGGACGACGAGTAGGCCGCGGCGAGGACGACGACGCCGACGCCCCTGTGCCCGCCCCGACGAGGGCTTTTTATTTTTATTTTTTATTTTTATTTTTCTATGTTTTTTTTAATTTCAATGTATTATATATATAAGTAATGAAAAATTTGCCTACGGCAATTTAAATGCGAAATTTTAAAAAAAAAAGAAAAAATTGGCCGGCCGGGCTCACCGTCGAAGGGGGGCGGCGGCGCTGGGGGTGCGGGGCGGGCGCACGGGGCCGGGCGTCGCGGCGACGCTGGGGGGGGGGGGGCGGCAGCGCAGGCCACCTGCAGAGAGAGAATGTGATGAGCGGCGGCGCGGGGGGAAAAGAGAGAGGTCGCGGCGGCGGCGGCGCTCACCGAGGACGGCGGCAGCGGCGGCGCTCTCCGAGGACGGCGACAGGAAACTCGGACAGCCTGCCGGCGTGTTTTCGCTCCGCGCGCAAAAGTCCTTAGCAGTTTCGGCCGATTTGGGGGGAAGTGGGGGAGGAAGAAGGGCGAGTTATATTTGGAGGGGTCATTGGTCCCGGTTCGTGGCACCAACCGGGACCAATGACTCAACGGTCCCGGTTGATGCCACAAACCGGGACCAATGACCTGGGCGAGGGGCGCTGCTGAGCCGCCACGTGCCCATTAACGGTCCCGGTTGATGCCACAAACCGGGACCAATGTCCTGGGCGAGGGGCGCTGCTGAGCCGCCACGTGCCCATTGTTTTTCTGTTTTAACTTGCTGTTTTCATTTTAACAGGAAAAAACTTTCTTCTATTTAAAATTTGGAAAAACTTTCAACAGGAAAAGTGTTTCAATTTAAATAACTAATCTAAAACCATTTTCTGTTTTCAAAATTATGAATTCTAACTAAACAATTTTACTATTTTTAATAAAAAATGCACTAACACGTTTAAAACGGGCATAACAAATTCAAAAATGATCCAAACAATGTGAAACCTTCGCGTGGTGTCATATTATGTGTCATAGTTGCAAGGAAAAATATTGAACTTGGAAAATTGCAAACGTCATAAAAAATCCTTCACAAAATGACCTATCATGTTCGAGGTTTCATGGCATTTAGGTCAAACCACCAATGTTATGGCTAGAATCAGGGCATAGTTTATGATAATGTGCCCATATTGTGCACACATGTGCATCTTGGGATGGCTTACGATGTTGCAGGAGGAAGTTTTCGTTTTCGACGCACGAAATAGCCAATTTCCATTTTTGAGGTGCCGAAATTGGGGTGTTCTATGAAGGAACCACCAAATTAAAGTTTGGCATCGGCACCAACCCATTTTTCAAAAATACTAGACCACCTTAGATGGACCAATTCCCAACCGGTGTATCAGAAACCTTACCGTCCATCCCTCATGAAAAAGACAAATTCCTGCCGATTCGATAGGAGGGTGCCCAGATTTGTACTACAAGTACAGGATATAATGCTTGTGAATTTTTTTAAAAATCATTTATAGGTTCACAACATGCTATTTCACTAGAGATCTACTTCAAGTTTAGCGAGGCTCAGCCCCGGGCTAAGAAGCTTCAAGCCCGCCGCTTTGAATATAGTTTGAAACGGGCATAAGAAATTCAAAAATGATCCAAACAATGTGAAACCTTCGCGTGGTGTCATATTATGTGTCATAGTTGCAAGGAAAAATATTGAACTTGGAAAATTGCAAACATCATAAAAAATCCTTCACAAAATGACCTATCATGTTCGAGGTTTCATGGCATTTAGGTCAAACCACCAATGTTATGGCTAGAATCAGGGCATAGTTTATGATAATGTGCCCATATTGTGCACACGTGCATCTTGGAATGGCTTACGATGTTGCAGGAGAAAGTTTTCCTTATCCCACCGACAGTTTAGTTAGATGACACAAAAACCACCTTTAGTCCCGGTTGTACCCACCAGCCGGGACTAAAGGTTAGATAGTTTCCCGCGCTACTGCGTTCCCGCCTATTTTCTTCCCGCGCTTTCCACCTTTTCCCGCCTCCGTCTTCCCGCCATTTTTTCACTATATATATGTAGGCTTGGCCTCCATTTACATATCACATCTAGACTCATATCTGCAAACCTCATCACTCTCTCCCATGGCCTCCATCGTATCTCTAACCCCCAAGAAGGCGGAGGCGCTTTGCGCCTCAAACTACCCCTGCCCGCCGGGCTACCGCGTCCCCACCGGCTGGATGCTGAGCGTCGGAGGCGTACCGGTCCCTCCTGTCCCTCTAGGTGTGGCGCGTCAGATGGCCATCACGAACCACTACTACTTCGAGCTCACGCCAGAGCAGCGGAGGAATCCCCAGTGGCATCCCGACTACAGCCCGACTTGGGACGCCTTCTTCATCAATCGGCGTGAGAGTGCGCTTGCCAGGCACGAGGAGGACGGCCCACCTTGTTCGAACTTCAATGAGGCCGGCCGTCGGCTGTGGTGGCGCGGCCGGACTCTCCAGAGCGTCATGGCCTACCGTGGCCCCCGCCTGTGCTACCCTCAGTCTCAGCCCACGCGTGCTCACCCGCCGAGGTTCGACTACCGCGACTCCGACGACTACGACGACTACAGTGGCGATGTTTATAGGGCTAGGCATGACTATGACTGAATCACTCCAATATTATGTGTCATAGCTGCATGGAAAAATATTGAACTTGGATAATTGCAAACATCATAAAAAATCATTCACAAAATGACATGTCATAGTTTTCATACATTACATAGATTTACATAGGGTTTAGGGTAATTCTCCTTCGTCGCGTATGTCGATCCCTTGCCTATGATCGCTTCTTAGGCCATAACCATGGAGCATCTTCATTATTTAACGGGATGCAAGGGTCAGTTTTCACGGTGAAGGGCGGAATTTCTTCAAACTTATCATAATCTGCTGACATGTCTGTCTTGTCCTCGACTCCCGCGATGTTTCTTTTCCCTGAAAGAACTATGTGACGCCTGGGCTCATCGTCTGATGTATTCGTTTCCTTATTTTTCCTTTTTTCGGTCTGGAGGACATGTCCTTCACATAGAAAACCTGAGCCACATCATTGGCTAGGACGAATGGTTCGTCTCTGTAACCAAGATTCTTGAGATCCACTGTTGTCATTCCGTACAGCTGGTCCACCTTTACCCCTTCTCTATTCATGTTGACCCAACTGCACCGAAACAAAGGGACCTTAAAAGTAGATCCATAGTCAAGTTCCCATATCTCCTCTATGTAACCATAGTATGTGTCCTTTTTCCCATTGTCACATGTTGCATCAAAGCGGACACCACTATTTTGGTTAGTGCTCTTTTTATCTTGGGAGATCGTGTAAAATGTATTCCCATTTATCTCGTACCCTTGGAAAGTCAATACAGTCGCAGATGGTGTCGCGGCCAACAAGTAGAGCTGATCTCCAATAGTGGTGTCATTTATGAGATGTAATTGCAACCAAGTGCCAAAAGTCTCCATGTGATTTTCTTTAATCCAGTAGTCATCCTTCCCCGGGAACTTAGAGCGTACAACATTCATGTGTTCCTTGATATACGGAGCCACGAAGGTAGAGCTTTGTAAAACTGTGTAGTGTGCTTGATTCAAAGAATGCCCGTCCCTAAATATCATTGCTTTCTTTCCTAGCGTGCCTTTTCCACTTAGTCTCCCCTCATACCGTGATTCAGGAACACCAATCGGCTTAAGGTCAGGAAGAAAGTCAACACAGAACCCAATGACCTCCTCTGTTCCATAGCCCTTGGAGATGCTTCCTTCTGGCCTTGCACGATTACGAACATATTTCTTTAAGACTCCCATGAACCTCTCGAAGGGGAACATATTGTGCAGAAATACAGGACCGAGAATGGAAATCTCATCAACTAGGTGAACTAAGAGATGCGTCATAATATTGAAGAAGGACGGGGGGAACACCAACTCAAAACTGACAAGACATTGGACCACATCCTTTTGCAGCCTTTCTAGACTTTCTCGATCGATCACCTTCTGAGATATTGCATTGAGGAATGCACATAGCTTCACAATGGGTACTCGAACATTTTCCGGTAGAAGCCCCCTCAATGCAACCGGAAGCAACTGCGTCATAATCACGTGACAATCATGAGACTTCAGGTTCTGGAATTTTTTCTCTGCCATATTTATTATTCCCTTTATATTAGACGAGAACCCAGCCGGGACCTTGATACTATTCAGGCATTCAAAAAAGATTTCCTTCTCTGCTTTGGTAAGAGCGTAGCTGCTTAAGTATTGACGGCCTTTATCAGTATGCTTGTTGTATGGGTCTTTGATACGTTGCTGGTCCTCCCGTGCTTCTGGTGTATCTTTTGTCTTCCCATACACGCCTAGGAAGCCTAGCAGGTTCACGCAAAGATTCTTCGTCACGTGCATCACATCGATTGAAGAACGGACCTCTAGGTCTTTCCAATACTCAAGCTCCCAAAATATAGATTTCTTCTTCCACATGGCCGTGTGTCCGGTAATGGGGTCTTTCGGAACAGATTGACCGCCAGAACCCTTTCCAAATATTACTTCTAGGTCCTTCACCATACCAAATACATCAGCACCTTTAGGGAGCTTAGGCTTCTTCCGGTGATCTGCCTCACCGTTGAAATGCTTGCCTTTTTTTCTTACTTGATGATTGGTCGGAAGAAATTTACGACACTCCAGGTACACAACCTTCTTACATTTATCCAAATATGTACCTTTAGTCTTATCTAAACAGTGCGTGCATGCATTGTATCCCTTGTTTGACTGTCCTGAAATATTACTAAGAGCAGGCCAATCATTGATGGTTACGAACAGCAACGCTCGTAGGTCAAATGGCTCCTGTTTGTGCTCATCCCACACCTTTACACCTGGTTCTGCCCACAGCTGCAATAGTTCATCGACTAATGGCCTTAGATACACATCAATGTCGTTGCCGGGTTGCTTCGGTCCTTGGATGAGCACTGGCATCATAATGAACTTCCGCTTCATGCACAACCAAGGAGGAAGGTTGTAGATACATAGAGTCACGGGCCAGGTGCTGTGACTGCAGCTCTGCTCCCCAAAAGGATTCATGCCGTCTGTACTTAGACCAAACCATAAGTTCCTCGCATCACCTGCAAAGTTTGAGTACTTTCTCTCGATGTTTCTCCACTGCGACCCATCGGCGGGGTGTCTCAGTTTCCCGTCTTTCTTACGCTCTTCTTTGTGCCATCGCAACAACCTAGCATGCTCTTTGTTTCTGAACAGACGTTTCAACCGTGGTATTATAGGAGCATACCACATAACCTTAGCAGGAACCTTCTTCCTGGGGGGCTCGTCATCACCCTCAACATCACCAGGGTCATCTTGTCTGATCTTGTACCGACATGCAGTGCATACCGGACATTTATCCATATTCTCATACTTCTCACCACGGTATAAGATACAGTCATTAATGCATGCATGTATCTTCTCCACATCTAATCCTAGAGGGCAGATAGTCTTCTTTGCTTCGTACGTTGTCTCGGGCAGCTCATTATCCTTTGGAAGCTTTGGCTTTATTATTTTCAGTAACTTCTCAAATCCCTTGTCAGATAAACCAGCCTCTGCCTTCCATTTCAGCAATTCAAGTGTGGTACCGAGCTTTGTGCTGCCATCTTCGCAATTTGGGTATAATAACTTTTTGTGATCGTTTTGCATGGCCTCCAACTTCAGCTTCTCCCTTTCTGTATCGCATTGTTGCTTTGCATCAGAAATGACCCGACCAAGACCATCACCGGGCTCATCCGATGCCCGTTGTTCTTCTTCATTGCCGCCTCCCTCTTCTTCATTGTCTTCCATTGCAGTATCACCGTATTCTTCAGGATAGCTGTCATCATCCTCTTCTTCATTTTCTTCCAGCCTAACCCCTCTTTCTCCGTGCATGGCCCAACAATAATATCCGGGCATGAAACCTCTCCGAAGCAGATGGCTTTGAAGGATTCTCGGGGCAGAGTGCTCCGTCAAATTTCGACAGTCGATGCAGGGACAAGGCATAAAATTATCCACTTTGTTTGCCTTAGCCACATCGATAAATTTATGCAGGCCTGCAATAAAATCAGAATCGCGTCGGTCGCCATACATCCATCGCATCCGCGCATCGATCTGCGTTATAATAATTAACTATTATAATAACATCATGAATAGTGAAATGACCACCCACATGGACACATATGCAAGATTTTTATATCAGTTACAGATGAAGAAGATAAGGTTGCTAACCTCGGCGGAGGATACCGTGTTGTGCGAACTTAAATGTGGCATGGACATTTCGTCGAACACCTTGTGTGCAATCAAAGGAAAAAAAAGCTAGCACCCACACCACACACACAATTCAGCAAATTTTTGTGGCAAAGGGCAAAGGGCTGGGTATCAATTTATAGCCAGGGGAGGGTCTTTGATCCCGGTTCATGCCATGAACCGGGACCAATGACCCGCATAGAGGCACGTGTCATGCTGGGGAGGCCTTGGTCCCGGTTAATGCCACAAACCGGGACCGATACCCCGAAATGAACCGGGACTAATCTCCAGGCGGCATGGACCGGGACCAATAAGTGTCATTGGTCCCCAATGGCCAGCCGAACCGGGACAGATGACATTTGGGTGCTGGACCAAAGACCCTTTTTCTACTAGTGAACGTCAGGATCAAATTCCCGGCCAACCTGCAGTTGGGCCATCAAATCCTGGCGTCTAGTCCGGCGTCGACGCAAACTTAAGAGCCGGCTGCGGGATCCAGGGCAGCGGGAGATGGCAGGAAAACGGTTATAGCATCTGAAATAAGCGCCCAGCGTTGCAACGTAGAACTCTTATATGCTAATTTGATTTTTTATATTTCTTTTTATCACCTAAGCGTCTATACAAGTGCCTTGGAGTGTACATGCCCTCATACGCCGATGCTGCCGATTTCCCGATTGAGTGCGTCAACATCTACAACAAAGAAGGCAGCAGCCGCTGGATGCCCCGCGTGGTGAGCATGGACCTTGTATCTTTGAGGATCACTGCTGCACCCTTATGTGACCCATGAACGGTATCTGTGAAGATCTTGTAATTTGAATAAAGTTAATAAAAAAGTCATATACATCATTTTGATGCAGAGATTGTGGATACCTCATTTTAAAAAAATCTACTAAATTTACTTTTGAACTAGGTATGCGTTTTCTTACCTATTTTATCTGCTGAATCATTTCCTAACAAATTTACACATGTTGTGTTGGGACTTGGGATCTGTGAGAGAGGATGCGTGAGATTCCTACAAAGATGAGAGGAGATCGCCAGGAGGAGTTGTTGGTTGAGCACGTATATTTTAATTATAGGGAGTAGTATAAATCTTGAATACATATGCATGTGTGTTGTCTGTTGCGACGGCGTGCAGCGATGCACCGAAGCATCATACCGATTAAATAAAAGACATCTCCTGTTTTAATCGATAGAGGGGTTTCATCCCAATCACAGTTATATAGAAAAATATATGAATATCTATAATATAAATCAGTATGATTAGAATAATCATTAAATAAAAATCTATATTATAGGAGTATGTGTTTGGAATTGTAGACGTTGATATTTTTTTGCTATATTGATGATCAAATTTCCAACATTTGAGTTTGACCGAAAGCAAAGTGCATGACAATTTGGAAGGGGGGAGTATTATCTAAAGGTGTGTTCGGCAACTGCCCAGCTTCCAGCTTCTCTGAAATCCATCGAGAAGCGGCACCGAACATCCAAACTCCGCGGAGCCAGATTCAAGAAGCTAGCCAAAATTGATGTGTAAACCGCGGAGCACCTCTTTTGCAAATTCCCGGAACAGCAAACGGCGGAGCAGTGTATAATTACGGAGGTTGTGCCACCGCCGAGTGAAACAAAACGTTTCAGTCTATTCTTTGCCCCTCTCCAAATCATCGGCGGCCAGATTCTCCCGTCCCCGATCTCCTCCTCAATCCCCGCAATCCTTCCCTCAAACGGCGGCGGCCGACTTCTTCCGTCCCCGTCCTAATCCGAGACCTCGCCGGCCTGCCCTCAAGCAGCAGCGTCAGCAGCCAGATTCTTCCATCTCCAACCTCATCCTCGACCCCGCCGGCAAGCAGCAGCGGCGGCCGCCGGATTCGCACATCCCCGACCTCCTCCTCGATCCCGCCCTCCAGCAGCAGCGCCGGTGGCTGGATTCCATCGTCCGCGACCTCCTCCTGAAGCCGACGTTCTCCTTCGACAGTGGATCAGGCTGAAGTCCACGCCTTTAGCAGGCCGGCCTGTAGAAAACGTACTTTTCGGCCCAGTAAAATGGAGGAGCAGTGCCGAACGTTCCTAGCTCCATTCGGGACACCGGAGTAGCTGCGGGAAGCAGGATCCAAGGAGTTTTGAGACGCTAGACAGTTGCCGAACACGCCCTAAAGCTGTAAGCTTAAACTTGACCGCGTGTGCTAAGAGCATCCCCGTTCGTATGTGTTGACAACCGTTGGATCTTCTCCCTAGATGATTTGGGCCGTCCATTAGGTCAGTAATAATTAGCCAGAAATGCACGCCCGCGCCTCCCAGACCCGACCCCGACGGCCCGACCCACCCATTCTCTTCCTCCTCTCCTCTCCCCTCTCTAGGGTTCAGCCGCCGCCCACACCCGCCGCCTCTGCCCATGGCTGGACCGGCCGACCAGCCCGCGGGAGGTCGCCGGATCAAAGCGCAAGATCAAGTAGCAGAGCGGAGGGAGCAGCGGTGGTTTGGTGGAGGCCGGCGGAGGGGAGCGAAGCGGCGGTGGACGGCAGAGGACGACTAAGGGAGGCGGCGCGGTGTTGGTCTGCTGGAGGGCGACACGGACCTGGCGCTGGGGACGGCGGGGGCGGCCATATGGGAAGAGCCCCGTCGAGCCGGCTCATACTACTAACCCTAACCCCCAACGCTCTCCTAATTCGTTGGATCGAGTAAGCAGCCGTCGTCGCCACCACCGCATGGATTCGTACGTGTCGCCGCCTTCCCAGAATTGCGACGCCGTGCGTGGAATTCCCTCGCCCCCACCTTGATTTGCTCCCCTCCGCCGCCGCCTGGAGTCGCCTCGGCAGCCACCCGTCGCCAGCAGCAAGGTATAATTGTTTGCTCCCGTGTACCTTGTTGTGTTGCCTCTGCTTGCTGATATGTTGGTCGCGTGTGTTGTTGTGCTATCCCTGCAAGGGAAGATGATGAGGGACAACAGAGAAAATAAAATAAAATAAAATAAATCAGTAGTAAAATCTAGTTCTAGCTTCTACACACTTCTACTATACTCTAGTTAATATGGTCCTTTAGTCACATGTGTGTAGTAGTTTCCAGAGTGTTCTACTATAAGTTGTATCCAGATATTTGTATTTCTCTCCTAGTTCTGAGTAGTATTCTCTAGAGCCTTCTAGTTATGAGTAGATCTAAGTAGTAAAGGCTTATGCAGCCTATAAATAGAGGACCACGCCTCTAACTATGTGACGAGACTATGTACCCACTACCTATCAATAAGAACTTTGTGTTCTTGTCTAAGATCTTGGATTAGATCTTGTGTTGAGAGCTTTGGACTAAGCTCTTGACAGCCCCACCCCTAGAGCGATATCTAGCACAACGCCCCTAGAGCGATATCTAGAGCAGCACGTTGAGGCGGTTCCCTCAACATTTGTGCTGTCCGCATTGTAGCAGCAAGGTGGAGTTGTTCCTCCACAACCTTGTGCTGTATCAGAAGATTATGCTGATATGTTGTAGATCTTTGGTATGTAATATCCATTTAATACTACTTATGATAGACGACAGAGGTTGTCAATCTATATTGCGTGCACACGGTTTCTTTTCTCTTTTTCATTAGTGGCACAGAAGCATCAGTGTAAGCAGTGATGAACTAAAAGGGATTATCATACAATGATACTTGAGAACTTAATTATACTTTTCCCTCTATAAGAACCAATCTATACAAGGAAACACACATGATTATGGATGATGCGGCTGGAGCATGTTCTGAGCCTGAGAAGGACCCTTAATTACTAGATGCTGACTAGCGTATGTTTGGGGTTGTGAGCATGTTCTGATGCTTTTCTTGCTCTTCTTGGACTCCAAAAGGAATCCCCTCTTGGTGTGGAGAACGAATCCTAAGGTGAGGAGTGGAATAAATAACTTTGCTTGTGAGGAGACATTTTTCACTCATTGTTTCAAAGGAGGCATTTTACAGTACTATTGTTGGTGTTATGACGAGACAAAGACATGAGCTGAACTAGCTTAAAGTTATCTGTATTCCGTCTTCCAACTACCATTTTGTACAGATGCAACTCTTCTTGTGCAGAGTTTCACTGCAAAGGTAAATCACAACATATGAACTTTAAGTTCTTGAGTTACTAAATGTTTCAAATTTAATTGCTGATTGTGATTGAACCTCAATTCACCCTAAATTTCACTCTGTGCATCTTAAAGCTACCACTTCACCTGCCAATTTTGCTATTATTGTTGATTCCATAAATATTTGAACTGCAAATTTGTGATACTTTTGGTCTTATGAGGCAAATCTGATCGACGATTCAGAGAATCTGCAAGAAGATGACCATGGTTCCCAAATTATTTGTTAGTGAGGATAGCCAAATGAGAAGTAAAGCAAGCCAATAAATCAGTAATGGCAAGATTGTGGTGATAAATAGGCCGCGTCGGCCGCCACCGCTCCTCTCCTCCTTCAGATGTCGTGGGGAGGAGGGATGAGAGGCCATCGAGGTTCACGGCGTGATCTGCATCCCTGCCTTCGCTTTGCCTCTCCTCCTTTAGCAGTTGCGGCACAACCTTCACAACGCCACCCTGTATCTCATCATCTCGCTTAACCATCTAGCCCTTTGGTTCTTCACTACAGCCCCTCTGTCTTATTAGAGGTAACTAGCATGGTGGCCCTCGTAAATGCGAGGGCAAATCTTTAGTGTGCTGAAGAACATCGAGAAATATATTTGTGGATTTAGAACAGTGTGAGAAATACTATGGGTTATTAGCCTGAATAAAATATCATCGTTGAAGAAATTTTTAATCATCTTTAATTGCAAATGAATATTATTACATTATTTTAGACTCCTCCAATATGTTGGTCAACCTGAAGATTACAAGTAAGGTTCACCTGAGCAAGGGCTAGAAGATGCTTATATGATTTTGTGAATAACATAGCAAAATAGATCATAATGGGGACAAGCATTTTATTTTGTTTTATTTTGAGGAGATCGTTTTACCTCATATAGCTTGCTTCGTGATTTTATTTGTCATGTGCTTATAATATATTCATGTATAGATGATTAATAGAGAAGCTTGGCTACATTCTTTTTAGAATGTCATCTATTTAAAACAAAGCAACTATTATCTTTTCTCTCTTCTTTTTATCTCTATCCCTCCCCCTAGTTTTTAATAAGCTCTGATTCGCACATATCGGTATCTTAATAAGTATTCTTTTCATTTTAAGGACACATCACATTAAATTTCAAAGGATTAAAAATCATTGGAAGAAGAGGTAAAAGAGATGTAGTGTGGTCAAAATATAAAATAAAATAAAATTTCTACTAATAACTTAACTAATTTACATGGGACATATTTTAGAGTACTATGAACATGTTTTATTAGGATTGAATACATAATTTCTCATTTCTTAGTCAATAGACTCAAGAGCATTAGGTAGCCTCTAATAAAATCATGTAACGGAACACATTGGTCAGTCGCAAATTAGTTTCTCCTTAGCTTTAAGGTACGTCGCATGATTGAATAAATAATTTGTCATTTCTTAGTTAGTATACTTAAGAAATTGAGTGGTTTCCAATAGAAACCATGTATTTTGGCCGCAAATTAATTTCTCATTAACTTTAAGGTACGACAGAGGATTTAATAAAGAATTTTCTCATCTCTTAGTTAATATACTCGAGAATATCGAGTGGCTTCTAATAGAAATCATGTTACTTGGAACATATTGCTTTAGCTTCAAATTAGTTTCTCCTTGATTTTAAGGTATGTCGGTTGATACTAATACTATATCGCACAATTTCTAGGGACAAAATTTGAAACTTTGATCATGGTTCAAAGTGCTAGCTAGGATCCCTCCTATTCTTCTAGCCCATGTACAAACAGTGGCATGAAATTAGCCGTGGGTATAACTATAAAAGGTCACCTAGATTATGTACTACTTGCTGATGGGGTGTCACCATTGGTCTTCATGGGCTCGTCAAACAACATATGCACACTTTATTCGTAAGTAAGTGACCGCTACCTTTGTTGCTCTCTCTGCTGCATCTAGTGGGGGCGGCAAAGCACTACAGAAGGAGAGCACTTGGTAACTGAGAGGGTCTGGGAGGGAGGGTAGTCCTCAAACAGTTACTCGGCACCAAGACAAACACTATGAATTATCACTCTGTTTAATCTCATGATGGACGCATGATCTTCTCGCACGTAGAACGTGTGGGGTAAGCCGTCTGCGCCAGCTGCTCACGACCAGACCACATAAGTTATACCAACAACCACCCCTAGATCCGCATGGCCGCCACGGTAGTGTCATGCCTTCGTTCCCTTTTCATCTCTTTGTCAGGACCGAGTAGTGAGGCAGTGTCGGTGGCTAGCGGCTCGCTGGGACTGAGTTCGCACGGTCTCGTGCAAGCTCCTTCATCTTTTGTGACCTTGAGCATGGCGTGATTGGTTAGCAGAGAAAAGAATTGATCTTGGTAAATCGATCTTCAGACATTGTTCATCTCTGCCAACCAATAGTTTTCATGGAAAAGAGCTGGGGTTGTGGAGAATCTCCGTTACCTCGACGCGTTGGGTTATTGATGACCTGAGAAAGAGATGATCGTGGTATAACTCCCATTATTTCCTATTTTGGTTTCCATCGCTGACACTGGAGCAAAGTACAGCATGGAAATCACATGAAGGTGGGAGAGAGAGGAGCAAATTGATGTGAAGCTAAACTAATGCCAACGACGCCTAGAGGCTTCTTCTATTTTTTATGCAATCAGACCGCGCATGTTTTTCCCTAAAAAAAAAGAACGCGCATGTTTTTATGAACCACCCAACTCTTTATATGATACTTGATTTTTCTTCTACAAATTGTTATACGTCACGACTATTGCGTTACGTAATGATACAAAAAAAACGCGCATGTTTTCATGAACCACACGTCTCTTTATATGATACTTGATTTTTATTTTACAAATTGTTATACGTCACAACTATTGCGTTACGTAATGATAGTCTTTTAGTTAAATTTTAACCACAAATAATTGATCTAACTGTTAATATAATTCTGATGATGTGGATTAAGTGTGGTGTCTCTATTCAATTAGCCTCGTATTATGCTTTTAGTATATGATATCCTGTTATCCTGTCAAATCTACACCAAGCAATTGGACTTGTCCAGATTTAAATCCAATTGCTCATTTTATATAGGCTAGTCCATCATACGAAAGTGAGATACAATCTAATGGTATAATTGTGCCAGGCTAGGTAAATTAACATTATAGATTAGCTACTGTTAAAAGGAAAAGTTGCACCTAGTGCAGTCCCAAGGAGATACGTATCTATTCTCTACCATGGACCGTGTAAGTTTTTTTAGGTCCTATAGACCGTGTTGGTTTTTTCCCCAAGATTTTATCAGTTGGTTCCATGGACCGTGTATTTTTTTTTTGACAATCCATGGACCGTGTAAGTTGTTTCAGATCTCATAGACTATGTTGCGTGTGTTTGGTTCTCGACCATATGAGGGATGGGATTGGATGATCCTTCTTTTGCATGTGTTTGCTTACAAATTGAGAGGGATTGGATCATCCACCTAGGAGAATATACCTAAAAGATGCTGACTCAACTGATCCCTCCGAATTGGCCGGCTCACCTCATCCACGTTTTGCTAATTGGGTGGACCGCCCCCTAATTTTGC
The DNA here is from genome assembly GCA_007115705.1 of Dactylis glomerata. NCBI lineage: Eukaryota > Viridiplantae > Streptophyta > Magnoliopsida > Poales > Poaceae > Dactylis > Dactylis glomerata. Next base: position 973,796 of record QXEO01000454.1, read on the forward strand.
CCCTTGTATATATCACATCGCTAATTTGCTTGTTTTTTCTGATCGCGTCCAGCGACGGCGGCGGTTCAGCTTGCGCGGCTGCGCGGCTTGCGGGACGGCGATGGCACGGATTGTAGGGTGGCGGGTCGGCTTGCTGGGTGATGGCGCAGATCGCTAGGCGGCGGGTCGGCTTGCTGGGCGACGACACAGATCGCTGGGCGGCAGGTCGGCTTGCTGGGTGATGGCGCTAATTGCTGAGCGGCGATGGCGCGGATCATTGGCCGGCGAGTTGACTTGTTGGGCGGCGCGTGCGGATCGCTGGGCAACGATGGCCTCGCAGCTGGGAATGACCTTGTGGTGGTAGGAGCACTCACCGATAGATTGACCCAGATGGGATGTTGTGCCCCATTTTTTGCTTACGGTAATTGCAATTAAACATGGTTAGCACATCGCTATTAGTATTCTTGCTTAAAGACATATGATCCCATCCCTCTCAAATGCTTGGAAGCAAACAGAAATGGGGATCAGCCACATGTAGATCATCCCATCCCTAAAATATGATCCATCCCATCCCATCCATATTGGTTCATAAACCAAACACACGCGACTTGGATGCATGGTTCGGTACACATAAAATGTGTTACATTGTTTTTTTAATCTAACGTGTTACATTTTTTTTAATCTGGATATCTGGATATTTGGATGCATGGTCCACTTTTTTTTAGGGAAGGATGCACGGTCCACTTTTGTACATGTTAAACGTGTTACAAATTGTTATACGTCACGACTATTGTGTTACGTAATGATAGTCTTTTAGTTAAATCTTAGCCATAAATAATAGATCTAACTGTCAGTATAATTCGGATGATGTGGATTAACGTGGTGTCTCTATTCGATTAGCCCCGTATTGTGCTTTTAGTATATAGTAGATTGGTTGATAACCGAATCTGTTACAGTGGGATTTGCACCGCAAAGAAGTTCAGCTATAGAATTCAAGATACTTTCAGATTTAGGTAATAATTATGTGTTTGTCCAGCAAGTGGTGGAATCTAGCATTTAGTCAGCAGTGCATATGTGCTTCAATGCTTTTAATCGATATAATTGTTGTTTCAACTTCTTGTTGAAATTCAGTTCCAGTCACAAAGTTTTTTTTTTGAGAGACTTCCAGTCACAAAGTTAGTAGCTGGATAACTGATAATTATAGTTATCCAGGTATCTGCATACTTCTAAATTCATATGTTGGTTGTACAACATGCCCGTGATGCCCCAAAACATTGTGAATGCGCTTAAAATCCATGGTATGGCAATGTTGAGTCTTATGCTTAAGAAGTTTAGGATTCCAAAAGCAGCATGTGTCGCTAAGTGTAAGTAATGTATGTACAATTTCATGCCTGTTGTTGTAGTCAAATATCGCCATAGCCTGCTCAGTTCTTGTGGTACCAAATAAGTACACCATGGATGAAAACTTCATATTCATGGCGAAGTTGCCCCTTGGTTGAATATACCATCTTATTAGGAGGCTTACCTGAAGAATGCAAACATGATAACAAAGTTCTTGCCATGGATATTGGTTGCATATGCCAGTTTTCTGTTAAATTTCAAAGAAAATTACTTGGAAGATATGTACATCCCTTTTGCATTCTTTTTAAGCATTATAGATCCGTCTCTATAAGGATTACAGATGTGATACTGCTAATGAAAAATGATTTAATGTTACCATTTGAACACCACCTCAAGATTAGCAATACTTTTTTGATGAATAATAATCTCCTGATTAATTGGCTCTCTTATAAGTGTTTACTATGTTGGAGGCAATAACAAATGTCTGCATAGTATTTCTGTTTCGGATAGTATGAGTCAAATGTTATCATTTGAACACCACATCAAGATTAATAATACTTTTTGATAATTAATAATCTCCCAATTAATTGGCTCTCTCTTATAAGCGTTTACTATTTTCAAGGCAATAACAAATGCCTGCATGTTTTTCTGTTTCAGATAGTATGACACAACTATAGTATGACTACAGTGTTGATTCAGATCATTGTCGGTGGGCCTTTCTATTATGTTTGCTTGGTGGCTCTTCTGCAGGTATGCCATTGTTGTTGGGACTTTGTACTGTATTTATTTGATGTATATGCCATTCCTGAAGCTATCTAGCATTGTAATAATTAGCTTTTAAAACACTCACTGCTTGGTGCACATTCATTACCCATTACCAGTTGGGCTACTACAAAGAAAGTGGGAAGGAAGAACTTCTTTTGAGGTTCGAAATATGAAAAGAATTCTGTTGCCAGGACAGGTTGTGTTATTTTATTTTATTTTGAAAATCCTGCTCCATTTTTCATGTCGGGAGTTTATGCCATCCATGCCCATTTACTAGCCATAAGCCCTTAACTAATGCCAACCTGTTGAAACTTCGCTATTGACCACTGGAAATCACTTCTCTTTTCTGCTTATGTTAGTCATTTCAGTGTGGTTGTTTGATAAGATGCAAACACTTCTTCCTTTTTCTTTCTTGCTATATAATTATTTCCTCAAGCAAGAGGATGGTCATTACACAGCTATTACATGTTTTATTATGGTTCTAACTGTGTATGGCATGTTGGCCTTCTAGGCGTTGCTGTTCTGAATTTCATCACTGGTCTATGGATCTTATTGAGCATCTCCCGAGGAGGGAGGGCTGAACAGTTTCGCCGTGTCTTGTGTTATTGCAGCACGATCTCAAATTCTCCCTTGTGTTGCTCCTCCTCAAAAGAGAGACATCCTTTGTGTTTTCTTCCCTGCGACACCCTCCTGATTCTCCATCATGGAGGTGCCTCCACAACAGACTGCCAGCCTAACTTTTATGTATTACCACCCAAATTTGCTGCTCAAAAAAATCAAATAAGATGGATACACATCCCTTACAGCCTACCATGTAGTCCTTGAAACTTCTTGAATCTTAGTTAGTATATGCCCTGTAATACTTGGTCTTTTTTTACTACGCATATTATTTGCGTATATGCTAATTGCCAAGCTTGTGTTAGTACCTTATTTTTTCCTCTTATATCATTTATATATCTGACATCATTAGAGCCGAAGCAAAATGTAGTTGGATAATGTGCATATCTGAATAGATATGCTAGAGAGTTCTATTTTTCCATTATCTAGAGGTCAGGGTCTAACTTAATATTAGTCTATGTATGATTACTATGGATACATCATACCCGTCTTTGTGTAGCGACCACAAGCAATCATACATTGTAGTGTGAGAGTATGTGGAGGAATGACACTTATTATTTAATTTGTGCCAGGAGTCGCCTCTGTTGCCTGCCGTCGCCATCAGCAAGGTAACTACTTGCAGTCCACCTACCTGGCCCCGACCTTCTTCTTTATCGCCTACCCAGGTGTGTCTTCACTGGGATGTAAGCTGTTAGATGTATATTTTTATATGTGTATTTTCCCCACCTGTTAGGGGGTTTCCTGCATATTCTCACATGTACATGTAACTATATGTTGTGGCCTTTGGCCCCCAGGGAATACAACTTGTCTATTCCTAACATGGTATCAGAGCATTAGGTTTAGCTCTTTTTCTCGTCGCCGCAGCCGCCGCCCGCCCCGGCTCTCCGCCGCCGCGTCCGGCCGCCGCCGCCTCCTCCTCTCGCCGCCGGCGAGCTCCGGTCTTCGCTCGTCCCGACTGCCGCCGCGCCGCCTCCTCTCCTCGTCGCCGCAGCCGCCGCTCGCCCCGGCTCCTCGTCGCCGCGTCCGACCGCCGCCGCTCCTCCGCCCCCGGCCGCCGCAGCCGCCGCTCCTCCGGCAGGCCGCGCCCGCGCCCCATGCTCCGCGCCCGCGCCCCGTGCTCCTCCCGCCTGCCATCTTCGTTGCTCCGGCTGCCATCTCCCGCCGGCTGCCAGCCTCCAAGATCTGATTTCGATCGGTTCCGTTTCGTGAAAAAAAAAGAGAGAGAGAGAGATGTCTTCTTCTTCATCGTCGTCGGGCTACCTTGCGATTCCTCGCTGCCCGGTGATTTTTGATGGCACGAATTACCCTGATTTCGCTGCCTTTATGCACGTCCACATGCGCGGTCTTCGTCTTTGGGGTGTGCTTTCCGGCGAGGTCCCCTGTCCGCCGCGCCCCCCGGCTCCTACGGCGCCTATTCCACCGACGCCTGTTGCCCTTGCCCCCGATGCTACTCAGGAGGCCAAGGATGCAGCCAAGAGTGCTGATGCTACTGCTTTGGCTGAGTATGACCGACATGTCCAGGAGTATTCTGACGCTCTTGCGACCTACCGGCTGGATCTGACTGACTACACTCAGTGGATAGATGAGGATGCTCGTGCTGCTGCTGTTCTTACTTCCAGTGTTCTACCTCAGTATGCTGCTGAGTTCATGGGTCTTCACACTGTTGCTGCTCAGTGGGCCTTTCTTCGTCAGCGCTATTAGCCGTCTGGGGATGCTCTTTACCTGTCTGTGGTTCGCCAGGAGCATGCTCTTCAGCAGGGTGATTCTACCATTGATGAGTTCTACACTCAGAGTGCTGCTATCTGGCGCCATCTTGATTCTCTTCGTACAGCTGTGTGTGCCACTTGTCCCTGCTGTCTGACTGTGCGCGCTGATCTGGAGTTTCAGCGTGTATATGAGTTCTTGTCTCGGCTCCGCAAGGAGTTCGAGCCTCGTCGCGCCCAGCTACTTGCTCGTGGTCGTGTCCCGCTCTCTGAGGTACTGTTTGAGCTTCGTGCTGAGGAGACTCGTCTTCATGGTGCTAGTCTTCTTGAGGTTCCCTCTGTACTTGCTGCTCGTGGTCCTCCTGTGCCGTCGGCTCCGTTGCGGTCTCTAGTGCCGCCGATACTCTCTACTCCTCCGGTCCAGGGCCAGAGTCAGCCTCAGCAGCCTCACGGTCAGAACCGTCATCCTCGTCCTCCCTGCTCCTACTGTGGCAAGCCTGGCCACGATTTTTCTAGCTGCTGGAGGAGGGATCCCAGTTTACGTCAGCAGTTTCACGCTCGTCAGCAGGCTGGTTCTACATGATCTTCTGCAGTTGCACTCTCTGAGCAGGATATTATTCGAGGTATTCGTGGTCTGCTAGCTGCTACGGGCTCTTCCTCGTCAGACACTGCTGGTCCTGTGTCTACCTCTTCTGGCACCGCGCGACCACCACCTTCTGCACAGTCAGGTATGTCCTCGTGGTATCTGGATTCTGGAGCTTCCTTTCATATGACTTCTGCGTCTTCTATTCTTTCTGCTCTTCGTTCTCTTGTTTCTCCTGTCCGTGTTATCACGGTTGATGGTACATCTCTTCATGTTTCACTTCCTCTTTCTCTGTTCCTGATGTTTTTCATGTTCCTAGCCTTAAGATGAATCTTTTTTCTGCTAGTCAGCTTACTGATTCTGGTTGTCGCATCATTCTTGATGCTGATTCTTGTGTTGTTCAGGACCGCCGCACACAGGCCCTGGTTGGAGCTGGCCCTCGCAGCCGTGAGTCTCCAGGGCTCTGGAAGTTAGACTGGCTTCGTGTTCCTTCCGCTGCCTCTTCATCGGCCAGTTCTCCTGCGGTCGGTGCTTCCGTCACTGGCTCTTTCCAGCAGTGGCATCATCGGCTGGGTCACCTTTGTGGCTCTCGTTTATCGTCTTTAGTCCGTCGTGGTCTTCTGGGGTCTGTCTCAGGAGATGTGTCTTTAAACTGTCAGGGTTGTAGGTTAGGAAAACAGATTCAGCTTCCCTATCCTACCAGTGTGTCTGTATCTCAGCGACCTTTTGATTTAGTTCATTCCGATGTTTGGGGTCCGGCTCCCTTTGGTTCAAAAGGGGGTCATCGCTACTATATTTTATTCATTGATGATTTTTCACGGTACACCTGGTTGTTTTTTATGCGCTCTCACAGTGAGGTGCTTTCTATTTATCAGCGCTTTGCGGCCATGGTCCGCACTCAGTATACCTCGCCCATTCGTGTGTTCCGTGCTGATTCTGCTGGTGAGTATATCTCTCAGCACCTGCGTGGTGTTCTTGCTGAGCAGGGCACTCTTGCTCAGTTTTCTTGTCCCGGTGCGCATGCTCAAAATGGTGTCGCCGAGCGTAAGCATCGTCATATTCTTGAGACCACCCGTGCTATGATGATTGCTTCTTCTCTTCCGTCGCATTTCTGGGCTGAGGCTGTCGCTACGTCGACTTACCTCATTAACATCCAGCCTTCAGCTGCCCTCCAAGGTGGTATTCCTCTCGAGCGACTATCTGGTGGTTCTCCGGACTACTCGACTCTTCGTTTGTTTGGTTGCATTTGCTATGTTCTACTCCCTTCTCATGAACGCACCAAACTGACCGCTCAGTCTGTTGAGTGTGTTTTTCTCGGCTACAGTGATGAGCATAAGGGCTATCGCTGTTGGGACCCTGTTGGTCGTCGGATGCGCATCTCTCGTGACGTCACGTTTGATGAGACGCGTCCCTTCTATCCTCGCCCCACCTCTGGTACCTACCTGGTGGATGATATCTCCTTTCTTCTGTTTCCTGATGCACCTCCTTCTGTCCCTATTGTCCCTCCTCCTGGACCTTGTTCTGATGCGCCCTCTTCGACTTCGGCGCCATCCTCTACTCCGTCTAGTTCCCCTAGTTCTCCTCGTTCTCCGGTTTCGGAGTCTTCCTCTGCTATTCCTTCTTCCTCTTCTTCCGATGAGTCATCTTCTTATGACAAGCTTCCCTCTCCTCTTCCGGCGACTCGTCCGCGTCGTCCTCCAAACCGTTACTCTCCTAGTCAGTACGGTCTTTCTGTTGTCTCCGAGCCGACTTCTTATCGGGATGCTGAGCGTCATCCTGAATGGCAGCTTGCTATGGCTGAGGAGATTGCTGCGCTTGAGCGCACTGGCACTTGGGATCTTGTCTCTCCCCCTCCCGGTGTTCGTCCTATCACGTGTAAGTGGGTCTATAAAATTAAGACCCACTCTGATGGATCTCTTGAGCGCTACAAAGCGCGTCTTGTGGCTCGTGACTTTCAGCAGGAGCACGGCGTGACTATGATGAGACTTTTGCCCCTGTGGCTCATATGACCACTGTGCGTACTCTTCTTGCTGTCGCTTCTGTTCGACATTGGTATGTGTCTCAGCTTGATGTTCAGAACGCTTTTCTTAATGGCGAGTTGAGTGAGGAGGTTTACATGCAGCCTCCTCCCGGGTATTCTGTCCCTGATGGGATGGTCTGTCGTCTTTGGCGTTCTCTTTATGGCTTGAAACAGAACCCTCATGCTTTGTTTGAGCGTTTTGCCTCTGTGGTGACTGCTGCTGGTTTCTCTCCCAGCGCTCATGATCCCGCCCTGTTCGTTCACACTTCTCCTCGTGGACGCACTCTTCCCCTTCTCTATGTTGATGATATGATCATTACTGGTGATGATCCTGAGTATATTGCCTTTGTTAAGGCTCGTCTTCGTGATCAGTTTCTTATGACTGATCTTGGTCCTCTCCACTACTTTCTTGGGATCGAGGTCTCTTCCACTTCTGATGGCTTTTCTATCTCTCAGGAAAAGTATATTCAGGATCTTCTTGCTCGTGCTGCTCTTGAGGATGAGCGCACTGTTGAGACTCCTATGGAGCTTAATGTCAAGCTTCGTCCTACTGATGGTGATCCTCTTTCTGATCCGACGCGTTATCGCCATCTTGTTGGGAGTCTTGTTTATCTTGCTGTCACTCGTCCTGATATATCTTATCCTGTTCATATTCTGAGTCAATTTGTCTCAGCTCCTACCACTGTTCACTATAGTCATCTCCTCCGTGTTCTTCGTTATCTTCGTGGCACGATCACTCGTCGCCTTTTTTTTCCTCGTTCCAGCTCTCTCCAGCTCCAGTGCTACTCGGATGCTACGTGGGCGAGTGATCCTACGGATCGTCGTTCCCTTTCTGCTTACTGTGTGTTTCTTGGTGGTTCGCTTGTTGCTTGGAAGACGAAGAAACAGGTTGCAGTTTCCCGTTCGAGTGTAGAGGCTGAGTTGCGAGCTATGGCCTTGTTGATTGCTGAGGTGACATGGTTACGGTGGTTGCTTGTAGATTTTGGGGTCTCTGTTACGACACCCACTCCACTTTTGTCTGACAGTACAGGTGCTATCAGTATTGCACGTGATCCGGTCAAGCATGAGCTTACCAAGCATATTGGTGTTGATGCTTTTTATACACGTGCTCAGGTGCAGGCTCAGGTTGTTGCGCTTCAGTATGTGCCTTCAGATTTGCAGTTGGCGGATTTCTTTACAAAGGCACAAACTAGAGCGCAGCATGACTTCTTACTCTCCAAACTCAGTGTTGTGGATCCACCATGAGTTTGAGGGGAGGTGTTAGATGTATATTTGTATATGTGTATTTTCCCCACCTGTTAGGGGGTTTCCTGCATATTCTCACCTGTACATGTAACTATATGTTGTGGCCTTTGGCCCCCAGGGAATACAACTTGTCTATTCCTAACATAAGCATAGTCGTGACCGCGTGTGCTGAGGCATTCCCCGACGCATGCGTTTGCGACCGTTGGATCTCCACCTCAGATGATCTTGGTCGTCGGTCTGGTCGGTAAAATTGCAAAAGTAAACCCGGTTTCCCTCGCGCTCCCAGACCCGAATCCCCTGACCCGCCCCATTCTCTTCTCCTCTCTGTTCTCCCAGCCTCTAGGGTTCAACCGCCACCCTCACCGCCCTGCCCCCACAGCCGCCACCTCTACCCTCTGCTGGACCGACTGCCCCTCGAGCAGCACTGAACAGACTCGCTGCCGCCGCCGCTTGCTCCCAGACCGATGTGGCCTCTGGGGGCTGCCGTTGACTTCAACGGAGGCTAGCCGATTTTGCTGCTCAAGGTTTGTTCTTCTCCTTGTTGACGCTTCACGATGCTTCGGGGCCATGGGATGCTCTGGTAAATATGGTGGTGACTTCTGGAGTCTTGATTTGGTTGGTCATTACGGGGATCTTCCTCTGGAGACGGACCTTTCAGAAAAATGTTGGTGCTGGGTTGCTCCTGGTGTGTGCCCGCGGGGTGTTCGACAGAAAGTCGACAATGTACGACAGGTGGGGGAGAGACCGATTAGTGCTGGGTGAGCCCTTATGTAGCTTGAAGAGATGTTCCTAGGTGCATATCGGTTGTCCTATTCCTTGGTTTTATTCATCCTAGATGTGGTGACGATGGCTCAGTGGCAGTTAGACAAAGACGATTTCTGGTTGCTGTGTGCAAAAACAATGCATGTTCATCAGCTGAGTCCAGGGTTGTCGGAAAATCGCTGTCACTGGAACCAACATGAGATGTGTTGTTGGCACCCTGCTTCTTATGCATGCTTTGCTTGAAGGAGGAGCAAGCTCAGAAGGTGCGGACGACTAGCGATGCGATACAGATCGTCAGGGTGGCTTTGGGCTAGGCTGTCCTTTAGCTTTATGAGTTATTGTAATTTGGCACAAAAACAAACAGGTAGCAGATTGCCTCACTATACGTGGTACCATACCATCTGATGTGATTCCAGTTAAATAATGTTCTGCTACTTGCTCATCGATTAGTAGAAAAGTGTCTAGACAAAATTCAAGATCCAACTTGATGCTTGTGCATAGTCTATCTGGATGGAACTCTGCTGCCTAGCAAGCTAATGGGTCGATCTATTGAAACTATACTGTGGTGGAGTTAGCACTTAGAAAGTAGCCTCTCCAAGTGTCCTCTAGAGTCCGAAATATACAGGTCGAATGCTTCTTTTTTTTTACTCCTAGCCTGGGTTGATCTTTCTATTCCTCTTTTGTCTTCACCCCTAATATTTGTTCCCAACTGGTTGTTCAGTTTGTTTATTCTTGTGGATCTAATGTAAGTACCATTTTTGTTGTGCCTCTTGGTTTACATTTTACTGGTAGTAACTCCAAGTCTACGGTAATTTCCAACAGTTTGATTTGGTGGTTCTTTACAAAATTAATTTTCCAAATATAATCGCTGACAAAAAATCAGGGATAGTATGAACTGCACAAACTACAGATGAGTTAAATCTATTTGTTTAATCCCACGGTGCTTTTTGGTCATTGAAAATTAGGTATTGATGAGTTGTGTAACATATTTGTTTTACCTTATATGTGGATTTCTTGACAGTTAACAATTTCATAAATATGCAGTTGAAAGAGAGGACTAGCTAGCCGATGGTATGATATACTGCTATTTTTGAAGATAGTTTGTATCAATCGAAGAGGCTCTGAACAATATATTCTTCCTTCCACTCTCCTTAGATTTGGGGCATGGTTGAAGGAGGGTGTCAGGAGTCCTGCGAGAAAGAATACAGAGATATTTCCTCTTTTGGAGCACGTAACAACACAAGCTATCTTCTACTGTCTTGATGATTTTTGTTGATGGTTTTCTTATGCTTCAGTTAGCAAGTATTTTTTTGATATGGAAGCATACTACATATACATGTAATATTTTACATTTTGTTTATCAATTGTTGTAATTGTATGATTTATTAGCATGCCCGCTTTATGGAGAAACTCTTATATATGCACATTTGTTGCCAGAAGAGACAAACAAAACAAGTCAGATGCATAGCTTTTTATTTATTATATCCAGTGGTTTTTGCTACAGTGAGAAAGAAACACAGAGAGGGAAACATAGAGAGATAGATTGATTGTTTGTCAATCCTCGAGAAAATAAGGTTAACTGTGCATGCACATTGTGAGAGATTGTTTTATATGTAAGTATGTACAAATAATTAATGGACTGATGTTATTCTCGCACTATGCGCAGCGGCGCCAACGCCCGCCGTTGCACGCCGCGGAAGACCGGTCTGAGCTGGCATCATCTTCTTCAGGTCTAAATGAACACATTGGAGCGCTAAAGCAATGAGAAAGAATGGAGAAACAGTGACTGTAGAGAACAACAGCTTTACGTGAAATTTATAGGTGAAAAAACCAAAAAAATATGCACGCAGGGCACACGTTAGGCACTCCTTCCATCAAACCTTGCATGCCACCTGCAATGCATGCATGTCTGTGCACACCGCACTAGGCGCTGACCACCACTCTCACCACCAGCTTAATTGCACAGTAAACTTTTAATTATGCACGGAACGTAATAATAAGACAGATAATAAAAAAGTTAGCAGGATGCATCAATAGACATGGTGTAAAAACTTATAGCAGGCGGGTGCGGCGAAACGCACCGGCCCATCTAGTAAAATGAAAAACAGAACACAGTTGCAATTCCAGCTGTACTCTAGTATGATGTATGTACAGGAGATACATAGCACGTCAAGATTGACATAGTATCTCACATGACTCATTGATTACCGGCCGCCTATGTCGATCCGGGCACGTCGTGGTCCAGCACGCGTCCATGTCACACCTTATCAGCGACCAACTAGCAGTGTTTAAGTTTATTAACTGGCTGGAGTTCCTCGCTTGCTAGTTGGCAGATCAATCGACAACTAATGATGATTTGACCAAAGGACAGAGAGATGTGCACTGCGCTATAAGTTGCCCACTTGTATTTCTGTACATGAGTTAATGAGATGGAAAAATATCACATGATTTCGAGCTTTAGATGATACCATGATACCCTTTCTTAAAACTTAAAATTAGAATATATATAAAAAGCTGAACAAATTTTTTTAGTGTTAATCTAAAAAAATTGTGAGTGTTCATAAGATGTATGTGTGCAATCCCTAATTTTTTAAAACGAATGCAAAAGCTTTGCCACATCCATTTATTAAGCATAAGAGAGTTGCTCACTTAATTTATGGAAAATTGGGCTAAAACCATCACACACATCCACACAAGCAAACTACCAACAAACCGAAGAGCCACAAGACCATGACATAAGGAAGAACACAAAATCACAGCTGCCACTAACATCTGAGTAACATCATTGCTAGAGAAACCCATCAGCGCACTACATGCAAGCCCATGCTTGCATGCTAGGAAGTTGTATCATGAAACAGCCCGCACCTACCCATTAACGTCAATCATTTTGTCTTTGCACTTGAGTGACTTCTTCCAGATGCCGATCCCAGAGCAATCACCCACCTTCTTGCTTTTCCCTTGATTGATGTCACCATTAGGAGGCAATCAATCGCTCTTCCACATCCATGAATAGCAGCTTCTAAGCTATTGAGCAAGTCACAAAGCTCTTTTGTGAAGAGAGCATCGGGATTGAGAGCCGGCGAGGGTGAAACGGGATCCGAAGCCACATCAGAGTGCGCAGGCGAGCTCAAGGTAATTGGCGAGTCCACCTTCACATGGTCCACGGAAAAAGGCAAAGCAGGGCTCGCACAAGGCTCCTGGAGCTCAGGCATGACAACTAACACTGGAGGCATAATCGTGGTGATGACCTCGCCTTTAGTGGTAGACGAAATAGAGAGAAATGCGGACAAAATGTCTCCAACACGAGGAGGGAAATAACCATAGAGCTCCACTCCCATGTCCTCAACAGAGCCAATATCGATCTCACTAGGTGGACAAGATGCAGGAGTGGTCTTCAACGTAGCTGGAAGAAGTGAGATCTTTCTCAAAAAACCTTTGCTCGCTCCAGAAAGCTCCCAACCCGTGCCAAGCAACATTACAGCTGCTCAGCCTGAGAAGCCAAAGCAGTATACAACACCACATCGGATGGAGCCGGGATGCTGAGCTAGCAGGAGCAGAAACAACCGACGGCTAAGACCGACAACGAAGTACCTTGGAGGGCGCGGATCCCATCGTGCCCATACATGAAGCAGAAGTATGACAATGCTTGGCGCCGAGCGGGACTCTTGGGGTGTGGCAAGGCATGCCAACGTGTTGAGAGGACCCCATGGATTGCAACATACACGTGCAAGATGGCCATTCTCCAAACATCAGGAGCATAGAATGGGATCTCTGTATATAGCTAAATGGCGCCCATGAGCAAGGCATCTGCAACACCTACCAAAGAGACAAGCCAGGATGCGTCTAGATGGCACAACTAGGGATGGTGATGTTGAATTTCTCGGACCATGCTGGGGCAGCACCTCTTAGAGCATTATCATGTATCTTTGGTTCGAGTGGGTTAAAATGAAGATATAATTATGGTGTCATCCATGGTTTCCATTGTTCGGAGATTCATGGATAACACTCATGCAATTGATCACATCATATAGAAAGTTTCGATTACGCTTTGCCTTGAAATAAATTAACTTGAGCATGTTGGACAACCATAGAATCTATAAAAGTTAAGATATGGTATAGGAGAATTAAATAAAATAAGATCAAAGTGATCGTATTTAAGTTATTGTAGAAAATAGAACTTTGTAGAAGTGATTGATATTATATGATAAAGAACTAGGAAGAGATGCTAACAAGAGGATATGAGATACTCTCGTTATGCTTAAAAACCAAAGAATTAATTTATGTTGTTTATGAATCATTTGATACGCATGTTCTCACGGAAAAAGTGATTGAACAGAAGGAACCCGAGTATTCGGTTAGCCATGGATTGAGAATTGTAAAAAGGTGGGAGAAAATCTGCCTTGATCAAATGATTGATGAATAAAAAGTTGGTGATGGGGTTACTAATAAACGAGACCGTCAACTGATACCATGTTCCATGGTGGAACTGTACACCTGCTCAATAAACAAATAAAGTGATCATGTGGTTGAATTTCATGTCTATCGTGTTCCCGCTATTTTCTTCTTTTAGTTAGTTATAATATGATAGTTATCTCTTTTGCAAAGCAACTAAGTTGTGATGTTCGGAAAAGGAAAATATACCAAGATTGTACTGCCAAAATTTGTGACATAAATAAAAGATGAATAAATTGTCCAACATGCAATCGTTATTCTACTTCAAACAGTAAATGGTAATTTCTAGAGCTTCTAGTTATGTTGTCGTCACTTGTTTGGCTGTTAATTTATAAATCTTACCACATGATGGGAACATGCATAAGTTGATGATACAATGCTCGTATTTATTTTATGAACCATAAGCTCATTGATGCATGAATGATCTATTCGTTTATTTGCTCGAGGACGAGCAAAGGATTAAGCTTGGGGAATTTGATATGTGCATTTTGTATCATCATAATAGCATCAAATAGGAGTATTTACATTGTTATTTGCATCAATCAATCATTATTTAAGCTTTGTTAGATAATTTATAGAACTTTCCTATAAAGTCCCTTTTATTTGCATTTAATTTCTGGGAGGCAGAATACCTCCTTTTTCGTATTTTGATGTTTTAGGGACCTTACGTAACTCAAAAAGCTCGGGGATTTTTACAGCATCAATACTTTTGCATGAGAAGCAACTGGAGCTTATAAACACACGAGAGAGGTCAAGAGGCTAAAACGAGACATGGTGGCGTGGGCCCTAGCATGGGCCGCGCCACCCATGCTCGTTTGCTCGTGGAACATCGCATCGCGTCTGCATTTTTATGCCCATCTCCGTCCTGGACGAAAACCTACGCCATATTTTTCCTAGAATTTTCTGAGATGGCGGCAAAGGGAACCCTTCTTCCACCTCTAGAGGGGTCTGATCCTGCCGTCTTGATGTTGTCTTCGGTGGGAAATCGCCGCCATCGTCACCACCATCTTCTCCTTGGCGTGGGGAGGATCATTGATACGTCCATTTTGCAACACTATTTTGTATCATAATTTACTGTTATTCATTGATATATTTCACATTTAGATATGATACTTATGTTGTTTCCTCTGTTTTTACATGTTTGATGATCATTGGAGGATTTGCTGCCGGAGTCAGGATTCTGCTGGAAAAAGGACCATCAAGACACCGTATTTCGGAAGATCAGGAAATTCCAGAAAAATGCCAAGAAATTATATTTTACCAGAAGACTAAAGTAGCCAGAAGGAGGAGGCGAAAGGGGCCACATGGCAGCCTCACCACCAGGGGGCACGGGCCCACCCCTGGCCGCGCCGGCCTGTGGTGAGGCCCCCCAGGCCCACTTCTGCCATCGCCCCTTCGCGTATTTCATCGTCCCTGAAAACCTAAGTCAAGGGGGGGCTCAGAGATAGACACTGTCACCTCTGCGGGGCGGAAAACACCAGAGAGAGAAAAGCTCTCCGACAGGCAGAAATCTGCCGGGGAAATTCCTTCCCGGAGAGGGGAGATCGTCGCCATCGTCATCATCATCACGCTGAACTTCATCGGGATCATCATCACCATCATCCTCATCACCAGCACCTTCATCTCCACCATCACCATGCCATCCCGCTGTAACATCTTGAGTTGAATCTTGTCAAATTCTTAGGAGAAACTTTACCGGTGTTGATTACTCTTGTGGTTGATGCTATTGAGTGGAACCGTTGAATTAAGGTTTATGTTCAGATTGTTATTTACCATTATTTTACCTCTGATCATGATCCATATGATGTCTTGTGAGTAGTTCGTTTCATTCTTGAGGACATGGGAGAAGTTAAATCGTTAGTAGTGGAATTATGTTGAGTAATATTTAATGGTTTGATATTTATTTGTTATGGTGTTATTTCAATAGTGGTGTCATGTGAACGTCGACTACATGATACTTCACCATTTATGAGCCTAGTGAGATGCATTGTGTATTTGGCTACCAATTGTGGGGTTGCTGGAGTGACAGAAACCTAAACCTCTGTTGGGAAACCATTGCACCAGGGAGCATAGGATCTTAGAGTTTAAGGCTGTGGTTAGATTTATCTTAATTACTTTCTTGTATTTGTGGATGCTTGCAAGGGGTATAATCACAAGTGTGTATTTATCCTAGTAAGGGTAGTGCGCTAGCACAGGTTCACCCCCATAGCACTTATCAAACCAATAAAGATTATTTAGCGGCATGAAGCGAAAGCACTTGACAGAAACTCCCATGTGTCCTCGAGAACGTTTGGTCATCATAAGTTACACAACCGGCTTGTCCATTGCTATAGAAAGGATTGGGCCACTTGCAGCAATTATTACTACTGTCTTTTATTTACTTGGACTTTATTTATCTGCATTACCAAATACCCCTGAAAACCCGTTTGCTAG
This sequence comes from Dactylis glomerata, assembly GCA_007115705.1. NCBI lineage: Eukaryota > Viridiplantae > Streptophyta > Magnoliopsida > Poales > Poaceae > Dactylis > Dactylis glomerata. The sequence goes on from QXEO01000454.1 coordinate 989,697, forward strand.
TATTTACAGTGAATCCTTGATCAAAACCACTTGTCAACACCTTCTGCTCCTTGTTGGGTTCGACACTCTTATTTATCGAAAGTACTACGATACACCCCCTATACTTGTGGGTCATCAAGACTATTTTCTGGCGTCGTTGCCGGAGAGTGAAGCGCTATTGAAGAGTGGAATTGGAAAAGGTAACCGTCGCTGTGAGTATTGTTTTTATTTTTGTCTTTTATTTTTATTTTATTTTGCTATGGAGAGTTCTCCATTTGGGTTCCTATTCGGGAACACTACTACCACTGCTGCACATGTGGATGAACCACCACCATCACCACCTGCTCAATTAGATCCTTTTAAAATACCTATGAAAATTGTTGAACGTGTTATGGATAACTGCTATTCAGGAGATGGAACTGTCCATCCGGGTGATCATTTACTCTTTATACATGAATTATGTGAGTTTTTCAAGTGTGCAAGTATTTCATCAAGCAAAGTTAAGAGGAAGCTATTCTCCTTATCACTGAAAGGCAGAGCTGAGGAGTGGTATCGGCTGCTTAAAGATGGTCCATCTATTGCAAGGGAGGAAATTGTACCTCTCTTTTATTCCAAGTTTTATCCTCCAAGTGAAATTCATAAAGATCATAATCAAATATATAACTTTGGGCCTCATGATGGAGAGAGTATTGCCCAAGCGTGGGGGAGATTGAAGTTACTAATGCTCAAATGTCCCATTCATGAGCTCCTCAGTAATATTGTTATTGATAATTTTTATGCGAGGCTTACTCTTCATGACAAGGATTATTTGGATGCTTCCTATTTTAGATCATTTACTCATATGAAAGAAGATGCTAAGTGGAAACTTCTTGACCGTATTCAAGAAAATGCTGAAGGATGGGAAAATGACAAAGGTAGGAAGTCAGGTATAAATTATGATTATGAATGCATTAAAGCTTTTATGGGAACCGATGACTTTCATAATGTTAGCACTGCTTATGGTCTTGATTCTCAAATACTTGCTAACTGTTTTAAGGCTTTTGCCTCTTATCTTGATGTTCCAAAGAAAGATTGGAACAAATATCATGCACCTTATAAAGATTCTATTAGTCATATTCCCGCTACAGCTACTGAAGTTTGTACTGTTGATAGCATTTTGCCTAAACCTTATTTCGAGAAGACGCCTTTCCCTGCTAAGGTAAAAGAGCATTCTACTTTGGTAAGTGTGTCTAATAAAAGTACTAAGAAAGTTGTAGAACCTGATGAGCAAATTACTATTAAGTCTCCTGTGGCTATAGTGAAGGACCTTGTTACTAAAGATGTGGGAGATGAACATATTGTCTTTTGTGAAGATGCTACTAACATTGTTTCACATCCTAATAGGCATAGGAAAACAAGTGTTCCTGTTATTTCTGTCAGGATTGGCGATCATTGCTATTATGGTTTATGTGACATTGGTGCAAGTTCAAGTGCCATTCCTTTAGAGCTTTACAGAGAAATCATGCATGAGATTGGCCCTTGTGAATTAGAAGAGATTGATATGGTTATTCAGTTTGCTAACAGAGAGACTATCTGGCCTCTTGGTATTGTTTGAGATGTGGAAGTTCTATGCGGTAAGACCCAATATCCCACTAATTTTCTAGTACTTGGTAAGGAAGCTAGTAAAACTTGTCCTATTATTTTTGGTAGACCCTTTTTGAATACTTATGGTGCTGTGATAGACTGTAAGAAGGAGAAAATTTTCACTAAGTTTAATAGAGAATCTTATGAGTTTAATTTTTCTAAGTTTGCTAAGACTTCTTATGAAAATAAAATGCCTAATGAAAATTTTTGAGTTGAACAGCTTGCTTCTATTGCTCTTGCTCCTAATAATGCTTTGCAGCAATTCATGGAGGACCATGAAAGTGAAGTCTACCGAAAGGAAAGAGAAGAGATTGACGATATTTTCCTTCGTCAACCACCATTGATTAAGCACAATTTACCTGTGGAGGATCTTGGTACCACTTTGCCACCTAAGGAAGATCCTGTCTTTGAATTGAAACCTTTACCTGATGATCTTAAGTATGCTTATATAGATGATAAGAAAATATATCCTGTTATTATCAGTTCTAGGCTTTCAGGAAAGGAAGAAGAAAGGTTATTGGAAGTGTTGAGGAAACATCGAGGAGCTCTGGGATATACTCTCGATGATTTAAAAGGGATTTCTCCCACTTTATGTCAGCATGCTATTAACATGGAGGAAGACGCAAAGCCAGTTGTTGAACATCAACGCCGCTTAATTCCCAAGATGAAGGAAGTGGTAAGAAATGAGGTATTGAAGCTCCTTGATGCAGGTATTATTTATCCTATTGCTGATAGTAGATGGGTTAGTCCTATTCATTGTGTTCCTAAGAAAGGAGGTATGACTGTTGTGCCTAATGAGAATAATGAGCTTATTCCTCAAAGGGTAGTAGTTGGTTATAGGATGTGCATTGATTTTAGAAAGGTAAACAAAGTTACTAAGAAAGATCATTATCATTTACTGTTCATAGATCAAATGCTAGAGAGGTTATCTAAGAAGACTCATTTTTGTTTTCTTGATGGTTATTCTGGTTTCTCTCAGATTGCTGTTAGAAAGGAAGATCAAGAGAAAACCACTTTTACTTGTCCTTATGGAACTTATGCTTATAGACGTATGACGTTTGGTTCATGCAATGCTCCTGCTACTTTTCAAAGATGCATGTCTGCTATTTTTCATGGTTTTTGTGAAGAAATTGTGGAGGTTTTCATGGACGATTTCTCCGTCTATGGAACTTCTTTTGATAACTGTTTGCACAATCTTGATAAAGTTTTGCAGAGGTGTGAATAAACTAATCTTGTTCTTAATTGGGAGAAATGCCACTTTATGGTGAATGAAGGAATTATTCTTGGACATAAAATTTCTGAAAGAGGTATTGAAGTTGACAGAGTGAAAGTTGAAGCAAGCGAGAAAATGCCCTATCCCAGGGATGTTAAAGGTATTCGTAGTATTCTTGGTCATGCTGGTTTCTATAGGAGGTTTATTAAAGATTTCTCTAAGATTTCAAAGCCTCTTACTAATCTTCTTCAAAAAGATGTACCATTTGTCTTTGATGATGATTGTAAGGAAGCTTTTGAAACTCTTAAGAAGGCTTTAACTACTGCTCCTATTGTTCAACCACCTAATTGGAATTTACCCTTTGAAATTATGTGTGATGCTAGTGATTTTGCTGTTGGTGCTGTTCTTGGACAGCGCATAGATAATAAGTTGAATGTTATTCATTATGCTAGTAAGACTCTTGATTCTGCTCAAAAGAATTATGCTGCTACTGAGAAAGAGTTTCTTGCTGTTGTTTTTGCTTGTGATAAGTTTAGACCTTATATTGTCGATTCTAAAGTTACTATCCATACTGATCACGCTGCTATTAGATATCTTATGTCTAAGAAGGATGCTAAGCCTAGGCTTATTAGATGGGTGTTGCTTTTGCAAGAGTTTGATTTGCATATTGTAGATAGGAAAGGTGCTGAAAATCCTGTTGCTGATAATTTGTCTAGATTGGAAAATATTTCTTTTGATCCTATTCCTGTTAATGATAGTTTTCCAAATGAACAGTTGGCTTCGATAAATGTAACTTCGCGAGACATTCCTTGGTATGATGATTACACTAACTTTATTGTTTCCAAGTATTTGCCTCCAACCTTTACAGCTCAGCAAAGAAGAAAATTCTTTTATGATTTGAGGCATTATTTTTGGGATGACCCACACTTATATAAAGAAGGAGTTGATGGTATTATGCGAAGATGTGTTCTAGAGTATGAACAACAAGAAATATTGAGAAAATGCCATGGAAGTGCTTATGGAGGACATCATGTTGGAGATAGAACTGCGCAAAAGGTTCTACAATCAGGTTTTTATTGGCCAACCCTCTTCAAAGATGCTAGAAGGTATGTTTATCTTGTGATGAATATCAAAGAGTTGGTAATATCTCTAGACGTAATGAAATGCCTATGAGTTACACTCTTGTTATTGAACCATTTGATTATTAGGTATTTGACTTTATGGCTCCTTTCCCTCCTTCAAAAGGGTATACTCATATACTTGTTGCTATTGATTATGTTACCAAGTAGGTAGAAGCCGTACCTACAAAGAGTGCCGATGGTGAGACCACGTTAAAAATGCTTAAGGATGTTATTTTTCCTAGGTTTGGTGTGCCTAGATATCTTATGACTGATGGAGGTTCTCATTTTATTCACGGTGGTTTTAGAAAAACTCTTGCTAGATATGATGTTAATCATAGAATTGCTTCTGCTTATCATCCCCAAACTAGTGGGCAGGTAGAGCTTTCAAATAGAGAGATCAAGTCTATCTTGCAGAAGACTGTTAATAGATCTAGGAAAAACTGGGCTAGCAAGTTAAACGATGCTTTATGGGCTTATAGAACTGCTTATAAGAACCCCATGGGCATGTCTCCTTACAAAATGGTTTACGGAAAAGCGTGTCACTTGCCCTTAGAATTAGAACACAAAGCTTTTTGGGCAGTGAAAGAGCTTAATAGGGATTTTAAACTCACCGGTAAGAAAAGGTTGTTAGATTTGAGTTCTTTAGATGAGTGGAGAAACAAAGCTTACGAGAATGCCAGAATTTTCAAAGAGAAATTCAAGCAATGGCATGATAAGAGAATTCTTAAAAGAGAGTTTCATGTTGGTGAGAAAGTTCTATTGTATAGGTCTCGTCTCAGATTTTTTGCAGGAAAATTACTCTCTAAATGGGAAGGACCTTATGTTATTGTGGAAGTGTACCGCTCAGGTGCGATAAAGATTGCTTCAGTAAAATATGACACTACACAAGTGGTGACTGGTCAAAGACTCAAACATTATATTGCTGGAGATTCCTATAATGAAGATGTTGATGTTATTCAAACGGTTTCTCTAAAAAAATTATCCAGGACAATATGCAGGAACCTGTAGAGTTCGTTTTCGAATAGGTAACAGTTCTAGTCAGAAAAGATTCGCGTAAAACTTTTCCATTAATACTTTTGATGTTTTTATTAAATATGAAAAATCACGAGACGAAAACGGGCAGGAGACGGAGTCCGGAGGCTCCTCACCACCAGGGGCGCGGGCCCACTCCAGGCCACGCCGCCCTGTGGTGAGAGCACCCCGGAGCTCATTTCCGTCCCGGTTTCCTCCTGTGATTTCGTCTCGATGTTTAATTTTCGCCTATATAACCCCCCGGATTACCCGAGGTCTGTATATTGTTTTCTCGTCGTGTTTTCATTTTGAGATGTTTCTGTCAGGGGATTGTTCTCAGCTTTGAAGTTGCAATGTCTTCGTCCGGTCCATCCGAGGAGAACCCTCTTGCGGATACCATTAATCCGTATATGAGGGAGCTGAAGATGCCTCCGAAGGAGTTGTTACTCAAGGATGGGGAGTTGCAGATCAAAGATGTCCAGGGCCCTAAGAGAGAAGGGAGTCTCGAAGCCAGGATGGGAGCATTGGAACAAGAAGTTTTTAAATATAAGAAGATGGCGGTACGCGAGGTGGATATCATCCATAGGGTTAACCAAGAGCTTCTCACCAAGTACAAGAAAGAGACTACAGAACTCTGGTAGGACATCTTTTTGCTCCATGAGACCACTAACCAATTACAAGCACAACTCTACGACTTGCAGAACCAAAATTGTGAGTATGAAGCTAGATTTCAACAAATGAGTGCTGCTGCAAGTTTCAGGATATTGGAGACCAAGACATCCTTCCTTGACGGGGGACCTCTGCCTTGGAAGTATGATGATGATAAAGACTCACCACCACCACCGAAGGAGTAATTCGTCATTGGTATTGGCATCCCCTTGGCTTGTTCCAAGCTTGGGGGAGTACCGCGGTATCACATCATTATCTTTTACTCATTTACTTTTCAAGTAGAGTCATATCATGAATAGAGAAGTTATCTTATAGAATAGTTTGCAGTGTGGAAGTATCCTCCTTAGTTGGTTATCTATGTATCCCTTGGTGTGAGTTGCGGTAATGAAATATTAATGAGAAGTTTTATCGTTTACTTTCCGAACACTTTATTTTAGTTTGCAATGTTTCTTATATGACTAGTCTTGTTGATTAGTATTGGTATCACTTTGGGAGCATGAGTAAATTTAGTTGGTTTTGGCAAACTTAGCTTGGTCAGTAGCAACATTACCTTCAGGTTTGAGTAGAAAAGAAGAAAGAGGTGCTTGTAGTTACATCACTTCAGTTTCCCTTCATGTTTGGCTCATAAGCAATTGTATTCTCAAAGTTAAAACCGTTGTACTTTCAAGGAAGTTTGCATGATTGTCCTTATTATATGTATGTTTGTTTGTTTCATGCAACTCCTATGCTTGCTACCCAGTCTTGCTAGCCAAAAACCTGTACTGAGAGGGAATACTTCTCGTGCATCCAACTCCCAAAAACCAAGTTACTTTCAAAGAGTCCACTATAAATTCCTATGCATGGTATTTCAAGCCATTCCAAGTAAATTTTCATGTCCTACCTTTCAAAAACCTTCAAATACTTCTCATTTTGTACCACTGTTTTTAGCTCATGAGGACGTAGTGGATGGGTTTGTTATCTTCCATACTAAATTAAGTACCCCTCGACTAGGTAGCTTCATCTGCTCGTCATTAATTTTGCAAGGGAGCTGGTCAGACCATTGTAATCTCAAAAAGAAAAGAAAAAGGCACTCCTCCATGGTTTGTGAAAGTTGGTGGGCACCCGATGGAATCGGTTAGCCATGGTTTGAGAAAGGAAAAGGTCAGGAGGAGTGCCAAGCTATAAAGGAGCACCAATGTGCCAATTAATCAACATCTCAGAACCGCTCTCACTTGTTTAGTATGGAAGATATCAAGAACTCCGTTGCTAGTCGTTGACAAAAGCAACCACCTCTCAAAACAACTTTTACCTCTGTTTTACAAATGAAAAGCTCTAGCACATGTTTAATCCATGCTTCCCTCTGTGAAGGGCCTGTCTTTTACTTTTATGTTGAGTCAACCTATTCCCCTCTATCTCAAGCAAGCATTTGAGTTGTTATGTTTCACTCATCCATATGTTGATCCGTTCAATTATGTTTACTAACTTCTTTTTTTTAGTACAATGCTTTTATCTGAAGGAATATATCTTTGAAAGCTTTCCATGATTACAAAGAGTTTGTCTTGTTGAGCATATAGTTTTTGCTATATTAGCTCTGTTTTAAAAGGCTCCGTTCAAAAATAAATATAGTTTGTTCATTGTTCTCTGACCAAGAATTAAGGTTTGCCATCACCAATTATAGTTTACCTTGTGCATTCGTATTTGTGATTCCCTTTTACTTATTGCAAGTCTATATTATATAGAGGGAAGTTGCAGTCTATTATAATTTGTGCCTTGGTGAATGTGATGCTTCTTGTCTGTATTTTGATTATCGACACTTCACTCCATAAACCTGTGGTCATGTTTACCGAGTTTAGTTTTCGCTTGGGGATAAGCGAGGTCTAAGCTTGGGGGGGTTGATATGTCCATTTTGCATCACTATTTTGTATCATAATTTACTGTTATTCATTGATATATTTCACATTTAGAGATGATACTTATGTTGTTTCCTCTGTTTTTACATGTTTGATGATCATTGGAGGATTTGCTGCCAGAGTCAGGATTCTGCTGGAAAATGGACCATCAAGACACTGTATTTCGGAAGATCAAGAAATTCCAAAAAAATACCAGGAAATTATATATTACTAGAAGACTGAAGTAGCCAGAAGGAGGAGGCGAGAGGGGCCATAGGGCAGCCTCACCACCAGGGGGTGCGGGCCCACCCCTGGCTGCGTCGGCCTGTGGTGAGGCTCCCCAGGCCCACTTCTGCCATTGCCCCTTCACGTATTTCATCATCGCCGAAAACCTAATTCAAGGGGGGGCTCAGAGATAGACACCGCCGCCTCTGCGGGGCAGAAAACACTAGAGAGAGAAAAGCTCTCCGGTAGGCAGAAATCTACTGGGGAAATTCCTTCCCGAAGAGGGGAGATCGTCGCCATCATCATCATCATTGCGTCGGACTTCATCGGGATCATCATCACCATCATCCTCATCACCAGCACCTTCATCTCCACCATCACCACACCATCCCGCTGTAATATCTTGAGTTGAATCTTGTCAAATTCTTAGGGGAAAATTTCCCGGTGTTGATTACTCTTGTGGTTGATGCTATTGAGTGGAACCGTTGAATTAAGGTTTATGTTCAGATTGTTATTTACCATTATTTCACCTCTGATCATGATCCATATGATGTCTTGTGAGTAGTTCATTTAGTTCTTGAGGACATGGGAGAAGTCAAGTCGTTAGTAGTGGAATTATGTTGAGTAATATTTAATGGTTTGATATTTATTTGTTGTGGTGTTATTTCACTAGTGGTGTCATGTGAACGTCGACTACATGATACTTCACCATTTATGGGCCTAGTGAGATGCATTGTGTATTTGGCTACCAATTGTGGGGTTGTTGGAGTGACAGAAACCTAAACCTCCGTTGGGAAACCATTGCACCTGGGAGCGTAGGATCTTAGAGTTTAAGGCTGTGGTTAGATTTATCTTAGTTACTTTCTTGTATTTGCGGATGCTTGCAAGGGGTATAATCACAAGTGTGTATTTATCCTAGTAAGGGTAGTGCGCTAGCACAGGTTCACCCCCATAACACTTATCAAACCAATAAAGATTATTTAGCGGCATGAAGCGAAAGCACTTGACAGAAACTCTCGTGTGCCCTCGAGAACGTTTGGTCATCATAAGTTACACAACCGGCTTGTTCTTTGCTATAGAAAGGATTGGACCACTTGCAGCAATTATTACTACTGTCTTTTATTTACTTGCACTTTATTTATCTGCATTACCAAATACCCCTGAAAACCCGTTTGCTAGTATTTATAGTGAATCCTTGATCAAAACCACTTGTCAACACCTTCTGCTCCTCGTTGGGTTCGACACTCTTATTTATCGAAAGTACTACGACACACCCCCTATACTTGTGGGTCATCAATCATCTTCACCATCCACAACATTATCACCATCCCCACCTCAAGACCGACGTCATCCCCCTCATAGTTTGCGGTAGATCGAACCATGGATATTGTTTAAGTGTTGTGTGCATATTTGTGCTTGGCATCTTGTCATTATTTTGTGGTGAAGTTATACTTTCAAATTGTGTTGTAATCCATACCCCACTGATCATAAACATGTTTGACACTTGTGAGTAGTTCCCGTTGTTCCTGAGGGCATATGATGAATTGGTTATGATTTCTATATAGTATGCAATGAGTATTTGGTTAAGATTTAATCTTTTATGTTGTCTATGTTGTTAATGTGCGAACATCATCTGCATATTACTTGACCTTTATGGGCTCATAGGGCACCCTAGAGTAATAAATAGGATGAGGAATGAGGGAGAGACAGACACCTATTTCTTAGACTTGGCATTATTTTTAGGGAGGTTCTTGATCGGGGACCTTAGTACTTAATGCAATGGTTGGGCATTTATGTCTTAATGTATCCCTAAGTGATCATACAAATGGCCTTAGGAACAATCGTTAGGGGTTTTGTAGCATAATAATATTGCTACACCTACTTTTGGCTCCATCCAACGAGAATAAAACTTGACAAGATATTCATACATGCTGTCTTAGAAATCTGTATCTAAGGAAATCTATGCCACCCGTAGGAACGCTTGTCAGATATAGTTACACACTTGAACTTATCCTCTTGCTGCATAGAGGATTAGATTTTCTCTAAAAAAAGTATTTACATTTCTGCAAACTTTACTTTCTGTTATTTACTTACTTGCAAACATAAACCAAAAACCCAAAAACTACTACTTTATTATTACTTTTCCTGTTAAACTTACTAAACAATACCTTCAGCACCTCGTGGGTTTGACAACCTTTTCTACATTGAAATGTACTACAATTGATCTGCTCCACTTGGGAGTCATCAGCAGAATGTTTTAACAACATGGTGAAAGAGTTAAAAGACTTGCATGTGCATAACAATGTTGAATATATCAGGTTCATGATCATGCGCTTGCCAGAATTGATAAGAAGGATTGGGTATGTTTTGCAAGGGGATAAGCTTTCTGCAGTGGTACAACAGGTTGTCAATAGGAGGAAAAAAACTTACATATTTGTCTGTTGAGAAATCTTTATTGTGGGGTGCTAAAGTTAGAGATACCAAGACTTGAAGGAGGCATGTTGTTAACAGTGAAGAGAATGAATACACTTGCCCCGAGTGGCAACACGCTATAAAGCCATGTGAGCATGCCATACTTTTCTTGGCCTCCAAACCAAAGATAAATATGCACCCACATTTGCATGAGTATTACTTAGTAGCAAAATTCAAGGCTATATATGCAACTCTAATTCCACCGCTTATAGATCAGTCTCAATAGCCTGAAGTGCATATTGAATTTTACTTGTGTCCTCCTCTGATAAAACATAAAAGCGGGCCTAGATAGAGTAGATACAACAGGATGGAATCCTTCAAAAAACACTGCAAAAATACTATAGCTGCATATAAATTTAGTTAATAGATGTATGTTGCATCTTCAATTCACTTCAGTTTTATTAATTTCATCACCTCATGGATTAAATCCCTTCCTCCCAAACCCTAACAAAAAATAAAGGGATCACTTCTGCTGCATATAATATTCAGTTAAGAGATGTACGTTGCATCTTCAGTTCAGACTTGAGTTTTTTTAAGTTCAGTTGCAAACTTGCTCGTTCCTAAAGGCGTAGAAGAAATGCAAGAAAGTGCCTACATGCGTGCTAGTTCCTGAAGGCTTAAAAGTTATGGTCCACATTCAAGGGCAGATCCACACATCTCCCATCTCTACTTAAAAATCGAGGGAAGACATCTTCTCGGGCATGGAAACTCTCAGGTTTGGACATGGCCACTATGGCGGGAGCTCCGGCACAATTGGTTCCAATGATGGTTGTCCCCCTCCGAGCACAACGAGGTCCACCCCGTTCCTGATCACATAAGCACGTGGAGTGAGTTTCGCGTCTTCGCATCAGAGCCTTAAACACCAAGCTGCTCGCTGCTGATAGAACCTCCTTGGATCTCGATGCAGTGGACGAAAATGAGAAGGAGGCGCCGATTTTGGGCAGTAGATAAGAATAGGTGTCGGGGCAAAGGGCATGTACTGGGAAGAACGGAGAGGAGGTAGCAGGAGGCAGTGGCATGCTGGACGGCCGCCGCTCTGAGCCAATCGACAAAGAAGAGGCGAGGAGGGAGAGAGGATGGTTAGCAGGGAGGGACTGCGGGCTAATTTTGTAATTTCGAGGGGCTCAATTTCAAAACCATGCGACGCACGTAGGTACGTACCAGTGGATCGCAATTTTATTTGTACAGATTGGGACTAAGCTACTAATAGTTAGGAAAATGCACAAATTCAGGTTTTACACTTTTTGTGTAGGAATTTGCACAAATATGAAAAGTCCCCCTTAATTTGGTGAAATTTGAAGTTTCCTAAAATCTGTCTCTGCAGCAAAGATTTATATGATTCCAGGAATCCGACCTGAAGACAATATCAAACAGAAAAGTAATCAACATGAAAGTTGTTGGAAATTTTCTCCTTATGCGTATCGATATAAAACTCATTCAAAACAGATGTCGGATGCGCCCGACACACCCCAATTTCTGAAGGGTACAGAAGCAGTTTTGGGATTCCGAAAGTTGGTGACGTGATTGACTCAAACTCTTGTCATATGTGATCAATTCGGCAAAGCCACAACTTGGGAGACTTGTGCTTTATACGATTCACCATGAAGGTTCCAGAGGTCTCCAAAGAACCCTTGGATCCAAGGGTTTAGATCTGATTGCCCCGGTGAAGCCTCCAACACTATATATTGACCGGAAACCCTATTTTCTCGAGGCACCACCAAGAGCTACAAATTTTCCTACCTTTTGGCTGCCATATCCAAGGGGGAGGGATCTTCTACAGTATTGAGATGATCCAAGGAAGAAAGAGGTCAAGGGGTTGCCGCCCTCCAGGACAGCCGCCGGGCTACCGCCGCCACAGGTCACGGGCGCCGCCGCCTCCTTGGCCACGGGCACCGTGGCCGCCACCTCTCCCCCTTGGGGAGGCACCTCTCCATCATTATCTACAACACCTCTTCATCATCCATATCGTAATATCTTGGAAAACATGATGTGTGGTACAATCTATTATTGTTTTCCCCTGATTTATTGTATCTATGTCTAAGTTTGAGTAGTGATTTGTTCTTGGAAATTGTGAAATACTTTGTTGATTGGTTGCATACAAGTTTGTTATCTTTTATAATGGTCTTATGTACTGATATATGAGTGCATATATATGTTGGGGGATACATAAGGTTGTCACCATTGCATGTTGTTAGGAGGAGGGATCGATGGAGTAGACAAGAAACTGTGTTCCAAGTCTTATATGCATGCTATATTAATTCATGGTTAATTAACAGGGAATATATTAGGGACCTTAGAACTTAAAGCAGTGGTTGGACACATTTGTCTTAATGAATTCCTTTCTAGCACATTCACTTGACCTAGGGACCAATCACTAGGATGTGTAGTAGTTCATTTACTTGACTATTCCGATTTATGGCTCCACCTAGAAGAAACAAATAGACTTTCTTTAAAAGAATTAGGTGTTATGCATCTAGCTAGTATAAGATAATTTGTGCTTCACTAATTTTGTTAACCAAAATAAATGAAATAGCAATTTTCTTGGATACTTGCTCCCAAGAGTTACTCTATCTTCACTTTTCTTGCTTTTACTTTACTTGCATTAGATAGTTTACTTTCTGTATTAACTTTCAACACTCTTAGTTTTCTAGTTAAAAGCACTTTGCACCTTGTAGTCCATTGCATTGCATAAAAGGCCATATAAGTGGGTTATAGGGCTTTAAAGAATAGATAGTTTACCTTCAGCTCCTCGTGGGTTCGACAGTCAATACTTATCGAATTCTATTATAGTGATTCCCTGCTCTTGGGGATTATCAGATCCCAAAAAGGTAACAAAAATAGATGCAACCTTTGCGAGGAACCTATATAATGGACATGCATAATAATAGAGAGTGCTAAGTTTCTGAAATAGATAATTTAGACAAATTTTCAATAAAACGAATAATTAGTATCCAAATGCACAACTAATGAATAAAAATAGAATTCACTCCAACAACAAGGGCTCCCTCCCTGCAAATGTTGGGAGAACCTTAGTATTTTTATAAAGGGAATATACTAATACCGTGCAGATACCAATTAAACCCACCAACAAGATTTCCAAGACATCAAGGATGCCTACAACTAAGAAAAAAATACAAAGAGAGAAGTATAAAACAAACACCCTGTCGTGAGGATGAAACACTTGGAACAACACTCTAAACAACAACGAAGACAACACCCAAACCTAGAAGAGATTCTTCGAAAGCAACGCCTCTAAGAAGGAACCAATATACTAGCATTGTCATTGCATGATCGGAGATCTTGGTTTTTTACCCTAGAGAAAGTTCAAGTTCACAAATCAATACCTTCAGCAAGGCCATTGGTAGGTACAACCAATAAGACCATACCATGGGCTTTCACCCTAGAAATTGCAACTTGGCACTCGAGGAGCACCACCAAAAATGCAGTACATGCTACCACACCCTCTTGCCAAGGATGCTTTTGTAAGTCACCAAACACCCATCGCATAGCAAGAACCTATGCCACCCGTCTTGATTGCAACAATACACCTCTACGCCATCAGAAACATCCGATCGTGACCACCATGACTTCCTCCACCCCTGCCAATACCATGGAAATAAACTTTTAGACATGTCACATGGCACTAGCAAGAAAGCAAAGCTTCGTGCCACACCTTAGATAAGGGAGCGCACAACCGGGTCAACTCTAATCTAGATATTTAGTGGCTCCATACACGAACCAACGGAATTCTCAGATGGGAAAATCTAAACTCGATGTTATCCAGATCAAGGAGGCCAACATCAGTAGAATGGCAACATGGTGTAGGATGAACGCTAGGGCCAAATCACCATTATTAGGTCCTAGCTAGCAGCCCCCACGCTCGCAGTCGGCTCCCGTCAGGACCGTCCGCCTCAATCCCAACTGGTGGCCCGTAGGCTCGACTGAAGCAAAGAAGATGACCTACACTGCCCGAAGACAGCGCCCAATGACATCTTGACTTTGAGCATGCCAAAGGCGAGGCTACCACGTCGTGGATGCATGGTCCTATTGATGGCGCCAAACTATATGGATACCAATTCGTTGGGACTCCAAGCACAGAGTGATGTAACAAGGGAGACTTTTTGCCACAAGGGTGACTCCAGGGTTTTATATTGAACACACGGAAAATCAGCAGAATTAACTTCTTTCTACTCTTCTAACAACATGCAAAGCAAAGAAGTGTTTCCTTGTGTCCCCAACTCGGCCACCAAGTAGTTGTCAAGCACAAGGTTTTGGATTAGAATTGAAAAAAAATAAGTAAATAAAATAAATATGTTCTTTAGTTGTGTTGGTAGTAGAGCAAACTATATGATATAACTAAATATAAGTGTGATAAGTGTTTTTGTATTTCTAGATTTTTTATGCTAAAATTAAAAGTGCGTGTAAATGCAAGAAAATGGTGTTTCTTATGATTAAAAACAGGTCGGGGTTCACAGTTTCACTTGTCTACTCTCTCATAAGTGTGGTGGATTCAAGAGCGGCTCCTATAAAGCTTAATATCGATGCAAGTTTATAGTGTGTTTAATAAGAATTCTTATGGGCATCGCGCCGTATAACAAAGACGATACTAAACACCTCACTAATACTCTACCAATAAGGGAAAACTCACAAAAATAATATCAAGATAAACAGAGTATTGCTTTTGCTTCTATGACATGAAGTTGAACATCAAATATACTACCTCGATAGATATGAGAACTACCTATCATCACAAGGCGGTCGTAGCACATGCATTCTTTTTATCCCTAGTGAGGTAACAACTGAAAGGTAACAACCATAGTAGGACCCAAGCTTTCTATTACTACCCAATCCATACTACCATGTTACTCCAACTAATGCACATGTTCCCCCTCATGCGCCCTATCATACTAGTTTGATCAAAACATGTAATCAAGAACGCGATACATAATATGAATCTACTCATACATCAAGATCAATCTAAAAATAACAATATCAAATACTCAATTCATAGAAACCAAAGATCCACCAAAAGGTATTACATATGTGATCACAATCATGTAGGCAGCTGATGTGATTCTAACTAGTGAAGATCAAAGAGGAGAGAGAGAGAGAGAGAGAGAGAGAGAGAGAGAGCAAGGTAGAACAAGCTACTCCCATGAGCCCGTAGCATAGGGTGGACTACTCCTACTCCATGGTCTCGAAGGAGATGTTGATAGAAAGGCTGGAAATGCGAGCCAACGGTGTTCCCCCTCGAATCTGTGCAGGATCCTCTGTTTTGTGTTTCTGTTTATGCGGTACACCATACTCCATGATCACGATCAGGACCCTTTTTATATACGATCTTAGGTCAAGAAGAGTCTGCGGAGATGAAGATCAAAGCCATCAGAGCTATGCCGCATGCAGACTAGGTGGCCCAGCCAGGGTATCGGGTCGAGCCACAGGCTCCGTTTGGCCCTCGTGGCTCCTCTCGTCAGACCCAAGTGCTCCAGGTGATAAAAACTTGCGTAGAAAAATCCTAGATCCTTTTAAGTTTGCAAAGGTACCTAAAAGTGAAAAATATGAAAACGGGGTTTTCTTCCCTACAAAGTTATAATCCAAATAATAGGGATCATTTAGGAATCCCAAAATCATTGTCAAATATAATATTAAGTAATATGATTTAATTATGATAGAATATAGCACAATAAACTACAAAGGGCATAGATGAATTTTACATGCATTACACGCATCAGCTCTACCGTCGCAGGACCATGCTGCTCTGTGCCCCTCGCCTAGCGTCGTGTCCCGGCTGGCAAACATGACCCCCGCCGCCATCAGCCATGGGAGGGACAGCACCATTGGGCCGCCAACCTGTAGCGCCCTACCTTTAGAAAGGCAGAACTCCTGTGTTAAGTGCTAGTCCCTAGATCACTGATAGCACCACAGTACAAAATATAGTAATCATTGCAATTGTATCAAAATTACAACGGAAATCCAGTTTACACAAGTCTTTAACCTTTCAGATACACATCAGAAAGCATGATGGCAATGAGCCTCCATCTTCATTATGTGCCACAGGCAGACATGTTGGAATGTAGACTCGAGATCCTACTAATCGTTCCTCATCTGAATAACCTGCACGTTTGAATATGCAGCCCCAATAAAAGGGGTCAGTTGAACAACGTACCAGCTAATGACACATATTTGGTGGCATTTGTGAAAAGACTATACTACATGATATTTGGCTGGTGGATCTCATAGGCTAGTTTACATAAAGCCAATTTTATCCTACAACTCTTTGCAAAACTTTCTTTCAAAATTTTAATTTATAAGGGTCAAGATAACCCCCATACATTACATACTGGCCGGTATTTAGTTTCTGGGCGAAACTCAACAAAGTTGGAACAACCAGGAATACCACACCTTTTTAGGGGCATGATCCTGAGCTCATGTCTAAGGGATTCTAGTCAAATTTTAAAGCATTCAGAAATGGTGATGAGATTCTTCCGTACACTCCATGACTTAGAGACTCAATTGTCCATAACCAAGGACACAGCTAAACGCTTACATTTTGACACCCTGTAGGGGTTGTGCACTTTCACCTTAAGACTCATTTTACCCAAAGAATAAAATGAGACAAGACCTTTGAAGAAGCATTCAACCAAATGGATCTGACCGTGCCCCCTATATTTTGCTACCACCCTCTGTCAGTACCCATGGTTGAACCCTTAATCCTACTCAATCAAGACAGAGCCCATAGTGTCATAAGGCTGCACTGGAAGTACTCTAAAACACGGAAGATATAGTAATCTCTTTAATCCTGAGGGGCAAACCCAAGCAGTATCCTGAGTATACATCCTTAACTGGCATGTGCCCCATAACCCACCTTCTCTGCCTCTTCTTATCAAACCAATCCACCCAGGTGTTTAACAAGTGTGATCATAGCATGGCATCAATATTTCTAAAAGTATTTAGCATCCTAACAGGTGAGGTTTAAAGGATAACTACACACTACTAGGATCTAGCATTTTGTAAAACAGTTGAATATTCCACCTATCATGCATACTACTGAAAACACTAATGCAGTAATAAAAGTAGGTAGAAGATATGTGTGCCACTTGCCTTTTTGAAGTCCACGAGCTTTCACTTCTCTCAACAAAATACATAGCTCTCCGTACAAAGCTATAACACAGAAATAGCACAACATAAACATACCATACAATACAAACATAAACAAACAAGACAAATAATTGAAAAGTGTTGATTTAAGATTTAAGATTTATTGAGATACTGTGGTAAGGGAGATATGGCAAAAGACTTGTGGATTGCAAGATATGAATTTTAGAGTTTGAATGGCAAGGTCAAATGATTAGAGAGAATTAGACTATCTAACATATATGGGATGAAGTATTTATGATTTATAAAAGCGTGAACAGAAATTGGAATGGCTCATGTGAATTGGATCACATAAGTGTCAAATAGTGCAATGGCAATACTATTGAATAAGTGTGACAAGAATTATTCATAAATAGCATATATTACACTTAGGCATTGGGCAAGGATTCATGAAGCATTGAATTACTCAATTAACTCATTTGCAAATTGAATAGTTCAATACATGTGAATAAGATTAAGTGAGCAAAGGATTGGATATGAAGGGATGTTATTTGAGAATAAGGCTCAAGGATTCATTGACAACATGGAGTAAGAACAAGTGCTATGCTATAGATTATAACAACACCACATTAGCAAAAGTAGAAACTATGATTGAGATGCATCACTCTTTACTCAAATAACACAATTGTAATTTGAATATATGTGTACTAGACAAGCAAGATTGAGATAGGAATGATCTTGGGTCAAAGTGATATCAAGATGATCTTTGATAGCTAGCTATGACCATAGCATTCACTATAGTGGAAAATAAAC
This sequence comes from Dactylis glomerata, assembly GCA_007115705.1. NCBI lineage: Eukaryota > Viridiplantae > Streptophyta > Magnoliopsida > Poales > Poaceae > Dactylis > Dactylis glomerata. Next base: position 1,007,786 of record QXEO01000454.1, read on the forward strand.
ATTGCTAAAAAGAAATAGAATTAATCTATGATGGAAAATACTCAAATTCTCATATTTGAATTTGAATGTTTGTGAAGTGATTCAAGAAAATTGGGAAGTGATGCTACTGGATAGCTTACAGTAAAACAAAGCTACTGCAATTGGAATCATTCTAAAATAAATTTTAGAACTCAAATTATGATCAAATTAGTGATTTGGGTAGATTTGAATGAACAAAGTGTGTACACAAGTCAACTTTGATGTTTCTTGATTCTATGGTGTTCTACAAGGTAAGAGGATTCCAAAGACTACAAATTTGTAATTTTTGGATACATAGAACAAAAGATATGAATTAAATAGTGAAACAGAAGGATTTGAATCAATTTGAAAATGAATTCAAATTGACTACTGAAACTATGGAATATTATTGCATCATTGGATTCTACTCATTGTTAGCTTTCCAGAGACATAAAGTTTGTAAAATTTGGATGTACGGTTTGAAAGTTATGAATTTTGTAAGTTTGCAGATGATTTAAAATCAATTTGAAACAATTTGATTCTAAACAGATCCGGGCTCGCCACGTGGCGCATCCCCATTGGAGGGTACCGGTTCGGCCGGATCTCCAATGTGAGCTGTTGGATCTTAAAGGATCTGGATAGCTCGGATTAGCTCGTACCCTTTCGGTTAAGTAGATGTTTTGAGCCACTGGATCGTGATCCGACGGACAAGATGAGAAAGGAGAGGGAGAGCTCACCTAGGGTTCACATCATCTTGCGACTTCATCTTCAAATGATTTAACGACAGAAGTGGAGGACATTGCGCGGAGTGGCTTGGCAAATTTGACTACGTGGTCGTCGACGTCGTTTTTGGCCTCGTGTGACACGGGATGGCAGCCGGAGGCGAGTCAAGCGTCGGTTTGCTTCGGTCGTGGACGAGCACGTCGATTCGCTGCAGATTAAATGAAGAAAAGGGGTCAGGAAGGTGCGCTGGTTCAAGGGAAGAAAGTTAGGAGAAGAAGAAGGAGGCGGAGATGACTGACCGGGCCTGATTCGTCGAAGAACGGCGGTGGAGACTGCGGGCTCCGATGAGAAATCTCGCAGCAGCCTAGCGGCGAGCGAGGGAGAAAAAGGAGAGAGAAGAGGGAGGAGATCGTGGGGGCTTTATAGGGGGCTTTACTTGGGGAAGGGGCTAGGGTTTGCACGTGAATCGGTGATCGACGGCCAGGGCGGCGTCGTGCTCATCCAGGACTCCCTGCCAGAGGAAGGAGAGAAGTCTGACAAGCGGGGCCGGCCTGTCAGCGGTAGAAGAGGGGAGGGGGGGCAGCGTACCCCTTCGGGTAAGTTCCCGGGTGGGCCGTGGGCCGGATCCTGGCCTAGGCCAGATTCGGTCCCGCGGCCTTTTGCTCCTTTTTTTTTTGTTCTTTTGTTTTTCCTTTTCTGATTTCTTGTTTATTTCATAACTTTTGCAAAATTGTTTCAAAACCAATCAAACCAACTTATAAAATTTTCTAAAAATCAACACAATGTTTTAAAACTAAAAGAAAACTAATTTTTCAAAATAAAAAAAGATTTTCAAGAAAATTTCTAATTGAGCCCAAAAGGGCTTTGCTTGCATAATGCAAAATAGAAATAGAGTTTGAAAAATTAATCCTTTGAAATAAGAGAAAATACTTTTACAAAATAACACTTTGAAAATCATTCTCAACCGTAGTTTTGAAAAAGCAACCTTTAATAAATATAACACATTTTGTAAATAATTCTTTTGCAAGCAAGCTTGCATAGAATTATGTGCAAGAATAATATTTTGGAAACTTTCATTTTCTCAAAGGAGTTCTTCAAGAATTACTAGAAAGCTTGAAATAGTTTTCTAATAAAGCTTTTAATTAAACTCAAAAAGTTTCAAATCCCTATGAAATTTCAATCAACACAACAAAACAAAAACAAAAAATTTACCCCAAAAATTTGATAAAATCTTGGGATGTTACACAACCTTCACCACCTACACCGTGTTGTCTGGGGCGACACGCCGCCCTGACCGAAGGGCATCCTGAGGGAGAGAGGTTGCCGTGCGGGAGACCACCCCACCACCACCATCAACCGAAGGGCTTTGACACCGGCGATAGCAGGAGAGAAAGCAAGAAAGTGCTGGGGGCGGTGCCGCGGCTGTGGCTAGGGTTTTTCAGCTACCATGCTTGATTGACCTGAGTAGGGGAAAATAGCGGATATACTCAAGTATTGAATTTAGTGTTTTCTCTACTCCCTTTAGAAGATACACTAGTACAGGTCGGGCCTTTTAAGCCCCTCGTGGCAAACGGAAACCTGTGTCGTGTGCAATGTCATGTGTGGCATATGGGGCAGGAAACATACCGTGTGCGGAAGGCCCGGGCGGGCTCCAACATGGGCATAACGCAAATGGCTATATCTAGAGAACTGTTTGTGGAAAATATTACACACAATTTCATTTAGAGATTGTCACTAAATTCACACACGGCTTTCAATTGGCTGCCGTGTGCTTTAATTTTGTAATGCTTAAGTTGTGCCAATCATTTCCTTTTTCCTGCTCCATCGTTGATGCGTTAGCCACATTAATCGTATGTGTGTTCTCAAGGTTGCCTCCTCGTATTCCGATCACTGCGTGCGCTTGCCTGAAATCCGGCGCCACCGTGCTCACATTGATCATGAAATTAATGATACGGTGTTGTATACTGATAATGCACTATAAAATCTTAAGATCGATTATGAGACGAGATCAACACGTTGGCCACAGTCCTAGAGTTCTCCTCTTGATCTTTCCATCATTCTACTGCATCGAAATCCAGAGACCGATCGAGTGCTTGCTATGGCGGCCGTACCCAGGAGCAGGCTGTACTATTTCATCGAGCAAGGCATGCACTTCAGGGTGATGGTCACTCTCCGAGCATCATGCGTGGAGAGTTGGATTTGCCGCATGCATCGTGAGTTTCTCGACCGCGCACTGGAGAATTCCAAGTGTGTTGGCCTGGACTACGAGAACACCGACACAGTGAAGAATGTGAAGTAGAAGAACCTTCCACCAGAGAAGAGGCAACGTGCTGCCGTCATGCAACTCTTTGTGGCGTCCAAGACTCTGGTCTTCCAGATATGACACGCAGATGCAATGCCGAAGCTCCTAAGGGAGTTCCTGAACAATGATGTGATCATGTTCTGGGGCACGGCAATCCATCATGATGTCCAGATGGTGGAGTACTATGGAATCACCATTCCCGGGGCGTGCGATCTCCAGAGCGAGATCCCCAACCAAAACTTCAACTACCCCCAGGTCTCTATGCTCTGGCGAATACCTATATTGAGACCAATCTTTCTAAAAATGATCCGGAGATAGCAGCCATCAGAAAGAAGGATGGGCCGACATACTGATGCGGGCAGATAACCACCCAGTTGGGAGCCCCAAGAGAAAGGTATGATGAGCACAGTAGCAAGTTTTCCCTCAGTAAGAAACCGAGGTTTATCAAACCAGTAGGAAAAAGCCAAACTTCAGAAGATGATGCCTGCTAGCTTCGCGACAGCTCCGGACAATTTATAAGGCACCTCGTCTAGGGCTTTGCTTTGCACCAGTAGCAACGTGAAACCTGCACACAACACAACCTAGAACTTCGCTCCCAACTTACGATGAGGTTGTCAATCTCACCGGTTTGCTGTAAACAAAGAATTGAGCGTATCAAGTGGAAAGCAATAGTAGTATGCGCGAAAGTAAACAGTGCGAGTAAAAGTAAACAGTAATAGCAATGTAAAGGAAATTGGACCGGGGTCCACAGTTCACTAGTGGTGTCTCTCCATAAGATAAATAACGACATGCTGGGTAAATAAATTATAGTTGGGCAATTGATAGAATAAAGATAACGTGCATATGTCACGAGGATCACTATGAGATTTACTCTGGGCATTACAACAAAATACAAAGACCACCATCCAACTGCATCTATGACTAATAATCCACTCGCGGGGAATCATCCGAGGACCCCTTGAGTATTAAGTTGCAAACAACAGATAACTGCATTAAGCAAAGTGTGTAATGTAAACAAAGTAAATGTCCTTGGACACAAGATTGTTGTTTTCTCCCTAGTGGCAACAGCACATCTACAACCTTAGAGGTTTCTGTCACTCCCCCAGATTAAATAGAGGCATGAACCCAACTATCGAGCATAAATACCCCCTCTTGGAGTCACTATATCTACTTGGCCAAGATAGCTACTAACAGTGGAGAGCATGCAAGATCATAAACAACATAGAGATAACATAAGATAAAATTCAGAACATCAACTTAACATAACACCAATATTCATCGGATCCCAACAAACACAACATGTATGATTACATAAAGATGATCTCGATCATGTAAGGCAGCTCACGAGATCTAAACATGAAGCACATGGTGGAGAAGAGAACCATCTAGCTACTGCTATGGACCCATAGTCCAAGGTAGACTACTGATGTCTACACACGCTTCTGTTCTTGTAGACAGTGTTGGGCCTCCAAGTGCAGAGGTTTGTAGAGCAGCAGCAAGTTTCCCTTAAGTGGATCACCCAAGGTTTATCGAACTCAGGGAGGAAGAGGTCAAAGCTATCCCTCTCAAGCAACCCTGCAATTACGATACAGAAAGTCTCTTGTGTCCCCAACACACCCAATACACTTGTCAGATGTATAGGTGCACTAGTTCGGCGAAGAGATAGTGAAATACAAGTGGTATGGATGATTATAAGTAGTAAATACAATCTGGAATAAAAATGGCAGCAAGCAAACATGTAACAAAACAGCAAGTAAATGGTGTGCAATGCTTGGAAACAAGGCCTAGGGATAATACTTTCACTAGTGGACACACTCCCAACAAATATAACATAATTGAATAAATAAATAACTTCTCTTCACTATGGTACTCTGAATTACTCTCCTATTGAATAACACTAATCATTGCGTAGGGCTACGAAGCACTCCTCAAAGTTCATCAAGTACTTGACAAACACCACTCATAGAGATATCCAAATCAAATCACAACTCAAGATAGATATTATTGCAACTTAGACCAAGTACTAACACGGTGCACACACTGTCAACATTGCACCATGAAAGGAGGAATAGATCACTTCAACACTATCATAGTGATAATTATTCTCATAATCCATAAGAGATCACAATCGTAGCCTAGACCAAGTACCACCATGATGCACGCACTGTCACCGTTACACCATGGCAGGAGGAATAGATTACTTTAATAACACACTAGAGTACACATAATGAAGAAGAGTAACATCTACTTATTCAACATGATACAAAGCTCACGATCACATAATCACATCATGGGAGAGAGAGATAAACCACATAGCTACCGGTAGAGCCCTTAGCCCCGGGGGTGAACTACTCCCTCTCATCATAGGAGACAGCAAGGTTGATGGAGATGGCGGTGAGGTCGATGGAGACGGCGGAGACGGCGATGAAGACCGATGGAGATGGCTCCGAGGGCACTTCCCCGTCCCGGCAGGGTGCCGGAACAGAGACTTCTATCCCCCGAAATTTGGCTTCGACGGCGGCGGCGCTGCGGAACTGTTCTGGAAATTTCGCCGACTCCCCTAGGGTTTTCCGTCCCGAGGCTTTATATAGGCGAAGGGGCGTCATCAGGGGTGGCCCCAGGCCTCCTCACACCTAGGCGGCGCGGCCAGGGCCTGGGCTATGCCGGCCTAGTGTGAGGCTGGCTTGTGGCCCCTCTCCTTCGCCTCTTCGGATCTCTGGAAGCTTCCGGGCAAAATAAGACTTCAGGAACTTGTTTCGTCCAATTCCGAGAATATTTCCTGTGTATCACTTCTGAAACACAAAAACAGCAGAAAATAGGGAACTGGCACTGTGGCATCTTGTCAATAGGTTAGTTCCGGAAATCGCATAAATGTGCCACGAAGTGTAACGAAACATTAGGCAAATGGTGTAAAAACAAGCATGGAGCATCAAAAATTATAGATACATTTGAGACGTATCAGCATCCCCAAGCTTAACTCCTGCTCGTCCTCGAGTAGGTAAGTGATAACAAAAGAAATAATTTTTGAGGTGACATGCACCATCACAATCTTGATCATATAGGTAAAGCATTGAGTGCTGAGATCAAAGAACTTAAAACATGGACATGAAAGACATAATCTTGATAATAGGAACTTAGCAACCATGTTATAATATGAAAATGAACATAAACATACAAATGAAAATGAAACAATGAAACAATGAAAGTCAAACATGTGTTCAAATCATAAGGAAAAACATACAAATGGTTTTCAGCTTGTCCTTCATAGAGAGCAAAACATAAATGCATAGGACACCTTCAAGTTTAAGAGGGCGACTAGATACAAATAATTTAAGAACAAGTGAAACCATAGTCATGAATCAATCAATGATAAACTTTGGGACAATGCACATTATACTAAGAATGACAACTATGCTCTCTTAGACGGTGCATAAAGGTAGAAGGTGGTGACTCAACATAAAAGTAAAAAAGAAAGGCCCTTCGCAGAGGGAAGCAGTGATTAAACATGTGCTAGAGCTTTTCATTTGTAAAACAGAGAGATAAAAATTGGTTTTGAGAGGTGGTTGTCTTTGTCAACGACTGGCAATGGGGTTCTTACTATCTTCCATACAAAAATGAAGCAAGTTTTTGAGAGGGAGATTGGCACTTTTGTGCTCTTTTATAAAGCTTGGCACTCCTCCCCACCTTTTTTCCTTTCTCAAACCATGGCTAACCGATTCCATCGGGTGCCCACCAACATTCACATACCATGGAGGAGTGCCTTTTTTTCTTTCTTTTTTTCCTTGTTTTTTCTTTTTGGAATAAGCAATATGGAAGATAGCAAATCCGACCACTACGTCCCCATGAGCTGAAAACAGTGTCACAAAACGAGAAGTATTCTGAAGGTTTTTTGAAAGGTAGCACATGAAAATTTACTTGGAATGGCTTGCAAATACCATGCATAGGAATTTATAGTGGACACAATGGCAAACTTGGTTTTTAGGAGTTGGATGCACGAGTAGAGCTCATACTCAGTACAAGGCGAGGGCTAGCAAAAGACTGGGAGCGACCAACTAAGAGAGCAATAACGGCCATAATCATGCAAAGCGACATTAAAAGAAGCATAAGATGGCATCAAAATTCAAAAACTAAATGATCATAGAGGCTATTAGAGACTTTGTATGAGTCTAACATATGTGAGCATGCGCCAAGTCAACCCAAATAAAGCATCAAGGAGAAAACCAAAATAATGCTTCCAAATAATTAAAACAACGCATGATTTTTTCAAAGGCTCATTAAGCAATCTCAGTTATTTGAGACAAGTCATGCTACAGCAAAAACCACTAAGCATACTATCAAAAAGACATCAAGCATGACATGAAAAAGTCTAAGCCGCAGTCTAAACAAGCTCCTTTTTGTACCACTTTTTTGCATAAAGCTTCTTCTCTTTTCCAACACCATTCAAACTTTTTATAAACACCTCTTTTGATGAAAACCAATAAAGATCAGAGGCAAAAACACACCTTGATAAATAAATATAAGAAGATCTGAACGCAAATCAGGCGAAAACGAAAACCAAAAGTAGTAGCAGAAAAAGAAGAACACTCGGTTTTTGATAAGAGTGAAAACTAGAGCGTTCTTGGCAAATGAAAAACAAGTTCATCTCCTCCAAAAGAAACATGATGTGATCTAACCATTTATTGCAGCAAACTAAACTAATACTAAAAACAAAAACAACTGACGCTCCAAGAAAAATGCATAGTGCATGAAGCAATAAAAATATAGTGTCTTGAAAGGTGACCTGATTTTTGCCGATGAAGAAGGGGTGCCTCGGGGGCATCCCCAAGCTTTGACGCTTATACTTCTTGGATATTTCTTGGGGTGCGTGGGCATCCCCAAGCTTGAGCTTTGCTCCATTCTTCATCTCAACTCATCATTCTCCAATCCCTACACTTGAAAACTTCCTTCATACAAAACTAAACACAAATCTATTAGCAACATTAGTGTAGCATAACATATAATCAACCTTTTTTTGCTTTAGGTTTCAACCCAAAACCACCACATATATAGCACATACTACTGTAGCAACTTCCCCAAAAGTTCCGTGATCAAAAGAACTCAAAAGAAAGCGATAAAGCGGCAAACACAAATATTGGCAGAAATCTGTCAAAACAGAACAGCTGACAAAGGTCGAATTTTTGAGGGGTTTTCTGTTGCTCAAATCAAAAAGTGTTCAACTAACGAAAGTTTGGATATAACCTGGGGCATATGCACAAGAAATCGCAGGTCCAAAAGATATACAGAGAATTTATACGAATTTTTACGGTGCAGCTCTGAAAACAGTTTCAGGACAGCAACATCCCCAAATCTTACCTCACTCGAATTAGAGGCTTCTCTTGGCACAAAAACGAAATAAAAAAGATAAGGAGCGGTTATTACAGTAGTAATAACTTCCGAGACTCAAATAAAAGAAAAAGTACTGAAAATAAATAATAGGTTATCTCCCAAGAGTGCTTTTCTTTAACGCCTTTGAGCTAGGCGCAGTAATTTGCAAAGATGCTCATGTGGGCACCATATAAGAGCTTGAGGCAAACGCGCCATATAGGAACTTAAAGCAATAGAGAGCATCAAAAAGCAAATGTGAAAGACATTTATATCTGAACCACTTCCTATGCATAGGAATCTTGTAAGAAAATAAATCAACGAGGCACATAGTAGCAAGCATGGATAGATAAAACAAGTGCCACTTCAAGATTTGCAACATAAAGAGGGGAAACTTAATATTGTTGAGATCCATCAAACCATATTTCCCTCTCTCATAATAACTTTCAGTAGCATCATGAATAGAACTAACAATATAACTATCACATAAAACATCCCTATCATGAGCCACATGCATAAAAGAATTAATACTCACCACATGAACAATAGTAGTAGGAGCAAATTCAATAGAATAATTATTCTCATCACCATAATCATCATAAATAGGAGGCATATTGTAATCATAAATAATTTTATCCTCAATAGTAGATGAAATAAAAATATTATACCCATCATCATAACCATCATAAACTAGCGGTTTAGTATCATCACAAGCTAAAGAACAGCTATTTCGCAAAGCATATTCTTCAAACATATCATCATAAGAAGGAGCATCACATATGGGAGATAAAATATTATCAGAACAAACTTTCTCCACTAAAACTGGGGAACTAAAAATATCATGCTTAACAAAACCAGCTTCCCCAAGCTTAGACTTTTCTATAGCATTAGCAGTAACGGTATTCAAAGCATTCGTACTAATAACATTGCTATCCGAAATAAGCTCCAAAGGTTTTTCAATTTTCTCTTCAAATCTAAAATCAGGAAAAATACTAAAGAACTCTTTATTTTCCATTAAGCCTAACTAGTGAAAATAAAAACAAGAAACAAAAAGATGTAATTGCATAATCTAAAGGAAATAACTTCGAGCACTCACCAGCAACTAAAAGACATAGTAGCCAAAGAATGTTAATACCTTTTACCTTACCTCCCTGGCAACGGCGCCAGAAAAGAGCTTGATGTCTGCACACGCTTCTGTTCTTGTAGACAGTGTTGGGCCTCCAAGTGCAGAGGTTTGTAGAGCAGCAGCAAGTTTCCCTTAAGTGGATCACCCAAGGTTTATCGAACTCAGGGAGGAAGAGGTCAAAGCTATCCCTCTCAAGCAACCCTGCAATTACGATACAGAAAGTCTCTTGTGTCCCCAACACACCCAATACACTTGTCAGATGTATAGGTGCACTAGTTCGGCGAAGAGATAGTGAAATACAAGTGGTATGGATGATTATAAGTAGTAAATACAATCTGGAATAAAAATGGCAGCAAGCAAACATGTAACAAAACAGCAAGTAAACGGTGTGCAATGCTTCGAAACAAGGCCTAGGGATCATACTTTCACTAGTGGACACACTCCCAACAAATATAACATAATTGAACAAATAAATAACTTCTCTTTACTATGGTACTCTGAATTACTCTCCTATTGAATAACACTAATCATTGCGTAGGGCTACGAAGCACTCCTCAAAGTTCATCAAGTACTTGACAAACACCACTCATAGAGATATCCAAATCAAATCACAACTCAAGATAGATATTATTGCAACTTAGACCAAGTACTAACACGGTGCACACACTGTCAACATTACACCATGAAAGGAGGAATAGATCACTTCAATACTATCATAGTGATAATTATTCTCATAATCCATAAGAGATCACAATCGTAGCCTAGACCAAGTATCACCATGATGCACGCACTGTCACCGTTACACCATGGCAGGAGGAATAGATTACTTTAATAACACACTAGAGTACACATAATGAAGAAGAGTAACATCTACTTATTCAACATGATACAAAGCTCACGATCACATAAAGATCACATCATGGGAGAGAGAGGTGAACCACATAGCTACCGGTAGAGCCCTCAGCCCCGGGGGTGAACTACTCCCTCCTCATCATAGGAGACAGCAAGGTTGATGGAGATGGCGGTGAGGTCGATGGAGATGGCGGTGAAGTCGATGGAGACGGCGGAGACGGCGATGAAGACCGATGGAGATGGCTCCGGGGGCACTTCCCCGTCCCGGCAGGGTGCCGGAACAGAGACTTCTGTCCCCCGAAATTTGGCTTCGACGGCGGCGGCGCTGCGGAACTGTTCTGGAAATTTTGCCGACTCCCCTAGGGTTTTCCGTCCCGAGGCTTTATATAGGCGAAGGGGCGTCGTCAGGGGTGGCCCCAGGCCTCCTCACACCTAGGCGGCGCGGCCAGGGCGAGGGCCGCACCGGCCTAGTGTGAGGCTGGCCTGTGGCCCCTCTCCGTCGCCTCTTCGGATCTCTGGAAGCTTCCGGGCAAAATAAGACTTCAGGAACTTGTTTCGTCCAATTCCAAGAATATTTCCTGTGTAACTTTTCTGAAACACAAAAACAGCAGAAAAGAGGGAACTGGCACTGTGGCATCTTGTCAATAGGTTAGTTTCGGAAATCGCATAAAAGTGCCACGAAGTGTAACGAAACATTAGGCAAATGGTGTAAAAACAAGCATGGAGCATCAAAAATTATAGATACGTTTGAGACGTATCAAGCATCCCCAAGCTTAACTCCTGCTCGTCCTTGAGTAGGTAAGTGATAACAAAGAATAATTTTTGAGGTGACATGCACCATCACAATCTTGATCATCTATGTAAGCATTGAGTGCTGGGATCAAAAGAACTTAAAACATGGGCATGAAAGACATAATCTTGATAGAAGAAACTTAGCAACCATGTTATAACATGAAAAAGAACACAAACGAAAGATCATGAAAAAATGAAACAATGAAAGTCAAACGTGTGTTCAAATCATATGGAAAAACATAGCAAATGGTTTTCAGCTTGTCCTTCATGGAATAGCAAAACATAAATGCATAGGACACCTTCAAGTTTAAGAGGGCGACTAGATACAAATAATTTAAGAACAAGTGAAACCATACTCATGAATCAATCAATGATAACTTTGGGACTATGCACATTAAACTCGTAATGACAACTATGCTCTCTTAGACGGTGCATAAAGATAGAAGGTGGTGACTCAACATAAAAGTAAAGGAAAGGCCCTTCACAGAGGAAAGCAGTGATTGCAAGTTTTATAAACCTTCAAAAATTATGGTACTTACTAGCTTTGAGCTCTCATTGCCCCCATCATAGGCATCATGAATGGTTAAAGTTAATGCGAGTACAATTATGAAGCATATGCTTGACAAATCATAAGTTGAAAACCTCGTGTCCCGTGAAGTACGAATACCCAAACCTCATGCTACTCGACTTCGAGTCCCAAGCAAGCTCTTGTCATTGTAAGTATATGCGTATCATCGAGAACCGCCAACGGGGTACCTCCGTGCCCGATGACATGGAACAAGCCCACATTAAAATGACAGGACAAACAGACAATGAACACCTCGACATCTCTTTTATTTACCATTGGTATAGCTTTTTATTTTGAGATGCGTCGTCGAATGTCCACTATGGGCATGCTGTAAATTTCCACCATGAATTATGCATGGCTTAGATTGGCGGCCCAGGCATTTCTCTAACACATATAAAAACTCCATGATCCCGCAAGATTCTCAACTTGTTTCACATCGTGAGTATCCATAAACAAAAGATCACGATATCAACTCAAATAAGAAGTGCAATGTTGAAAGCTTACCCCATGACAGCATGGTTTGGCTAATTTCCAACTTACAACTTGCAATCATAACAACTCAACATAAGAGAGCCACAATGTCAAAATTTTAAAAGCGAGAAACGTAAAGTGTGCCATCAGGTTCGTGAGAGCTTTACTGACCAATTTTCGCATAACACCAAAAAGAGTTTAATTTGAAGGATAGATAAAAGCAAGTCAAATGTACTTTGGAATAGCAAATTGCTAATAGGTATGTATGGTGGACACATTGGAATAACTTGGTTTTTGGGAGTTGGATACACGAGTAGAGCTCATACTCAGTACAAAATGAGGGCTAGCAAAAGACTAGGAGCGACCAACTAAGAGAGCAATAACGGCCATAATCATGCATAGCGACAAAACATCATTAAGAGAAGCATAAAATGGCATCAAAAGTCAAAAACTAAATGATCATAAAGGCTTATGGTGACTTTGTATGAGTCAAACATGTTGTAAGCATGTGCCAAGTCAACCCAAATAAAGCATCAAGGAGAAAACCAAATTAATGCTTCCATAAAATAAAAACAACGCATGATTTTTTCAAAGGCTCATTAAGCAATCTCAGTCATTTGAGACAAGTCATGCTACAGCAAAACCACTAAGCATACTATCAAAATGACATCAAGCACGGTATGTAAAAGTCTAAGCCACAGTGTAAACAAGCTCCTTTTTGTACCACTTTTTTACATGAAACTCTTTCTCTTTTCCAACACCACTCGAACCTTTTTGAAACAACTCTTTTGATGAAAACCAACATGGACCAGAGGTCAAAATACACCTTGATACAGAGATAAAACAAGATCTAAACAAAAATCAAGGCGGAAAAACGAAAGCTAAACGCAGTAGCAGAAAAAGAGAACACTCGTTGAACGATAAGAGTGAAAAACGGAGTGTTCTTGGCAAATGAAAAGCAAGTAAATCTTCTCCAAAAGAAATTTGTTGGGGTCCAACCATTTATTGCAGCAAACAAAACAAAACAAAACTAAAAGCAAAAGTAAATACGCTCCAAGAAAAATGCATAGTGCATGAAGCAATAAAAATATAGTGTGTTAAAAGGTGACCTGATTTTTGCCGATGAAGAAGGGGTGCCTCGGGGGAATCCCCAAGCTTTGATGCTTGTACCTCCTGGATATTTCTTAGGGTGCATGGGCATCCCCAAGGTTGATATTTTGTCCATTCTTCAACTCATTTCATCATTCTCCAATCCCTACACTTGAAAACTTCCTTCATACAAAACTCAACACAATTCTGTTAGCAACATTAGTGTAAGCATAATAATGAATCAACCCCTTTTGGTTCAGATTTCAACTCAAAACCACCACATATAAAGCATATACTACCGTAGCAACTTCCCCAAAAGTTCCGTGATCAAAAGAACTAAAAAAGAAAGCGATCGAGACGCAAACACAAATAGTGGCAGAAATCTGTCAAAACAGAACAGCTGACAAAGGTCGATTTTTTCGAGGGTTTTCTGTTACTCAAATCAAAAAGTGTAAAACTAATGAAAGTTTGGATATAATCTGGGGCATATGCACAAGAAATCGCAGGTCAAAAAGATATTCTGAGAATTCTCACGAATTTTTACGGTGCAGCACCAAAATCTGTTTCAGGACAGTAACATCCCCAAATCTTACCTCACTCAAATTAGAGGTTTCTCTTGACACAACAACAAAATAAAAAGGATAAGGAGTGGTCATTACAGTAGTAATAACTTACAAGATTCAAATAAAAGAAAAAGAACTGAAAGTAAAACAATGGGTTATCTCCCAAGAGTGCTTTTCTTTAACACCTTTGAGCTAGGCGCAGAAAGTGCGAATCAAGTATTTTCAAATGAGGCATTAAGATCAATTGCAGAGGTCTTTTCAATAAGACATTGTATTGCATCCACATAAGTTTTTGAAGACCCCTTGTGATCACGCTTTGGTTCACTCAATTCACTAAAAAGATTTTCAGGACAAATCCAATCAAAATTATTTTCCGAAGCTTCATGCAATCCCAAGAGTTTGCTAGGTATTGGTACTTTGGTTTCTTCTTTGGTTGTACCAACAACTTTAACAGGCGAGCCAAGCAGCATCTCTAAATTCTCTATGCAAAGTCTCCAAAATGAAATCTTTCTTTTCAGAGTCCTCAATATCATGAAGCTTAAGAAACATTTGTTGCATAAAAGAATTAAGGTTAACAAACCTAGCTTCCAACATGTGAACTAAATAAGCAGCAGCAACTTCATAACTAGGAGCAAGCTCAGCCAAAGATTTATCCTCAACATCTTTATGCATGCTAATATGATTAAAGAACTGCTCAATGTTACCTTTCCCATTAATAGAACCACTACCTACTAAGAGGTCCTCCAAAACATACTTAGGGAACAACATAATGAACTAAGAGTGATAAAGTAACAACTATAAGGGAAACTAATTTTTTTGTACTTTTGATAAAATGATGCAAGCAAAAATAAAGTAAAGCAAAACTAAAACAAAGTAAAAGATGTGCGTGCGAAACTCCCCTTGTAGAAATCTTCTTTTTCGCCAGCAACGGCGCCAAAAAAAGTTGCTTGATGCGGGCACATAACCACCCAGTTGGGAACCCCAAGAGGAAGGTATGATGAGCACAGTAGCAAGTTTTCCCTCAGTAAGAAACCAAGGTTTATCGAACCAGTAGGAAAAAGGCAAACTTCAGAAGGTGATGCCTGCTAGCTTCGCGACAGCTCCGGACAATTTATAAGGCGCCTCATCCAGGGCTTTGCTTTGCACCAGCAGCAACGTGGAACCTGCACACAACACAACCAAGAACTTTGCTCCCAACTTACGATGAGGTTGTCAATCTCACCGGTTTGCTGTAAACAAAAAATTGAGCGTATCGAGTGGAAAGCAATAGTAGTATGCGAGAAAGTAAACAGTGCGAGTAAAAGTAAACAGTAATAACAATGTAAAGGAAATTGGATCGGGGTCCACAGTTCACTAGTGGTGTCTCTCCATAAGATAAATAACGACATGCTGGGTAAACAAATTACAGTTGGGCAATTGATAGAATAAAGATAACATGCATATGTCACGATGATCACTATGAGATTTACTCTGGGCATTACAACAAAATATATAGACCGCCATCCAACTGCATCTATGACTAATAATCCACTCGCGGGGAATCATCCGGGGACCCCTTGAGTATTAAGTTGCGAACAACAGATAACTGCATTAAGCAAAGTGTGTAATGTAAACAAAGCAAATGTCCTTGGACACAAGATTATTGTTTTCTCCCTAGTGGCAACAACACATCTACAACCTTAGAGGTTTCTGTCACTCCCCCCAGATTAAATAGAGGCATGAACCCAACTATCGAGCATAAATACCCCCTCTTGGAGTCACTAGTATCTACTTGGCCAAGATAGCTACTAACAGCGGAGAAATTGCAAGATCATAAACAACATAGAGATAACATAAGATAAAATTCAAAACATCAACTTAACATAACACCAATATTCATCGGATCCCAATAAATACAACATGTATGATTACATAAAGATGATCTCGATCATGTAAGGCAGCTCACGAGATCTAAACATGAAGCACATGGTAGAGAAGACAACCATCTAGCTACTGCTATGGACCCATATTCCAAGGTAGACTACTCACTCATCGCGTCAGAGGCAAGCATGGCGATGAAGAAGACCTCCGATGGCGATTCCCCTCTTCGGCAGGGTGCCGAGAAGAGCTTCTGGACCCTCCCGATCTCGGGTCGACGACGGCGGCGGATCGCGATGTGTTTTTGGAAAATTGATCGGGTGTTTAGGTTTTTCCCATCGGGGGGTCTTTATAGGCGAAGGGGCGGCGTCAGGAGTGGACCAGGGCGGTCTCACCCATAGGGGGTGTGGGCCAGGGGCTGGCCGCACGGCCCTATGGTGTGGCTGGCCCGTGGCCCCCCTTCGTCTCCTCTTCGGTCTTCTGGAAGCTTTGGTAAATATTAGGAGGTTCGGCTTTTGTTTCGTCCAATTCCGAGAATATTTCCTGTGTAACTTTTCTGAAACACAAAAACAGCAGAAAACAGGGAACTGACACTGTGGCATCTTGTTAATAGGTTAGTTCCGGAAAATGCATAAAAATGACACGAAGTGTAACAAAACACTAAGCAAATGGTGTAAGAACAAGCATGGAGCACCAAAAATTATAGATACGTTTGAGACGTATCACATACCGTTGAGCTTTGAACAAGTCAAGTATGCCGCTCTAGATTCTCGCCTAGAATTCGAGATTGCTAGTAAGTGCTTTCAATTGGCTAGGTACAATACCCATGTAGATCATCTCAATATAGCTCTAATTGAATGATTTTATTGTGCAGTTTTTCCTACTCTGTGTGTTGCATCCAGATTAGGGTCAGTGAAGATTGAGCTGTGGTGCTTTAGACCGTCCATCACCTTTCTGGGATTTGGGTTCACTGCAAAGTGTTGCCCATATTTCACAAAGATGATGAGAAGATTGAAGATTTAAGTGAAGGTTCAACAAGGCCTGCCACCAGGATATGGTGCATTATTGCCAGCAGAACCTTTGTCCACAAGACGAAGACGTAACCAAGATATATACAACAGCTAACTCATTTATATTGCTAGGAATTCAATGTATGTCAAAATTCATATACATATTGTGTATGAAATATGTGGAAATGCAAGCACATGAGGTATATGAGATGTACAATAAAATCAGAATTTTCTTGCAATGCTAACTAATGGTACTGGTATGCAATAACACGCACGGCAATCTATGCAAAATACCATATCGTTTGCGATTACATTACTCCCGACGGTTAAGTACAAATAACCGTATACAATAGCATACTAACGGTGACCCCTAAATACTACTACATTGTGCGAAAGTCATCGAGTTCGCACACAATTCTAAATAAGCGTCGTCTGCGAATGGTTAATATCACACACAGTTAAAAAAACGTATGCGTTAGTCGGTCTGATCACACACCCCCGCATAGCAACGGTTTGGTCAACCATGTGCGACGGACCGATTCAACCGTGTGTAAAAACCTGATATGTACTAGTGATAGCAACAAAATTACAAGAGCTCACTCCCTGCAAACCCCGGGAGAAAAACACCCGATTACATCACTGTTTTTTAAATGAGCTATAACCTACCACTGACAGCATAGGTGTGCATCACTTTGATCCAGAGACTGGGCTTGCCATTTTTTTTTAAAACTATCACTGACGGCATCACCTGCCGCCAAACCCATCACTGTCACTGAATTCACATATCAAGATTTTTTTTAGAACGCCGCAGGAGAACTGCGCGTCATTGTATATTAAGTTGAAAAAGGAGAAAAAATGGTCCAGTTTATGAGGGAAACCGGTCCCGAAAACCTAACACATGATGTCTTTTGGTTTACAACGCACGCCCACACAAGACAAGCATGCGCCTTGCCCAGTCTCGACCAACAATGACACAAGAACATGACACAAGGACTCAAAACCGCATCACATCCGGTGCAAGACAGCTCAAAACGACCCTAACTCCGGGAAGGCACATGCCGACGTACGGCCCACCCATAAGAGGCGGGTGGGCGGCAGGGCCTGGCCAGACCTAAAGGAAGCACCATCGAGCAAGCGCCGGCACCAGAGTACATTGCGCTCCGGAGACCCATGCTCTATGTAGCGGCCACCTCAGACTCTAGCAGTCGTCTTGGGAATTTCGGAGCACCCTCGACGGTGCCTTCAACAAGGGAACAGCACCGAAACGCCGCCACTGCCCAATCCAACAATGGATTCAGGGTTTCCCCCAGTGCTCTGAAGGGGACACGACGAATAGGGATCGACGATGCCTTCAAGAAGGTGACGGCGCCCGCAAGCGTCGCCGTCGTCCGCAACCGCGCAGGATTTCTCCCATCCCTATCGTCACCCCACCGTCCGCCGAAACAGAACAACATGAGCCATCGGTCGGCGCCATCGAAGAGAGATCAACCTTGTCATGGTGAGCGAGGGAGTTGAGGTCAACCTCTAGCATCACCCAGCAGCCCGACGCGCTGCCGGCCGATCTTCCATATCCAACGCGGCCAGAGAGGGAGCAGCGACACCCCACCTAGCTAGGCGCAACTGCAGGCCCCAGATCAGGCCCGCCAGCACCCAGCGCGGGCTCCCCACGCGAGCTCCAGGAACAGGGCGCCTCCACCCCAGGCGGCCAACGCCGCCACATCAGGCGGCCATCCGCCGCCTCGCCGGTCACGCGACGGGCGCGGCCCTCCTGGCCCAGATTGGGCCCAGATCAGGCCCGAGCGCCCCGTCGGCCAGCACGCCGTGCCGCGCAGCGTTACCGTTGAGCAGCACCTCGCGTGCCCGCCGCAGAGCAGCCCGGCCGTCCACCGCTCCGGCTCCCTACTGCCTCACCGAGCTCGCCTCCACCGCGCGAGAGCCAACAAGATTGCCGCATCCGCGCGAAGACACGGCGCCCAGATCGATCCCCGCCGCCGCCCGTCCGCTCTGTGAGCTTTGCCCTGCAGCATCCTCCGGGGGGAGGGGGAGGGGAGTAGAAGGGCGGCGCTAAAATTTGCTGGGGGGAAGCCGCCCGTGTCACCCAGGGAGGACGACGCGGGGGCGAGAGCCGTATACTGCTGGGGGACCACATACCAAGGTTTGAATAGCCATATCCACATTTACACACATGATATTCGTGTGAGTGCGATTCGCGAGGGAATGCGCGTTATTGTGTGTGACATCTTGCTAAAAAACGAAAGGCAGGCTATGCCAAATTATTGGGACGGTAGCACGCGCAGTTCCCTTGGTAGGAAGTAGGAACACTCATCACCGTTCCCGTCCAGACTGATGAAGTGTTGATCCCTGCCGTCCCTGTCGCGTACTAGCTGATTTGATACGGACATGCATGTATGCACCGCACCCACGGCAGCTGAAACTGAAGAAATCTCAGGCATAGTTTTTTTTACAGGTTATATAAATACCACTTCCGTTCCCAATGTAGACGTTTTAAAACTTTAAAAATGGATGTTTTACGAAATACAACCTCGGCCGGCTTGACGGTTCAGATCTAATAAACTATTTCAATTTTTTGGTAGTACATTTCGTCCCGAGGGGCATTTTCAATATAACACTGTTTAAATCATGTGCATTCATTTTTCGGTCGAAGCGCAAGGTCCTAAATTCATTTATAAGTAAAACTATGATTTTATCTCTGAAATTTTGAGAGAAATTACCAAAGTAACTATTGGCTCAAACTAATCCATTAATTCAGACGGTTTGATCTGTTAAATGTATTTTCTAGTATTGGACTTGTATGATGTAGTACACCACCAAGGCCCAGTACGATAATATGTACGCCAAGGTTGGGGCTCTTCTAACCCTCTATATAACATCGTAACACGACCCTCGAAGAGGTAATTGCCGCCCAAAACCCCTAGAACCAACATGGTATCAGAGTGGGTTCTTTCCCCTCTAGTCGCCGCAAACCAAGCCGCCGTTGCCGCCGCTGTTCTCAGCTGCTGCCGCCACCATACAAACATAACAAGCAAACCTACAAACACCATCTGTCGTCGTGTCGATCACCGCCGCCGCCGTCGTTATATCAAAAACCTACATAGAACAAAACCCTAAACCTTTGGCCGCCGCGATCATGGCCTCGTCCTCGAACAATGGCCTAGCCGCCCTAGGAACACCTTTGGCCCAAAAACTGACCAGGGGAAACTTCCTCTTCTGGAAGACCCTGGCATTTCCTGCCCTTTGCGCAACTCAAGCCGTCGGCCTCCTCGATGGCACCGATAGTGCTCCGACGAAAAAGATCAAGACAAGAAGAAGATCCAAATCCACAAACCTGCATACGC
The DNA here is from genome assembly GCA_007115705.1 of Dactylis glomerata. Taxonomy (NCBI): domain Eukaryota; kingdom Viridiplantae; phylum Streptophyta; class Magnoliopsida; order Poales; family Poaceae; genus Dactylis; species Dactylis glomerata. Next base: position 1,027,853 of record QXEO01000454.1, read on the forward strand.
TGCGTGGGTCTCGAGAGATCAAACAGTGGTGAGCTTCCTCGTGAACTCTCTCTCGCCGGAAATTCTCGCACTTGTCGTCGACCTCGAGACATCTGCTGAGATTTTGAAGGTGATCACCTCCATGTGCACCGCACAATCTCGCTCTCGGGTTCAACATCTCCGTGGCGCCATCAACAATAACAAGAAACTCGACATGACTCCATCTACATGTACGAGTCAAATCACCGCCTCTGCTCTGGGAGATATGTTCTTGCCACACCCAACAGTTAATTGTGGGCCGGATGATAATTAGAACCTTGACCACCTCCTCATGCGACAACATGAGCCCGCCCTCGTGGAGATAGGAAGGAGGGCCATCATTTTCAATTTTTAAAAAATAATTAAATATTTTACCCTAGAAACTAAAAGACGTCAAAAGCTCTTTCTTCTCGTCCCATAAAAAGTTTAATTTTGGAATGATTAGACACCTAACCTTGAGGTGTCTGAAACAGCTGCTTAGTGATTGACTTTCAAGTACTTGTAGCCAACTATCCGTTGTTTGAGCTTTGTGCGCTGGGTGCCATGGAGTGACCTGACGAGGCAGAGAGAGGCATACTCGATAAGCCCTTCCACGTACGCGTCCCACATATAGTGATAGCCCCCACGACAAAAACGTGCGCTGTCTGTCAATTGTCACACCCAGACCAATCACAACGCGTACGCTTGGCGGGGGGTAGGCACGGATGGGTGACTTAATAGCGATACTTCGTTTTTTTCTCGAGAATGATAGCGATCTCCCAACGAGCAACGACTACGTATTCCTAAATATCTGTATACGCGATGGCGCGGCATACATATATACGAGTATATATAGGTAAAATAACCAGGGCACCTTGGTGCCCGGGCACCATGCTCAATACGTATAAAATACGTGATGTTTTGTACATATCCCAAGGTATGTATGACTTTGCACATACTTAGTATACATAAATGAGGTATGTATACCTTAGGTATGTTATTTTTTTGGAATATATACCTAAGGTATGTAAAAGTACATATATATACGTATTCCGGGTATATATATATTGGGTATGTGTATCCTGGGTATATGTATCTTGGATATGCATATTTTGGATATGTATGAGTTGGGTATATATATCTTGGATATGTATACCCTTAGGTATGCATAATTGTAAGCAAAATGTACGTATTTGAAGCATGGTGCCCGGGCACCAAGGTGCCCCATATCAGCTTCCAGTATATATATATATATATATAGCCCAACTATTCTACAACCGGTTGTAGATTAAGGATCTACAACTAATTTTGAACTTCCATGGTAAACACGGTTGAACTTCTCGCTATTTGTTTAGATGAACATTGTTAAACTTCTCGCTATAATACATGAGATTACAATGTTTTGATTATAATTTCCTAACCGTTCATCAGATTTGAGCAAATGATATACCGTTAAAAAGCTTATCAAATTCCGCAACTTTTATATTTTAACAGTTTCTTGAAATTTTAAATATTTTTTAGGTTATTTTTAAAAAACAAGAATCAGATTTTCGTGTCATTTTGTATGGGCGGAAAGTAATTTGGCCACGGTTTTCACATCGTTTATTGGAATAACGCATACAATATACCGTTGGATTCGCAAGAAAATTGCCCAACTTATTGATCTTAAGTGTTTTTTAAAATTCGGAACAGTTTAGAAGTAATTTTAAATATACGAAATATTTGTTTCGCGGATTTTTTCATATTGAGCAGTATTTTGCTCTTCATTTTTCAACCGTTTATCCGATTTATGCACATGATATATCATTGGAAAGCTGTGGATTAGGCGCAACTTTTTCATTTTGATCATTTTTTCTAATTTCCTACCATTTAAGAGCAGTTTTGAATATAGTTGATTCGGATTTCTGGATTTCTCGATTTTGCATGAACTGTTTTTGCAATTACTTCTAAACGACTAATCGGAATGAAGTAAATGATATACCGTTCGAAAGATATTAAAATTGCGCAACTTTTTTGTCAAGGTGATGTTTCCAAATTTTGCAAGGTTTAGGAATCATATTTAAGAATAGTAAATAATAGAAATGACGCCCATAAGCGAGCGATTTGAATTTGGGATGGCTATGGTGGTTGAGTGGGGGCATGATGCCATGTACAAGTGAAAGTAGACTCATAACATTGTATATTAAGTATTTATGTGGTTTACTTGTGCAACCGGGACATATAGAAACGATTTTAATGGGTAGGATTTCCGCTCGGAAAAAACAGAGTACTTGAACTGCTTTTCACATGCAGCTGAACTGCTCTGGATATGTAACTGAACTTATTTTATTATTAAATTGAATGTTGACAAAATTTAACTTTTTAATTTCTTGCAATCGAACTTTCCTCTTATTCAAAGTAAACTTTCGCTTAGTATAAGCAGAAATTTCCATAGTGGTAAAAAAAGAAATTCGATAAAAGTGAAAATTCTAGCGTGTTCAAGGTGAATTGATGCGTTTAGTGCATCCGAACTTCTCAGAGTTGCGTTCCTGAACTGTCTCGTCAGTGAGCCTGAACTGCCCTAAGTCATGCCTATAGGTCACTTTCTCTGAACTGCCGCGTTAGTGCACCTGAACTGCCCGAGTCAAGTTGCTGAACTGCATCGTTGGTACGGCTGAACTTCTTGAAGTTTCGCTAGCCTATACGTCCCTCGTTTGTACGCCTGAACTTCCCGGAGTTGCGATCCTGAACTTTTCGAGCTAGTGCAGCTGAACTGCTTGGAGTCGCAGCACCGCGGTCGAGTTTTCAAAATTGCCTCGTTAGTGCACTTGAACTTCCCGAAGTTCCGCCCACCTGTACTTCCCTCGTTAGTGCGCATGAACTTCCCACGGTAGCGTTCCTGAACTTACCGCGCTAGTGCACCTGAACTTCTTTGAGTCGCGTATAACGGTCGAGTTTTCTAAAATGCCTTGCTAGTACACCTGAACTACCTCTAGCCACCACCTGCACTTCCCTCGTAAGCCCACCTGAACTGCCTCTAGTAGCGTACTTGAACTTCTTTGGTTAGCGCTCTTGAACTGCCCGTAGTGGTAAAAAATAATTCTGATTTCAATACAAATTATAGCATGTTCAAGGTGAACTGCCGCGTTTGGTGCGCCTGAACTTATACCAATCGCGCTCTTGAACTTTCCATAGTGGTAAAAATTAAATATGATTTAAATAGAAATTCTAGCATGTTCAAGGTGAACTGACGCGTTTTGTGCACCTAAACTTCTGTCACTCGCGCTCCTGAACTGCCTGTGGTGGTAAAATTTAAATTCAATTTTAAATAAAATCTAGCATGTTTGAGGTGAACTTTCGGGAGTCATGTTCACATTTGGGAGTCGCATTTGTGAATTGTCTTGTTAGTGCTATTGAAATTCATGTAGTCGCGTTAGGAGTTACTACATGCACTTCCTATAGTCAATACGTATACTACCGGGAGTCAATACCTGTACTATCGGAAGTCATTGCATATACTTCATTGTCTAAACTGCTAGGTGTCACTGTATGTACTTAGCGGCGTCACTGCCTGAACTGCGTAGAGTCAAAATAATCAAAATAAAGTTCGATGCGGTGCAAAGTGAACTTCTGTTTCCGTCGTAACCGAAGTAAATTCCGAGTAAATTCCCAGCGTGTTGGAGGTGAATTTTAGCGTCATATTGCTGGCGGTCAAGTTGAATTTTGGCATCATAAAATATGCTTGAATTTTGGAACGAAAAAACATCCAGGTAGGACTTAGAACATGGGTGTACCAACTTGATGCGTATGTTTGAATTTCGACGTTATAAATCATCCAGAAGTTTGAATCAGAAGGGAAATGCATCCACAAATTTGAGAAAAAAAAAACAAATGTTTTCATCATGAAGTATGGCCGAACAGGTGCAGCAAAATTTCTGCTTTATAAACACAAGTGAACTGACAGAGAAAAGAAAGAAAAAGTGAATTGGTCATAACTGGAACCGCAAGCAAATACACTAATAACCTCATTCTCAAAACTACGAGTAAATCTTGAGGGAACAAATCAGCTCTGACACGCATAGGAACAAACAGGTACAAAGCATACACACGTTCTGCCAACAGGATTAAATCAGTGGACATCGCATATGCGGAAAATCACCATGCATTCAGTCTGTACACTGTATTAAATCAGTGGACGCGTTGTTGCGAGTCATGCAGGCGCGGCGATCTTGCAGCTTGAATTGGAAGAAACTGATACGGATCCCATCGAATGGAGCGCGTTGCGGCTGATCTGTAGTACAACGAGGCCGGTCAGCGCACGGAACCCGCCTCCGGGAAGCTCTCCTGGCCTGGCGCTGCTCAGTTCGCAGAGTTGGGGGCCGGGCTTTAGCGGAGGAGACGTGGCGTTCTGCGTGCGTTGGAGTGGGCGCAGGAGGAACGGGCAGCGGTGTGAGGCCGACGAGGCGCACAGCGCCGGCGAGGGGACGCCCGCGGAATAACCCGGTGGCGGCCGAAGGTGGTGGACGCGTTGGCCTCGACAGTCGCACGCCCACGCCAACGAGGAAGAAAGAGGATAGGAGCTGCTGGAGCACGACCACACCGACGGGGAAGAAGGTGGGCAGGAGCAGGCGCACGGTCACACCGGAGGGGAAGAAGGTTGGCCGAGCCTGGGGCACGGCCGCGCCGGCCGGGAAGAAGGTGGGCGGGGGCTGGGGCACGGCCGCTCTGGCGCGGAAGTAGGCGGATGGGGACTAGAGCATGGCCGCCCAGGCAGAGAAGATAATGGGGACCGGGGCAGATTTTTTTTAGCGAATCGCTCTATAGAGGCAGGTTGGTTGTACCGGTTTTAGACCAGATGGACCATATATATATATATATATATATATATATATAGGTAAAATAACCAGGGCACCTTGGTGCCCGGGCACCATGCTCAATACATACAAAATACGTGATGTTTTGTACATACCCCAAGGTATGTATGACTTTGCACATACTTAGTAGACATAAATGAGGTATATATACCTTAGATATGTTATTTTTTTGGAATATATACCTAAGGTATATAAAAGTACATATATATATGTATTCCGGGTATATATATATTGGGTATGTGTATCCTGGGTATATGTATCTTGGGTATGCATATTTTGGGTATATATGAGTTGGGTATATGTATCTTGGGTATGTATACCCTTGGGTATGCATAATTGTAAGCAAAATGTACGTATTTGAAGCATGGTGCCCGGGCACCAAGGTGCCCCATATCAGCTTCCTATATATATATATATATATATATATATAGGATTTTCTACCCGGGGTGATAGCTACGCATACAACTAGCACCGTTGGATCCTGCCCATCTCAAAGTTATGATTGACGGCAACTTCACGGTAGCCTAACTCTTCTGCACAGTTGTGACATCAAGTTGACATGGACAGTTCTATCCGTGCTCGACTGACATATTAAACGATGGTGAAGATGTGCCTGCGTCCGTGCTTGCGTCCAATAGAAATCATCTAGAAAAAAGGTGGTGCATACATCTAAAAAGAACACTATGTAATAATTGAAGAAAAAAATATGCCACAAAAGTCCTCGGCAGCTGGTTTTCTGTATTTCAAACAGCCTGCTATTAACAAAACCCGTTCCTCGGCAATCTCTATTCAGAAGTTCCTCTAGTTTTATTTTTTACGATCCTCAACCTCTAATCACTGTTTCGTGCCCATGTAATCTTGCTTGATTCCTGCAACGGACAGGATACAAACGGAAAACTTGTTTTAATTATCACAAAGAAGCAGGTTGTAAATTTTGTTATTAAACATAAATCTTTAGATCCTATGTTCAGTAAATAAAGGTCGAAAATTTATTTGAGTTTTATGAGAGAGGTCGTAGATGGTGTATCATTTATAGTTCATTCAGATAAATTAAGGATACATTCAAAAAAATCTCCAATCATTCTTAGAGTTCTCATATTATCACCACAAAAGCCATTTGAATAAAATCACACCAACGTCAACTCTGATGAAATTTATCACACAAGCCAGCAAACTAGAAAAATCAGAACCAATCACAAAGCAACTACCCATATTTTCCACAAAAGAAACTTGGACTAATAAAAATCAAGCTAATCAAATCAGCTTAGCTTAAAAATGCAACACAAAAAACATCAAGACTAATATTAGTCTCTTCCTGCCGAGCCGTGTGGTCGAGCTGCCGATGGGGAAGCCTGCTCCGTTACCAAGAAGATAAAACTTATTCGTCCCTTGGAGAGAGAACATGAAAAACATAACCCATTCACCTCTCCGAAGTGTTTCATTCCCTGAAGAAATTAGCGTCGTGGTTCTGCGTCTGTGGCTGTTCACGTCAACAAACAAAACGAGCCGTGCCCTGTACAGACCGTGTCCAAGGCCCCAACTAAATACATTTTTTAGGATCAATAGAATTCAGCTTTGGAACCGACAAAATTATCGGCTGGTGCCATGTTTCCTTCACCATTCAGTTAAGCTAGCGAATTCGAATGGGAAAGAGAGGGACTGCTGCACATTTGGATCCAAAATTATTGAAGCTGGAAAACATCAGACACCTATTTGATTTTAGCAATGAAAGTCCAACTGAAATGCTGCTCACTTCCTCCAAATCAGGAACACACTACCACCAGAAATTCCAACAAATTAACAAATTGGATCTGCGTCGGGAAGACACCATGTACAAAAAGTCAACATGTACCTGACTCCCACAAACGGTGAAGCAAATTCAGATCGGAAAGAAAAAGGCAAAACAAATCGAGATCAAGAAAAGCCAAACTCAAAAAGTTGCCAATGTCCACGAGCCGCACCGTCACTGTCAGATTGGAAGCTGTAGAGCAACTAGCTCATTGAGCCAAGGCGGGATCCGGCTGGCTTGTCACAAAGAGAGATCGAGAAAAAAGTAGGTAGCAAAAATAGATGGATGCTAGTCTAAGAAATTCCATCATGCGACTGCTCATGCCAGAGGCACAGGCCCAGCTACACTCACACCTCCTTGCCGATCCCTCCGGCGGCAGTCCTCACCGCTCAGATCCGGTGGCTCCTGCCAGCCACCATGGTCACAAATCGATAGAGAGAGAGTGGGAGGCTGTATGGGGATGCTGCTCCGGCTGCGCGGCGGCCGCCGGGACGGCTCGGCGGAGGGGGTCGACGCACGCGGTGGCCGGAGTCCGGGGCAGGCTTCGTGCACTCGGGGGATTCGCATGGCTGCCGTGGGATTTTTTGGGGGTGGGTGGGACTGTGGGAGGTGAACCACGGTTCTTGTTTTGCTAATAGGGACGGGCCGGGCCGCCGGGGTGCGACGGAGGCAGTGACGTCCGTTAAGTCAATCCACGGTGGAAATTTATCCATAGGATGATCTAATGGACGGATTAGGATGCACAGCTATTCACCTAGGCAGCTCAGTATTTTGCATATACATATATATATACGTACAATCTGCACTGAGCTCTCCAATAACACGCGCGTGTGGAGCGTGCTCTATACAATCCCATGGTTCACAAGAGGTCGGGAATTTTTACTATGTTACATTAAGAATTTATGTTTTGTATACAGATATTTATGTTCATATTGACCCACCACGATAAAATCGACATAAGAAACACAATATATAAGTCATAACAATGTAAAAGTAAAAAATCACTGAAGTTACGTATTTTAGATCTTATTTTTGTACATCATCTAAAAAAAATTTTACGACATGTCTTTATTTTCTTACGTTCTTGTGGACTTCCGAGGTAAGATAAGATTAACATGACATACAAATCATGTATGATTGCAAAGAAACATGGTGTGAGTATAATGACTTATTCTACAACCTGGGTTAAATAGTGAGTCCCCTAAATTACATGTATGTACATTATAAATGACATGTAAAAATGACTTTTGTTGAAATAGGAAACGATTGGATGTCCACGTGTCATCTTATGATTGGAAGAAATCAACTTATAACAAAAAGAAAAACAACCGGATGTTAAATAGACTTTCCAACCAAAAACATAAGCCTCAAAATTCTCGGAGCCCCACGGCTTTGAATGAAGAGAGAAGATGTGACACCACATTACCACATATTCCACACGTGAAATAAATTAATTTGCGTCCACTAGGAATCGAACTCGGGTTAGCATAGAGACGCCACTGCGCTCTCACCACCAGGACAAAAACTGGTATGGGATAATCTGCATCGCCACAACAGTAGACCACCGCGTAAGATGGAGATTGGTAATTGCGCCAAGCATATTGGCGGGAGCATCACCTTGATTTAGGCAGTCTGCCACTCTAGCATCACTGGACCATGCCGAAGATCTTGCTCGCCAAGGCTATGACGACGTTGTGGTCAACTGTACCCATGAGCCACACCAACGAAAAAGAACACGAACAAACCCATCATCCACGTCACCGGAAACACGGCAATACTCATGAGTCTATGCTCGATGAGAGATGGAAATACTCTCCCCTCCGCCCCACGGTACCGACCCGTGGCCGGAGGCGGAGGCGAACAGAGATTGGATTACATGTGACGGGTAGGGTTCTATCCTCCAAGAATTAACTTGTTTAACTTGGAGTGCTGACACCATCGCTATTTTAACGCAGCTGGCCAGCTTGTCCTGTAGCAGAGTGCTCTTATCTCAGCCGAGTCATTTGGACCCCAACTACCAAACACTAGCAGTTGGTGCACATGCATGCCCGCTGCTCTCTCGCGCGCTATATATACCTTGATCTGGTTATCTTGCAGCTCACAGGCTCAGCCACCTATCGCCCATCCATCCACCCGGTGCGTATCTCACTCTCCATTGGTGCCGTACGTACGTTTGTTGTCTGTCTCCCACCCTCTCCTCCCTCGCCTCCGGCGTCTTCACAGAAGCTATTGTCCGCCCTCGCGCCGGCCGGCCACATTTCCACCGAACCTCGCGACCCATTTTATCGGTCCCGGCGTCGTCGTACGCTGTCTGCCGGCTCATAAAGGATCGAGCTTTGGTCGCGGCGCAGTCTCGTCGGAGAAGACGAAGAAGAAGCACGTGCATTATTCAGGAGATCGATATGGTGAACGCGACAGCGGGCGTGAACAAGGCGGCGGCACAGGGCGGGGGTCTGGGGCTGGCGTCGCTGAACCACATCTCGGTGGTGTGCCGGTCTCTGGAGAGCTCGCTGGCGTTCTACTGCGACGTGCTCGGCTTCTTCCCCATCCGCCGCCCCGGATCCTTCGACTTCGACGGCGCATGGTACGTCTCGTTTTCTCGGCGATGTATGTGCCACGTTCCTCAATCAACCTCATGAAATGATTGTGAATTGTTTTATCAGGCTGTTCAATTTCGGGATCGGCGTTCATCTGCTGCAGGCGGAGGACCCGGAGAGCATGCCGCCCAAGAAGACGGAGATCGACCCCAAGGACAACCACATCTCCTTCACGGTATGCACCAACAGATATGCAGCTTAACAATAAGCAATACCTTACCATTACGACGTACCCATGCACTTCTTCAGTTCTTATGCCCATCCACAGCTAGCGTACAGAACTACAGATCCATGATCCGAGATAAATCTGGCGGGAACACTTGCTAGCCGCGTTGTCTGATACTAAGTTATTTAACGTAGTAGCAAGCAGTGTCATCAGAAAAACAAAATCTAGACTCCCTTTTTTTTAGGGGGTTGACATTGGCGATTCCCTCGCCATGTTTCTGAGATGTAAACCCATGTCCTGTAGCTAGAAACAAGGTCCATGTTACTCGAGTAGGCACTAGGCACCCAAGGCAAATGTGGACATTGTATATGCTACCCCATCTGGAATACTAACTGGCGGAGATTTCCAGTAACGACGGTTACCGGAGATTACCAGTCAAATTAATACCGGACGAGATTCTCTAACAAAATTTTGCTTGAAACTAAACAATTTCAAACATGTTCAGAGGAGGAGGATTCGTACAAATGAGTTGGCGTGTGACATGGAGGGGGGACACACATATGGTTTAGGTTGGACTAACCAACAAGTCCAAACTCAAACCAATTTTAAATGGGCTCTGATTTTTTGAACAATCAATTTATTTTCCGGAGGGGGCAGTGAAATCCGGTTACCGCGATATTTCACCCCATAACCACAAACCCCTGGTCCAAACAGATCTCAATCTAGTGATTATAATAGGATTCCAGGTCCCAGCTCAACTCACAGACAACGTATACACACATCATGACAGCAACATAGTTGAATATATGCATAGGACCCGGAGATCTGTTTTTAAAAATAATATAAAAACAGTCCATGAAGCAGGCACTCATGCTTCCATACATGGCCAACCTTAGGTTGATCTCACAAACAATAATAAAGAAGTTTCTGCCTTGATCCATGACAGTGCACCAATCTGGTCCCTCCATCCTGAGTTAATCGTATCACGTTCAGTAGTACTACTTCAGGTTGTGAATGCAGTGTGCCACTGTCTGCTCTCGTGCCTGCATCTGTATCTGGATCTCGGTGGTACGGTGTAGAACTGCAGATACATAACTGCGTTTGTCTGCATGCACTCGAAAGTGACGCTCCATTCTGTACCCCCGTGAGAGCGTGAATAATGCCTATGATGGAGCGCGACACGGTCCCACGTTGGACGCACGCCTTAGCTGGCCAATGTGGACAAGTCACACATGCGAGTGCAAACAAACTAACACCTCTCCCATGTATTACCCAGTGTTTTTAATATCCTATACTGCCTGTGATGTGATAGTTTCCGAGAAAATCTATCCAATGAGGATAGGTTTCATCGATCGATATGCGTGTGTGGCTATATATATATGGATCTTAGTCCGTGCGGTGACATGTCATGTGTAATGTGCAGTGCGAGAGCTTGGAGGTGGTGCAGCGGCGGCTCAAGGAAATGGGCATCCCGTACGAGCATCGGCGGGTGGAGGAGGGCGGCATCTATGTTGACCAGCTCTTCTTCCACGACCCCGACGGTTTCATGATCGAGGTCTGCACCTGCGACAACCTCCCCGTTGTCCCACTTGTGCCTGCGCCGCCCTGCAAGAGGGCCGCCACCCCCTTCAAGCAACACTTTACTGACCCCATGGCCGTGGCGGATCCTGCACCGGCAAAAACTACCGGCGGTGAGGTGGTCGACGAACCGGTCCTTGCTTGCGCAATGATGATATGCCCAGAGCAAGCCTGCTTGCAGGTCTAGCCTGCCATTCCAAGGACGTTTTGACCAAGTGGTTGAGCCAATTTGTTGATGTTGCCCGTTGCCGGTTGCCCGTGAGTAGTTGTATTTAGTGCCTTATGCTTTCTTTACATCTTTGAGTACGTAATATGGCCCATTGTATTGGTATATGCATCTTCAGGTATAGCGAGCGATCTGCGGAGATCCATTGATCTCTCACAGACAGCTAGCTAGCAAGTTGCTTTGCACATATATATTTATCTGTCAATATGTTCATTCAGGAGTATTGTAATCTGTCCACATGTATTTGTAATCTGTCCGCACAAAAATAATCTAGTACCTGTCTACACATGCATAGGCAGAGCTTCTTTCCCATTATTTTTGCCAAAAAATCCAATATATTAGTATATGCATGTACCTGTAAAGCTATAGGTAGATAGTTGTACCTAGTGAAAGCTGCATGTGGTGAGACGTTGAGTGTTCTGTGCCAAAAAACCTCCCAATCGATTAGCTACCCATGTCCATCATGCGAACTGCAGCTTGACGCTAGCGCGGGACCTGGAGAGCGTCGACGTTGCTGAATACACGGTTGTGCCGCTTCGAGCGAGCTGAGACACGGAAGGCCGGAGGCTGCGGAGGCGTGACCGTTCGGGCGTTTCAATAGTTAGTCTTTTGTGAACTACGGTGTGTTGCATCAACTGCTTTATGATGGCGATATTTGCTGTTGTTAGACTGCGATTTTTTGGATGTTGTGTACACCCAAACTACGAATGCTTGCTCCGCCCCACATGATTCAATGAAATCTTCCAGCTCTTGCTTCAACAATACGTGCAAGCCATGCTACAACTACTCGTCACGAAATGTGCACTATCATGATAGCGGTAGGATGCATAGTTGTAAAGTAAAATTGGTTAGCTTTAAAATATCTCCATTCTTCAGAAGTAAGGCCCAATTATGGAGATAGTTGAGATAGTTGCCTAGCATTATGTCGACAAAACAAAACAAACCATGTGTAACATCCATGCATCATGAGGATATGCCCAAATTAGGATCCATGTTGGCATGTGAAGACAACTTCTTTGGCATGTTTGCTTCTGCTCCGGTTGGTCGATTCAGCGTTCTTTCAGGCTGACAGCGAATGTAATTGTGTAACTTGCATGTGATGGCATGCACTATGAAATTGTTAATTCGTCAACTTGTTGAAGTCAAAGCCTATGCAGATCTTTCCGCAGAAAAAAAAGGCATATGCATATCAGAAGAAGATTGGCGGGGCTTATTGTTGAATACTAAACGGCCATGTTACTTGCCAACTTGTTGGAATGTACTCTATTCCATTCGGTCACTCAAATCCTAACTTGGAAATTCTGGCCAGCGTTGAGGAATCTTGAAGAGATTGAATAACTTCACATCTACGTACATCTGCAAAACCTGCACGCACATTCACATGGATGCATGTTTGAACTCTGATAGATTGCTTGCCTTGGTCAGTATTCCCCTGATGATCCTCTGCTGTCTTCACGCCAGCCTTGGTAAGACAATTTCACCGGGCCTACCCAAGCTTGACGACGAATAGAAGTAACAGACGCACTTTAGGGCCTAAAGCTGTACATGCGCAGGATTTGCAGCGGCCCATTAACACATGTTTTACAGGCATAGCCCAAATTGGCAAACCCTATTCAGCGCCACTGCGTCCGTTAGTGCATCGACTCTCGCTACGTTTCTGAAACGGGCCGGCCCAGCAGGGGAAGACAGGTGCTGGTTCTTCACTTGGTTTTCGGAATTTTCTGGAAGATTCAGGTTTGGTTTTTGGTGGTTTACTCCAGGTTATTTATTATTGTTTCGTGTCTTCTTTGGTTTTCCAGTTTATGGCTTCTTTGGTTTTCCTTTTTCAGTTTTCCTTTCTCTTTTCTTTATTTTTTTGCTTTTTTAATCTAAACATTTTTAGATTTGAACAGTTTTCAACTTTGAACATTTTTTAATTTGAACAATTCCAAATTTGAACAATTTTTCAAATCTGATTTTTTTTAAATATGAACCATTTTAAAATGTGAATAATTTTAAAACCAAACATTTTTAATTTTCGGATGTATTTGAAATCTGATTTTAATTTCACTAAACATTTTAAATTTTAAAAACCGAGCCAGATCCCGATGTTTTGGAATGAGCTAAACAATAGAAGGAAGCGAACGAACCTTGGGCTAGCCCACCAGGATCCCTCTTCAGGGGTTCGAGCCGTAACGGGAGTTGAAGGAGCTAAGGAAAAAGTCCAATTGAAACCTTGATCTTATAGATGAAAGCTAAATCGAACCCTGAACTTTAAATCCCGTTAACACATGCTTTACAGGCATAGCCCAAGTTGGTAAACCGTATTCAGTGCCCATTGCGTCCGTTAGCCCACCAACTCTCGCTACGTTTCTGAAGCAGGCCGGCCCAGCAGGGGAAGACAGGTGCTAGTTTTTCACTTGGTTTTGGCAATTTTCTGGAAACAGGTTTGGATTTTGTGGTTTACTCCGGGTTATTATTTTTTTGAAGTAGTTTACTTCGGGTTATTTATTACTGCTTCGTGTTTTCTTTGGTTTTTTAGTTTATGGCTTCTTTGGTTTTCCTTTTTTAGTTTTCCTTTCTTTTTTCGCTTTTATAATCTAAACAGTTTTAGATTTGAATAGTTTTCAACTTTGAACTTTTTTTAATTTGAACATTTTTAAATTTAAACATTTTTAAATTTGAACAATTCCAAATTTGAACAATGTTTCAAATCTGAACAATTTAAAAATGTAAACAATTTTAAAACCGAACATTTTTATTTTCAAATGTATTTCAAATCTGATTTCAATTTCACTAAACATTTTAAAGTTTAAAAACCGAGCCAGATCCTACGTTTTGGAATGATCTAAACAATAGAAGGAAGCGAACGAACCTTGGGCTAGCCCACCAGGATCCCTCTTTAGGCGTTCGAGCCGTAACGGGAGCTAAGGGCATCTCCAGCGGGCCGACCCATTTCGGACAGCCAAAACGTCCGAATCGGTCCGTTTGGGTCGGGCCACGGACAGGCTGGGCTGCTTTGTCCGGTTGGGTAAGGGGGTGAACCCAGCGGGCCGACGCATTTATTGCGCCATCCTCGCCGGCATGGCCGACGTGACGGCGAGCACGCCGCCCCAACCCCAAAATTTCCATGCCGGCTCCCGCCTGTTTCTCCCGCCGGCCGAACATTTCCTGCCGGTGCTTCCCGCGCGCGCGGTCTTTCCCGCCTCGCCATTCCGGCTATATATACGGCGGCGCGCGGCGGCCATGAGCACCAAAAACCCTCTACCTCCACCTTCCTCCACCTTGCACAATGGCTCCCGACCTCTGCAAGTGGGCCGCGCTCGCCCAGCTAGCCCGGGAGCGCTTCCCGGAGGACCCCGACGTGGCTGGAGCGCTCGCTCTGGCCGCAACTCGTGTCGCCGAGGGCGAGCGGGCCGAGGAGGCGGTCGTGGCGGCGGCCGTGGAGGCGGAGGCGGAGCGCGTGCGCGTGCACGCGGCGGCCCGCGGCGTGGCGGACCTGGTGGAGGCAGAGCGGGAGGCGGCCGCGCGCGACATCGCCACGGTCGGCTCGACGGTCGGTCCCTTCCTCCGGTCGTACCTCGCCGCCGCCGACCTCATCGCGGAGGCCGACGACGCGGCCATGGCGGAGGTGGAGGTGGTGGCTGCAGCGCAGCCACAGGAGGCGGAGGACGACGACCTCGACGGCCTCTTCGAAGACGAGAAGGTGGCGCCGGCGACGAGCGACGAGCAGGCCGTCCTGCTCGCCTCCTTCGAGACCGCGCGCCGCGAGGAGGACACGCGCCTGTTCATGGCGGCGGAGCGGCCGACCTGGAGGCCCGACGGCGGGGGAAGGTGGAGCACTGCCGCCGCGCTCGCTAGGAGGCGGCGATCGCCCGCGCGCAGCAGGCCATCGACGACGCCGCCCCCCGCGTCGAGCGGCCCTGCGCCGACGTCGTCGCCGGGGACAACGACGTGGCCGAGGAGTAGCCGCGCGACGGCGGCGGCGAGGACGGCGGCGCACGCCGGCGAGTAGATACAGCCGGTAGTAAGAACCTTTTTGTATAGCGTCGTCGTAGACACTTTTTGTGTAGCTGACAGTGGGGCCAGCGAGGACACGGGCGGACAGATTGCCTCTCCGGCTTCTGTCCGCGCGGACCCATCGGTGCCCCAAATTTGGGCCGCGGATGGGTGTGTCCTCCCCCCCGGACTAGTTTAGGTCGGCCTGCTGGGTCGTTGTTTTTCGGCTGGTCTGTCCGGACGGACAAATTCGGACCCGCGGTGTCCGTTTGGGTCGACCCCCTGGAGATGCCCTAAAAGCGCTAAATAGGCCAACCCGCCCAAGTTTGACGATGAATAGAAGTAACACGCACTTTTGGCCCTGAAGCTTCCTATACACGGACAGGATTTGCCGCCTATAAATCTGCAAATTTATATTTATTTTAAACAAAAGAAAATATTGGAAATTTCTTTTAGCAAAAAAGTACATGATGTTTTAAATATTTTTATCATAATTGAATATTCTGAATTCATGTTCATGTAGTTTACATGAATTTTAAAAATCATGTACTTGTAGATTAATGTTCATATACATAAAAATAATGTATACCAAAAAAGGTTTTATATTGCCGAAAAAGGTAAAGAAATAATAAAATAAGCAAACAAAAAAAAGGAAATTAACAAAAATAAATAATTCATGCATTTGCCAAAAAAAAATGTCTATACTTGGTCATTGAAAGCAGACAAGCTCCCTTTGTAAAAAATGCTAAAACAAAAAAGTAAAATATAGAATTAAAGGATATTTTTCAATGTATTTACAAAAAAGGAACATAAAACTAAAAGATATAAAAAGGGAAACAATATATAGAATCACGAAAATATAAAGTGACTGAAAGTGAACAAAAAATTATCTTACCTTGATGGGATAGCCCACGGCGTAGTAATTGCATATTGCATCGGTGACCTCGAGTACTTCATATTTTTTTGATAAAGAGTATATATATTAATATCAAGACGATACCAATTACACTCAACCTCTACAACAACGCAGTGTCCTAGTGGAAATATGAATGCACATAGCCAAAAAAAAGAAGAATTGTAGAAAAAGAAAAGCCCCGCTACAATGATAAATTCCTTGTAGCAGAAACACAAACACCACCAAGACAGCACCAAAAGTCCAACATCTTCAAAAGCGACGCCTCCAAGAAGGGAAAAGTGCACTAGCATCATCGTCGCCCGATCATAGATCTTAGGTTTTCACCCTAGAGAAAAGTCCGCTCTCACATAACAATGCCTTCAACAAGGCCATTGCCAGGCACTACCAATTAAGGCCAGACCTTGGATTTTCACCCTACAAGGTCGGACCTTGAACTTCTCCTATACTGTCGCCCCCACTAGCCATGTCGCTGCTATAATTCACGAATCACGAACCAAGTTCCTATTTGCCACAAAGACTCAAACCACCAATGCAATTCTCCAGACTCGGCATCCACGACATTTACCACTAGTGACTTCACCATGGAACGAGAAATCACGTCGCATGATGGTAACAACCTGTAGAGCTTCGTAGTGCTCCCTCTGAAACCAAACGGTCAGATAAAAACATCGGTGCGCCCGACTGAATCCTGTCCAAGCTAGCAATCTTCGGGCATGACTAGCCTAGTGGAGTTCGCCGGCAAAGCCTCCCGGAACATGCCACTCCTGCCAGATCCATGGAGAAGGGCATTCGGTAGATCCTCATCTTGGCGCGAGAAGGAACCCTAGGACAACCTCCTTTATTCAAGCCGAACCAACAGTCCCCACACTGCCGGTCGGTTCCCGGCGAATGGATCAAGTGGAGCGACCTCCGGCTCAGACGAGCCTAAGATAGCCCCAGATCAGGCCCACGAAACCAGCCTAGGAGATCCAACGAGTCCGTAGTGAAGGGCAGGCCGCGCAGCCACCTCCGGCCATCTCCACGACCTTTTATGCCTCCTCCACGCCTCCCAACTGCCACGCCGTCCGCCACGCACCCGCCGCTCTAGCGCCGCCACACGCCGGAGAGCAGCCGCGCCATGGTGCCGGGCGGCCGCACCACGCCCACGCCATGAAGGTGACAGCACGCACTGCACCTTGCACGCGAGAGGACCAGCAGTCCCCGTCGCCACCAGCAACGACCAGGATTTGCCCGGTCGCGCCCTCGAGCGGAGGCTGGAGGAGGAGAGAGAGGTGGGGAGGGGGCGGCGATGGCGGAATTAGGGTTCCCCCCAGTCTCCACGCGGGGCGAGAGGGGGGCTGCCATCCACTACCTGGCCCTGCATATATTGCTCACAGCTCGAGTACTTCATATGGAATTAGGTAGTTGGTTTGGTTTGGCAGATCTATATCAAAGAAGGTTGGTTTACCTTCCTGGCTATGGTTTTGGTTGCAGGTCGCTCGGCTCCACCAGAGATAGCGACAAGGGCTTGAGCATCCATCCTCGGCCTGGCGCTGGCTCTGGTAGTGGTGCATTAAGGTTTCATAGCTTGAGTTCCTAGGATAAGCAATTGGGATAAGAACCTCTCGATAAACCTTGAACTTTCAAACCACTTTGTTGGACAATTAGCACAATTATATGTGATCTGAAAATTATGCATCAAAATAATGTATAACTTTAGCATCAATGTACGTGTACTAACTATAGATCATTGCTCTTGTAGGAAGAGAACATATACATTCAATATCTATGAATATACTAGGTTCAGCTAAACCTAGGACGTACAAGTCTTGAGTGAAAACAACACATGGATAATAAAAGTACTACTAATGTCAACAAGCATGTGATACAAGTACCATGTGATCTCAGCCCGAAAGTGTAGCAGCAACGGAGACATCAAATTTTACGTGAAAAAACCCTCAATTTAATGGTAAGAATCATGTAGTGAAGTCACCCAAATCTTTCTCCACTACTACAAAATGTGAGATACAACAAATATTTTTGTAGTAAGAATTAGAGGATCTCATACATCAAGACATCACAGATCTTGGATGACAACAACAAGATTCGAAGCGTAAAGGCTAGGGAAACCTTGTGCAAAACATACGCTGTGGATGAGGGCTTCAAAACCTTGTGCGAAACATACGTTGCTTTATATCAAGCTTCTTCCTTCGAATTCTTTTCCTTCTCTTCTCTCTTTGTTTTCTTTCTCTTTTCAAGGTAACCTGAGATTTTCCTTACTCCACCTAGTGGTACGTGGATGGGAGGCTTAACATCCCTTTTCCAGTATGCTCAAAGTTCAAAATGTTCCTGAGTTATTAGAATAATCTAGAGCTGTTTTATGGTACCTTCAAATGAATAACAACCATTTATTTTCGTCCATCCAAAGGCTCACAACAATTCATACTGGTGTAGAAAACATGACCGGTACGCATCATACTACTAGCCTCGTGATGAAAAAATCGGCACCGCACCGGAAAAAGGCCACAGACGGGCCAGACCCACCAGAGTCCAACTGCCTGTGCCCCTCAAAAAAGAGGGGGAAAAAACATTGCTAACCCTCTCGTCTTCTGCAAGACCGCGAGTTGACCTGAGGTGCGTGGGTGCCGCCGCCGATCTCTGATGCACAACTCCGGTGCCGCCGCCGCCTCGACCCCTCCCGGCAGCATGCACGACTCCTATGACAAGATATCCCAGTGCACCTGCCTCATATAATCCTTCTCCCAGGTGAGAACCTCACGTCCCTTCCCCTCTGTTCCCAATCTTCATCTGTGCGCCCGCACGCAGTGCTTGTGTCCGGTTATTTGTTCCTTGGTGCTTCCCATTGGCTCCGCCGCAAATTCGCAGATCACGGGCGAAGAGGAGAGATGGGAGGCACCCTGACTCAAACAACAAGAAGCCGATCCAACACCAACAGCACATGCCATGCACAAGCATGATGACCCCTCACCACGCATGCAGAATTATACCCACTGCACAGAAGTGGCAGGCAAACCTTGCACAAAGTCGATCGCATTTGGTAATTGCATGCGCCGCCTGTAGCCATGATAAAATCTTGTGGTAAATGCATCAGATCTTGTGGATTCCAACGGGCTCCTATTTTCTCTCTGTATCTATATGCTTAGCTGCCTCGGTTTTCTTATTTGTGCGTGCATGATAGTATATCCATTACAGACCACATAGAGATTTGATTAAATAAATTCAAAGTTATTACTAGTACTCCAGTTAGAGACCAGCTAGAGATCGATTAATCTTCGTAAATATATTAGGGAAACTTATTTTACGTGTGAGTTTAGGATTGGTACTGTCTGAAACTGGTGAGCCAAACTTGCAATTGTTACTCAAGCAGTATATTGGGGTAGTGTTTAATCAGTATACCATGCTTGCTTGTTCTTTCTTCAGGAGGAGTTCAATGAGTACGAGGAGAAGGCCAAGACGTTGCCTGACTCAGCGACCAACGAGAGCAAGCTGTGCCGCTATGGACTCTTCAAGCAGGCCACCGTCGGCCCTGTGAACACCGGTTTATGCACCTGTCTTTGGTTGCTGCTTCTTGACATGTCAGATGCTTATGCTGCTCTGCTCTTGTGCCCCGTTTCACGATTGGATTAATAGACAATTAGCAGGGAAGTCGGCACTGTTGTTTTGATGTGCCGACTAACAGTCTGTATTGTCATCGTTCTGAAACGTCGCAACATCTTTTAGTTCTGCACAAATTGTTACTGTTGTCAAAAAAATTAATCTGGGAAGAGGTATAAGAAAATATAAATTCTTGATTATCTGGTTGAGGTGCAATTTTTCTTGACTTATCTGGTTGCAGTGGCTTGCATAACTCCTGTAAGACAACAATTGTTCTCAAGATAAATGGAGAGGATATTAGTGCCATTAGCTCTAACGCTCGGCTTTAATATCAAGACCATCCAGTACCAAAAGTATCCACTATATCCCTTGTCTATTTATTATCAAGTGAAAGATGCCAGAACATGATTGATTGTTTCAGAAGATGCTATATTTTGTAATTTTAATTCTAAATTTGATTATCCCTCGGTTGTAGAACACCACCAAAACTTACTCAATCACAGTACAGAGAGCGGCGGTCACCTGATTAGGGGCCCCTGGGAATGGTGGAATGGATAGCATGCTTGAAGACGACGGCAAAGTTTGAAGATTCAGTTCCAACAGTGTTAGTTGTATTCAGTGTCTGTCGGTGTAATTTAAATTCAGTTACGTCAGTGTACCCAGATGTACTAATTGACAAGTTATTTACATTCATGATTGCTTTATCCAGTTTGTACTCTTACTGCCAACAATCTATATCACTGCCAGAGCAGGAGGCGACGGCAATATTTGTTTGTATTTCTCAAACAAATATAGTTACAGCACAATGAATGTGTAATTCATCATTTAAATGATACCAAATATGTTTAAAAAATTATGAACCCACAAGGCAAACTGAATCGATTAACAGATTTCAATATAAGTGGCAAATACTACATAAATCATACTGCTTTAATGATCAAATTGAATAATTGGTGCATCGTTCATTTAGCATCAGGCTGGCCAAGATGAAAACAAGATTAGTTGAGTAGCACCGGCAATATATGCTCTACAATGCTCTACAGTACACATAGAAGACTAAATGTTCAGCCATTACGGTATGGGCAACCGTGATTTCAACCACAACAATTAATCCTTCTGAGAAACAACCATGTGAGATCTTGTTCACAGAACTGAATAGGAATTAAACAACAGGTTTCATGCTGGTGCGCTGCTGACTTCCTAGCTGTAAACTGGTACTATTTTGGCTGGAAGCATTTTAGCATAGTTTTCATTCTAGAATCGACACGGTGCCACCTTGGTCCCTGGAGGCTTACTTCATTCATCATAAATATTTCATACAGTTTCTACTAAAAATATCCCTTTGTTAAAGCAAGTCCTTGATCTTTTCTGCATTGGCCTCCCTAGTCCCAGTGCAATGTTATAATACCACACTAGTTTCACCTGCAAATGACAAGCGATATCAGGACTGGAAGAGCGGAGCTAAATAGTTATCATAGACATCCATCAATGGGGCAAAGTATTGGTAATAATAGGTCATGCTATAGTCAAGTAATACACTAATTTGTTAATATTCCTGACGCTACTCACGCAATGTGGACTGTTACTATTTGGAATATCACAACTAAAGGACAAAAGGGAAACTGAGTGTTGCTAGAAAAACAATGACTTTGAACACAATATAAAATTCAAACTATGGCAGCGTTAACCTTTTCCATTTCCCTTGCAGTGAACATCTTGAGAATTTCATTTGCAAGATCAAAAATACACATTAATCATCAACTAAAGCAATTTCTTCAGTTTATCCCTTTCTAGTTGAAGATAAAAATAGAAATGATGCAGACAACATGCCAAACATGATATTATCAACAAAAATATGTACTCATTTAACCATCGTCTTAAGGAGGATACCAAAAAATCAATGTGTGCACAAATTAGTGTTTAATAGCACGGTTACAGAAGGAATGATATAAGGGTAGTTTGTTTAATTGCTCTGTAGCAGATTTGACTAGTCCTTTTAAATAGTATGATTAATCAGTACAATCATGGTTTTTTCCAAAGTATAAAGTGATTCAGTTTCGCACATAACTTGGTTACCTAATGCTAATCCAGTGTTCAGTCGGCAACACCTACATTAACTGGTATTTATAGCATATAAGTAAGAGCTCAAACTGCTTTGAAGGAAAACTATAAGGCAAGCTGTGGCAGTATAAATAGTAAACTCAAATATGCATCCACAAAAATTGAACCAGGGAACATCGAACAAAGTTTTGGGCCTCAGCTCACCTCCACATAGAATAGGCATTGACAATGCTCTGAATTTTGACTTCACCAATCACTTTCTCATTCGATTCTATATACAGAATATATACAAGGTGAAATTCGACAGGAATCAGTAACTTTCAACGAATTCTACTTCTTTCTGGCAGGAAGGAATTCTACTTCTACTTCTATGAATAATTGGCAAGGACTGTCCAGGCTTTTACGAAATCAAATCACCATTTAATTTCATGGACAAGCTAACAGGAAGACCATACACCGCCGGTGTATCGTGTGTGGTGTGTTGGTGGGGTATAGAGGTGCGGCGACGGGGAGTGGAGGTGCGGCCGTAGCGGCGGAGGTTATGGAAGTGCGGCGGCGGCGGCGGGGTCTGGGCGTGTGGCGGTAGCGAGGTCTGGGCGTGCGGCGGGGACTGGGCGTGCAGCAGTGGTGGCGGGGTCTGGGCGTGTGGTGGGGAGGTCTGAGCGTGCGGCGGGGACTGGGCGTCCGGCGGGGTCTGGGCGTGTGGCGGCGGCGAGGTCTGGGCGTGCGGCGGGGACTGGGCGTCTGGGCGTGCAGCAGCGGTGGCGGGGTCTGGGCGTGTGGCGGGGAGGTCTGGGCGTGCGGCGGGGACTGGGCGTCCGGCGGCGGCTGGGGTTCTGGGCGTGAGGCGGCGACGGTGGTGGTTCTGGACGTGCGGCGGCGGCCATGGTTCGGGGGTATGAAGATGCCGGCGAGGGATCCGGTGGTGTGGTAGATTTTGTTCTTTTTTTTCTCAACCAATGTTTCGGCTAAGTAAGTAGGCCTAACGGGCCTTTCATACTATTGCCTCTTTTAAATAGTACTAGTAATCAAGCACGTGCACATGCACGTTTCATGCAAAATCCAAATTTTCTGACTATTCCCCACATTTACCATTCACTATTGTAAGACTTTTAAGCAAACTTCCGTCAACTTGAACGCAGTTCATCAAAATATCCGAGTTCCCATTTTTACCTCTGTATCTATCCTTTCTGATTCCCGTCCCTCCTCGCTTGCATCACATTTTGCCTCTCCTCTTGCGTTGGTCGGGCAGGGCGGCGGCATCCTCCATCGGGTAGGGCGGCGGCATCCTAGCCGCTTGTTGACAGGTTCCATTCACTTTAATTGGTCGCCCATTACACTACTGCTATATAGGCACGATTTGAATGCCAAATTCCTCTCCTTTGAATGACCTCTGATAATAAATTTTAAGAATAATAACAAAGTTGTTAGACATAATAGGCTATATATATAACTACAAATTCCATCAAGTTTCTTCTGGAAAAGCAATTGTATGGAGAATGGGCTCTGTGCCTCATGCTTACGAATGTAATGTCTCACTTTTTTTCTATCTCTTTCGTTAAGAAAAATTAGTCTACTTCCTCTTGGTTAATAAAAGGATGGCATTCTTACTGCTAACATATGTGCCCACTGGACAGTTATAAATTAGAGCATGACTTATTGGCACAAAGTTCGATAATTCGTGATGAGCTTATGTAGTATTTTTTCAATCTGGAAATCTTGTTACAGAATGTTAAAAGATTTGCACATGGGAATGAAACCTCAGGGGAGATGGAGCAAATCTCCACTGCTATAGTCAGCCGTGGGGTCAGCTATTGTATCCCGTTGAGCCATTACATCAAAATGATCTACTAACCTACACATTTAGAAAATAATGGTAAAAGATAATAGCAAAAAGAAAACTTCTAGTCATATGTTTACTTATCTTAGTTAAATGTATTACAAATAATTAGAATCTACAATACATGTTCCTGAACACTGCATATTTTTTTTACAGAAGCACCAAAAAGAAAAACTATTGTGAGAAACAAAGAAGGAATTTTGTAATAAGAATAGAGGCCTTTAGAGTTTTATTTTACAAAAAATGGCACTTTGCCACCATATCTTCCATTGTTGTTCAAGTGAATCAACATTTACTACAATCAAGTAGCTTGTATAACCTTATAAAGTGTTATCCTTATAGATATACCATAATAAATAGACCTTTTACATGATATAAACATACTAAAACATGATAGCTTGTAAGTACCACAAAACACTAATAACTTTTACACCTCTATTGCAAATATCAGGAGTCATGAAACATAAAATGGTCTGGAGATCAATGTAGAAAATCTCTCCTTGTCGCCATTTAAATATATATGATAAAATCACAAGAAACAAGCCATTGAAGTAGTTCATGCATCATTAAGCATTATCGAAATAGGAACACATGAGATAAAGGTAGAAGAATTCACACATCATACGATAGAAGAGAATCCAACATCAGTTGTACATATTTAAGTAGCTACCTATGAAATCTAGAAAGTTAACTTACGACAAAATAGAGGAATATAAAACAGACTGGAACGACTGCTCTAAGTCTTGATAATAAGAAACTGAGGCAAAAATGTAAGAAGTGAATGCTTGTGTCTTTTGTGATGAACCTAAACAGAAGCTAACCCTGGGGGAAGGTTACATACATGGGAAGGCTATGACATCATTTAGAAAACTTCAGTTGATCCTTTAAAATAAATTAAGGCTAGAGTATTATTGTAGTGGCCATCAAATACAGTCAGTTAACCTAGTAAAGATCATGTATAATAAAAATCTGGCAAGCGCCCCACTGAAAATAGAAAGAAATATGAACTGTTTGCTTTCATCCAGCCCTATACAAATTGGTGCTGCAAACAAAGAGCTATCAATGGAAAATTGAGGAAGCATGGTACTTTATTCATGCTCATGCCGTAGAACGGTACTCGGTAACTCATGCGTAAGTAATATCTTACATCGTTGGCTTAATATCGTCCCTGGTATCTTTAGTAAGTTGCTCACAAACTTTCAGAAGGGCTTTCCTGATAAGAGAAGGTTGGCAATCAGTTATTTGAACATCTTCTAAAATTCTAAAGCGTGTATTTGTTTGACATATTGAACTTTGCAATTCCTTGTTTCAATTCAAAAGCTTGAGGGTCATCCATGGTTCTAGCAACAAATGCAAAGCCCATGGCTGTTGGGCATCCTGTTTGACAGCATATCGAAGGAGAATTAGATTGAGAAGAGTTGTGTTGGAATTTAATAAACATGAAAAAACACTATTACAAAATAATGATTAGGGATATATCAATGTGGAGTTAGGAAACAGTCAAATTGGTACCATAGCTGCAGTTGACGGCGACTGGAATGTGAACTTCAATTGAGCATTCAGTTCCTTCATGCACAATAGAGTCCGGGTGGCTTCCTAGTGTAAAGTTGGTCTACCGACCATGTCTACGATTGCTGGACACTGAATCGTTTTAAGCAGAAAGGTAAGTTTCCATCCATCTCGAAAGCAAAAATTCAGGCGACCACATGAGTACATCAGGTATATGAAATAGAATAGGAGAGAAATTTACCATCTAGATGGAGGCCGTGTCCGTTGGTCTTGTAGTGGTCGTCGGTATCGGGACAGGACAGTCCACACCTATCGGCCATCGCGCCCTCGGCCCTCAACGCAGAGGCGCCGATGATTACGGTGGCGGTGGCGGCAGCGATAGAGAGCGGATGCGCGCAGCAGTGGAGTGAGGAGGCATCGGGGATCCCAGAGGCGAGACGGGCATGCTGGGCAGCGACCTCGGTGGCGTGCTGGGCGGCGGCGTGCGTGCTGAGTGGCGACGGCGGCGACCTCACGGGCGTGCTGGACGGCGACCTTGTCGTGCTGGGCGGTGGCGTGCGTGCTGAGCGGCGAAGGCGACGACCTCGCGGGCGTGCTGGACGACGACCTTCGGTCGTGCTGGGCGGCGGCGTGTTGGGAGCGGCGTGCGGCGGCCTGATGGGAGGGCCGGAGGGGGAAGAAGCACGCCTGTTTCTGTGCGTTAGGCAGCGTGCGGAGGTTGTGGTTTTTTTTTTAACAGAGGTCGTGGGTTGAACGGTTGATTTTCGTTCGCTACGTGGGGATTAGTGTTGAGTAAATCCTACATCATTGAACGAATCTGAGACGTTAAATTTTGATGTATGTATGGTCCAGATCCTCCGGATCTGACAGACTCTGTCTTTTTATATTAGTGGAGATGATTTGAAAAAGGGATTTGCTAAGTAACAGACGCCTTCTTATTTCTCAGTCACCCTAAAAAATATGCATCAGTTGTACTTTTCTCGTAAAAAAGTACAATTGCACTTTTCTGTCAAAAAAGTGCAACTCGTTACAGTTGCACATATTTTTAAACTACAGTTGTACTTTTCTGAGGTGACTGAGAAATAAGAATTTCTCAGGCAACTAGGACATAGACATACCCTTTGAAAAAAGGTACCCTAAAAGTTGCCATAATCTAGGCAATACATTTATACTTCAACACTCTCACTCACGTGTGGCTCCCTCATGCCTAAACATGGACCGAAAGTGGGATGCAGTATTTTTATTTTATATTGCGCCAGCCATGTCTTAAACTCAAGACCTCTTAATTAGCTCTAATATCATGTAGAACTACATGCTCTAACCAAGCAACTAAAAGATCGATCTAACGAAAGAGACTATGCAATATATTTATACTTTAATAGTTATAGTTATAACTCTAATGAGTGTTGGGCTCTTGCACCTATGTAAGCTAAAAAAAGGCTTCATTCAGTCATATCCTCACAAAACATAAGTTCTTGTGGTTGGCCTTTCATGGACGTAAACACGAAGGATAATATGATGAAGAAAAACTGGTGTCAAGAGGCTAGATGTGATTTATGCGCAATAGAGTCAATTGAGCATATCATTCTGCACTGCAAATTCTCAAGGTGGGTGTGGGATAGGTGGCACATCACAGAGGCAGCACTACAAGAAAACTCTGTAAGCCAATTTGTCCAAAATATTCAGTCTGCCACTCGAGGGACAACAGATCAAGCTTGGCCAGTACGTTTTGCAGCAGGCATTCTAGCATGCTAAACTGGTGGAAAATGATAAATGACAGAGCTTTCAGCAACGTGAGTACTAGCAGAAGGCAATTGCAATGGAATGTAGCACAGAAGATTAATCTCTGGCTCACAGATCACCTAAGCTTAAACCTGAACTTGTGCGATGGGCGGAGAAACTGCAGGAGTAGTCTTTCTAGTTGGTTCTCCCCTATGTACAGTCTGTGGCTACACCCTATATTGTATTTTTCACTTGTTTCACTTGTTTCTCTTATCTTCTTCTTTTCTTTCTTTGGCCATTTGGCACACGCTGTAACTACAAGGTAGAGTTCTACCTTCGATCAATCCAAACAAAAAGCTCTGGACACATTTGATATACAGTACAGGGGAGATTGGCTTGTAATCTGTAGAGAATAAAAATAATTCATAAGAACGTTGGCTGCTCAGGCCTCGCATTATTGTACCCAACTCAGACCCACAGTAAGAACATGCCCAGTCAGGATGGAACCTTGAGATAGTGAGATGTCTGTTATCTGTCCTCTTAAGAGGTACAGTATAAATGTATAATGGTAAACTGCAAAAAATTAAACCACTTCATTTATTTATCCAGGTATCACACAGTCCACCATAAAGAACAAGACTATGAATCGGGACTCAGTTCTTTCTATCCTCAGCAAACTACTTTCTTCAGACATTAACACTATTTTAACTGACTTTTAAGCGCCTTTTTGGCTTTTTTGCTTCATAACACGTACAGTTACCGCCAGTGTTAGTAGCGCTAACACCATAGTAGCTCAGCTAGTACTTCTCAGCTACCAGTAATTTTTCGGCATTATCGACAGTAAGACTCACTCGGGAAGCCTCAAAAGCATGGAGGAATCTCCTGAGCTTACGCTCGTTTTCCTATGTGTGTGTCACCCTCATCGTGTACTCCGCTACAAGCTTTGAGAACAGAGACAACTTGTCCTCCAGCAACTTGGCTGGTGTGTCGCACTCCATGGCCACACCTGCAAAGATCAGCATGGTGTTATAGTCAAACCAACAAATATGCCAGACACATTGGATTGGATAGATTTCTAAGATGCAATGCTGATTTTTTAAAGGGCCCATGGCTGACCATTGTCGAGAAGCAAGACTATGTCGCTGTCAAGGACCGAGGTGATTCGATGAGCGATCGTAATGACTGTCGCATCTGAAAAATTCTCCCGCAGTGTTTTCTGGATCAAATTGTCCGTCGCAGTATCCACTGAAGCTGTCGCTTCATCCAGAACAAGTATTTTAGTCCTTTTCAGAATCACTCTACCTAGACAGACAAGCTGGCGCTGACCCACGCTCCAGTTCTCTCCATTCTCTATCACTGCAAGGCAAATTTACAGAAATTTTCAGGTTCCAAAAGACCATGTAGTGGCATGTTCTGTAGTATTTGGATTTTGATAGTAAGATACTAGTTCTAGGATGAAACGTGAAGGATATTTAAGTTCAGTATCAGACTTTCAATTGCATTCAAACTATACATATCGTTGTGTCAGACCTGGTGAGTCAAGTTTCAGATCCTTTTTCCTGACCTCATCTCCTAGCTGACAGTTATCCAATGCCTGAAATGGAGCAAAATATTTAGACTACATATTTTCTAAAGGTTTCCGATTGTTGTGAAGAGAATTTGAGGACTGACAAGTAAAAATAAAAACTACCTCCCAGATTTGATCGTCATTGTATTCTCCAAGAGGGTCAAGGTTGCTCCTCACAGTTCCCTCGAACATAGTTGGGTCTTGTGGAATGATGCTCAGTCTAGATCTCAGATCATGCAGTCCAATGGTGCAAATGTCGACACCGTCTACTAGTATCTGACCGATAGTAGGATCGACGATACGAAAAAGGGCCTGTATAAGAGTTGATTTACCACTGCCTGTTCTTCCAACAATACCAGTCTTCATGGCTCCAGGAAAAGTGACTGTGAGGCCCTTCAGAACAAATGGTAGTTGTGGAGCATATCTCACCTGCATCAAACTGAAAAGTTACACATCTGCCGTATCTAGAATAATTGCTATTCGCATTTTACAAAACTCTAAAGCTACAATTTGCATGGCCATCAGACCGGATTTCTTATGGATATCTTACTCACAATGGCAAAGATATGAATTTCTGCACAACAACATGGTATTACAGAAAAGGAAAATAAACATGAGGAAAAAGGATGATGAGGATATTTACATGGAGGTTACACAGCTGAATTTCTCCCTCTGACGGCCAGTGATGAGGCAACTTATCTCCTGACATTGAAAGAGGGGGCTCTTCAGGAATGCCTATATATTGCAGAATTCTTTCTACTGAAATTATCTGGTTCTCCAAATTGCACATGCACCAGACAACCCATGTTTGCAGCATGTTCAAATTAAGCCCATATGTAACAGCGAGTCCAGCAATTCCTGAAAGCAGGATATAAATTTAGTTACAGGCCCATATCAACTCATATCTTATCTACTAATACCATCTATGCAGAACAAATACTATTGTGAACCAGTAGAAAAATACCTGGATTGATGAGACCAGTCGGTAGACTGATCAGAAATATCAAAGAGAACGCAAATGTAACGGACGAAAGCGTATCCAAGCGGAAGCAAAGCCACTCCATTGCTGCAGCATTATAGAATTTTGGTCGAGAGTAGGCATCCATTAGATGGCTATTAGTTGATAAGAACTGATTTTCCTTGCCAAAACTTCTGATGGTTGCAGATCCAGTAATTGATTCTGCAAAATGTTGAATTATAGGAGCCTTGCAAACTCCTACCAGCCTTTGCAGCTCTCTGGCTGTATCAATGTAGTAACGCTACAAAATGATAATTATAATAAGATGCTGATTTCACAGTTAAAATAGCATGGATAATAAACAGGTTGAATAATATACCTGATACCAGAAGCAGGTAACGATTACAGGAACAAAAACAACAAACACCTGCCATGCAACCTGAGACATCACGCCAATAATTCCAACTAGTTGTATGATGGAAAATGCGACAGATCCCATCTGGTAAGCAATATTGGTGTCCACCTCACTTTGATCAGTTGAAGCCTAAACAATGTAATTCTTGTGTTAGCATTGTCCAGGCCAATAAATTAAAGTTTCCAAGAAAATTCGAGGAAGTGCTGACTTACTCTATTCAAGATGCGCCCACTCGGAGTGGAATCGAAGAAAGACATAGGAGCTCTGAATATTGACATATGCATCTTGTCAAACAACAGGGTTGCTGTCTTGTATGCTGCCGTCACAAGAAACAGTGCTCTTACGAGGATGCACAGTGAGCTTGCACCAGCCAATCCGACAAAGACGTAGATCAGCGTCGACATGCTCACTGGAGGCTCGACGTCTTTCGACACAGGAGAAGCCCAAGCCATCCAGTAATTACTACCAATCTGAAGTACTTGAAAAAGTATCTGAGCTATCAACACAAATGGTACAAGAGCTCCACCATAGGCCAATGTAAGGTACTTCCAGTAGACCCAGAACCCAACCCTGCCTTTTTCCCTTTCTTCTTCCTGCACCAGCTGCCCACTTTGAACCTTGTCAACGTCTTCTTTGCCATTTTGTTTATCTTTCTCCTCAGTTGTGGACAATGACATGGAAAGGCTTGCTGCGCCACTGGAAGAAAAAGCCTCACTGCCTCCATTAGCAACCTCAATCACGTCCAATGCTGTGAGAGCATCTTGGTGAGCACCAACCAGTTCCATTAGCTCTTCCCCAGAGTCAAGAATTTCGTTGTATTTGCCTGCTTGTGCTATTCTCCCACCTTTCATTACCTACATTGCACTTATTTTATATATAAGGAGAACCAAACAATTTACCACAATAAGTTAACAAGAAAACTTTTCCAATGAAATTCTTACCAGAATAAGGTCAGCTGCAGGTAGGAATTCAATCTGGTGCGTAACATAAACAACTGTCTTTGAACCCAAAACCCCAAGCAAGCATTCCTGCAAATGGTAAAACCCTTAAGAAATGTGCTCTCAGACTTCTAATTGAAAAAGAAGATCATAACATACCTTGAAGAGGTGGGATCCTGTATGGGCATCGACTGCGCTGAACGGATCATCGAATAAATAGATGTCGGCATCCTGATACAGAGCTCGAGCTATCTGAATCCTTTGCTTCTGCCCGCCACTAAGATTGATGCCCCGCTCTCCGATGACCGTTTTGTCACCAAATGGTAATATCTCCAAGTCTTTCTTCAGAGAACATGACTCAAGCACCCTATCATACTTCTCACTGTCCATCTCCTTGCCGAACAGTATGTTGTCCTGAATTTTGCCACTCTGTATCCATGCTGACTGGCTGACATATGCCATTGTTCCACAAGTCTTGACATCTCCTGATAGCTTTGGCATCTCACCAAGAATGCAAGAGAGTAAGCTTGATTTTCCAGAGCCAACAGTCCCACAGACGGCGACCCGCATGCCTTGCCGTGCTTGAAAGTTCAGATCCTTAAGCGTTGGTGCTTCAGCTGAGGCATCCCAAGAGAAGCACCCATTGCTGACATCAATTGCGATATCCGAGTTACCACATGGCAACCTCTGCACAGCATCCATCGGCAACTCTTCGAGACATAGGAAAGATGCTATCCTGTCAAGAGACACCTTAGTCTGAATCATCATCGAGATTGTGTCGGGAAGGTTGTATATTGGTTCTTGAAGCACCCGAAACGTGGCCAATGCAGACAGCACCTTCCCTGACTCCAATGGTATCCCTAGGAGCATGCAGGCTCCGAAGGTTACCACGGCGACGAAGGTGGGGGCACCCCAGAACACGAAGGTGGCCACAGTCGATGTGTAAAGATACTTCTTGAGCCAGCTTTCCTCTGTCTTTCTCAGGTCAATGATCTTGGACAAGAACTTCATCTCCCACCCTTGCAGTTTAAGAATCCTCATGTTGCGAAGGATCTCAGATGTCGCCTTCATCCTGACATCTTTGCAGTCCATCAGCTTCTGCTGAAACTTCTCCTGCATCTGCATCGGAGGCACATTGGCAAGCATGACGAGAATGGTAGCACCCAGCGCTGCAACCGAAGCGACCCCAAGGGTGGAGTACAGGATGAACAATGCCATGGCTACTTGGAGCGGCACCAACCAGAGGTCGTGCATGTACCATGAGAAGAGGCCGACACGGTCAGCATCCACGCTGATGATGTTGATCATCTCGCCGCTGGTGCGGCTCTGTTTGGAGCTGCTGGACAGGGAGAGCCCTTTCTGGTACACCACAGAGACAAGTGCCGACCGCGCACGTATCCCGGCTTGCTGTAGCCGGAAGAACCAGTGCCTCTGCGACAAGCACTCGAATACCTTGGCTACGATGAAGGTGACAACGAGGAGCTTCCCCTTGCTTGCGTACCTCTCGTCGCCGTTGAGGTACTGCACCAGGGAGTCGATGAGATATGGGCCAACGTAGGTGGCCAGGTTGTAGATGAGAGCGTAGAGCGCGGTCACCGCGATGTGCCACCACACGGTGCGCACCAGAGCCTTGGTGAGCTTGAACGCCGTGACCTTCTGGCCATCAGAGCCATCCCCTGCGAGCGCCTCGAGGTTCGCCTTGAACGACGGGAGCAGGCCGGCCACGCTGTCGCCGGTGTCAAGGGCCGGGACGTCGTCGAGGTCGAGCGTCTTCCGGTGGCCGACGGCGAGCAGAGGTCCCATCCAGGAGAAGGTGAGGACGCTGAGGAACCCGGCGCCCGCGAACAACGAAGCATCGACGGCGTCGTTCTCGGCAGTGGCCGTCTCGCTTGCGCCATTGCCATTGAGCAGAGGCTCCTCGGAGGCAGAGCCGCCCGCCGCGCCGCTCGTGGCCGAGAACCCCGCGACGAGCAGCACCGCGCCCGCGAGGACCGAGACGGCGTCGCGCGCCCACGCAATTGCGGGCACGGGGAGGTTGTACTGGAGGATCGTGACGGCGTGGACGGCGACGGTGAGGACGGAGAGCAGCAGGAAGAGCGCCCACCAGAGCCTGAGCGGCGCCGGGAACCGCTCCTCCCCGCGGCGGCCGTGCTCGAGCTGCAGGTACGCCGCGAGCAGCAGCCACGCCACCGCGCGCGCCGCGGAGTCCGCCTGGTCAGTCACCGCGTCGGGCTCGGGCAGCCCCCACCCGGTCCCACTGTCCAGGTACCACGAGACCAGGGAGTACGCTGAGAGGAAGAGCTGGGACGCCGCCAGAGCCCACGTGGCGCGCACCGCGAGGCGGCACCACCGGAACCCGCATCTCCCTGACGCCGCAGATTCCTTCTCGCTGCGGCCGGCAGCGGCGGCGAAGAGGAGTCGGCCGGCGACGGCGAGCGCGAGCAGGAGGTGGGCCCCGGCGCCAACGCCGTGGAGGAGGACCGGGCGCAGTAGCAAGGGCAGGGGCTGCTGGCCATCGCCCGCCGCCATCGCTACCGCCGAAAGCCACGACGCCGACGTGGCCGCGGTGGGCATGGGCGGCGGTGGAGCCGGGTGGGAAAGGCGGCTCAGTTGAGTGGAGCAGGTGGGGGGGAGCGCGGGGTTATATAGGCGGCGACACGACAGGGCTCGGCACGGTCGTCGTGACGGCGATGGCGGTCAAAGGGCTCGGCTCCGTGGGGCGCAAGACACCGCCGCCCCCTGTCCCTATCGCCGCACGTTTCACCGCGCGCGGCCACCCGCGCCGCGACGGAGAGGGAAGAAGGGGGACACTCCGCGCCTCCGCGCCTTGGTTTACCCAATCCAATGGGGGCGGATCGAGGGGTGGACGAAGAGGAGAAGTTAAATTGGGGTTTTGGCCTCGGTTAACCAGAAAGAAACGATCTTTTTTTGGGAGGCAGTTGAGAAAGTAGAGAATCCCGGTGCGGCGCCGGCATCTCGTGCAGTGTTAAAAAGCCATGAACAGCGATTGTGTATCGTATCGTATCGTAAGAATAACAATAACCTTGATCAGAGAATAAACTGTCGGTACCATGTTATAATATAGGCTGTATGCAGCTTTGATCAGAGAAAGATCTGTGGGGTACACGTGCTGTTACTCTGATACTATCCACTGAACTGGGAATTTAGTTTGTTAGTATCCTCAGAAAGTGTTTTTGGGTCCCGAGCTTCAGTGATTCCTCTATTTTAAAAAAATTTAAAATTATATTTGTAAGTTTTAAAAAGTTCTGAAAATAAATTTTGACATAGACAATGATGTAACTTATAAGAATATAAAATTTAATTACGAGATTCTTTGTATTTTGGGCTACACAAAATAACAAAATCTGATAAAGTTTGTAAATTTGGAAATACACATACTCACATCTAGATGTTTGTAATTTTTGTGTGCCCAAAATGCAAAGTATTTGAACATGATTTTTTACACGTTTGTTGGATAAATAGTTGTCTACATGCGAATATTTTTTTCAATTTTTTTTGAAACTCTAAAATTTGATTGTCAATTTTCTTTATAAATAGGATAACTAGTACCCATGTGCACCAGATCTTCACTCCAAAAAGTGTATTTGGCACATGAACACCAGCGCTCCTGGTTTTTATAAAACATATTTATGGCATTCTAAAAAATCTGAAATTAAATACGCACGTACATATAGACATTCCAAAGGTATGGTAGAAATTTCGAAGAAAAATAAGTTGAGTTGTACAAAAAAAAATTATGAAAAAAATCTGAGTTTTCTATCCCTATACATAGCCACAAATTTATTATTTTTCTAAAACTTCGCACGAGTATTAACAATAGATGTATGTATTCAAAAAATAATTTTTAATTTTTTTTGAAGCACAGAAGTATAATTTTGAATTATGTCAAAAACCAGGTGCCCGGATGACCCAAATCTGCTCTCGTAGTATCTGGAATCTGTTCCCATATTATTATAAATACAAATTCAGGTGCCCCAGACGTTCGACCAAATTTCCGTCGCATTTGCACACAATTGAGTATTTTCATCAAGCAAATTGACAAGATTACATGCCAGCTTTGGTGCTTGTCCGTAATGGGAAAGAAAAAGTATTGCTTCGTCGGCTCATCTGTTCTTTCTGAACGGATACATCCTGAACTTTCAAGTTTCATCACTCAGCAGATCATATATTTGATGCCGTAACTTTATCCAAATATTAATATTACTATCTATATATTATCCCTGCACTTGCTCAGCTTTATTATGCGTGGAAAGTAGCTAGGCCTATAGGCTATAGCTATGCATCGATGGATCACAGCACGCACGCATGGTTGTTCTGCATTCGCAGAATCAGGTTCCTGGAATCCTGCTGCCTCAGTGTTTGTTCCTGGAATCCACATACTTCTGCT
Source organism: Dactylis glomerata (assembly GCA_007115705.1). Classification (NCBI taxonomy): domain Eukaryota; kingdom Viridiplantae; phylum Streptophyta; class Magnoliopsida; order Poales; family Poaceae; genus Dactylis; species Dactylis glomerata. Next base: position 1,062,965 of record QXEO01000454.1, read on the forward strand.
ACCTCGTATTTAATTATACAGGGCTAGGAATAACAAGGAATTTGGATGCCATGGATTGCAAACTCAAAACTGTAAAAGGTTGTGAAGGATAGCACGGAAATCTTCTAAGCCAGCTAGAATTGGTGGGCTCTCAGCGTCCTGGTTTGGAGTAGTGGATTTTCCTATCTCTTGGTAGAACTGTGTTCAACGATATACATTTTTAGGCTGTTTATTTGGTTGGAATGATATATACTCCCTCCGTTTATAAATATAAGATGTTCTAGCTTTGTCACCCAAATGTATCTAGACATTTTTTAGTGTGTAGGCTCACTTGAATATATACACTAAAACTTGTCCAGATATATTCGCTTCACAAATCTAAAACATCTTATATTTTAAAACGGAGGGAGTATTTTTTAGGCGGTTTGTTGGGTTGGCTTAGGAAGGTTGGGATCTGACCAAGATCAGATATGTTATTTGCAAGCTGTTTACTAATGATTTGCTCTAAATTATTAGTATGACAAGCAATAGCACAAAAATTAGCTACTTCATCCGACCCATAATACTCTCCGTTAACATAGATGTATCTAGACATATTTTAGTGGTAGATACATCTGTAGTAGCGAAGGGTAATATGGATCGGAGGGAGTACTATTATTATGAGAAGAATTAGATTAGCTTATTGATGCGGGCAGAAAACCACCCAGTTGGAAACCCCAAGAGGAAGGTATGATAAGCATAGTAGCAAGTTTTCCCTCAGTAAGAAACCGAGGTTTATCGAACCAGTAGGAAAAAGCCAAACTTCAGAAGGTGATGCCTGCTAGCTTCGCGACAGCTCCGGACAATTTATAAGACGCCTCGTCCAGGGCTTTGCTTTGCACCAGCAACAACGTGGAACCTGCACACAACACAACCAAGAACTTTGCTCCCAACTTACGATGAGGTTGTCAATCTCACCGGTTTGCTGTAAACAATGGATTGAGCGTATCGAGTGGAAAGCAATAGTAGTATGCGAGAAAGTAAACAGTGCGAGTAAAAGTAAACAGTAATAGCAATATAAAGGAAATTGGACCGGGGTCCACAGTTCACTAGTGGTGTCTCTCTATAAGATAAATAAAGACATACTGGGTAAACAAATTATAGTTGGGTAATTGATAGAATAAAGATAACGTGCATATGTCACGAGAATCACTATGAGATTTACTCTAGGCATTACAACAAAATACATAGACCGCCATCCAACTGTATCTATGACTAATAATCCACTCACGGGGATATTGTCCGAACACCCCATGAGTATTAAGTTGCGAACAACAGATAACTGCATTAAGCAAAGTGTGTAATGTAAACAAAACGAATGTCCTTGGACACAAGAATGTTGTTTTATCCCTAGTGCAATAGCACATCTACAACCTTAGAGGTTTCTGTCACTCCCCCAGATTAAATAGAGGCATGAACCCAACTATCGAGCATAAATACCCCCTCTTGGAGTCACTAGTATCTACTTGGCCAAGATAGCTACTAACAACGGAGAGCATGCAAGATCATAAACAACATAGAGATAACATAAGATAATATTCAGCACATCAACTTAACATAACACTAATATTCATCGGATCCCAACAAACACAACATGTAGAATTACACAAAGGTGATCTCGATCATGTAAGGCAGCTCACGAGATCTAAACATGAAGCACATGGTGGAGAAGACAACCATCTAGCTACTGCTATGGGCCCATAGTCCAAGGTAGACTACTCACTCATCGCGCCGGAGGCAAGCATGGCGATGAAGAAGACCTCCGGTGGTGATTCCCCTCTCTGGCAGGGTGCCGGGAAGAGCTTCTGGACCCTTCCGATCTCGGGTTGACGACGGCGGCGGATCACGATGTGTTTCTGGAAAATTGATCGGGTATTTAGGTTTTTCCCATCGGGGGGGTCTTTATAGGCGAAGGGGCAGCGTTAGAGGTGGGCCAGGGTGGCCTCACCGATAGGGGGCGCGAGCCAGGGGCTGGCCGCGCCGCCCTATGGTGTGGCCAGCCCGTGGCCCCCCTCCGTCTCCTCTTCGGACTTCTGGAAGCTTTGGTAAATATTAGGAGGTTTGGCTTTCGTTTCGTCCAATTCCGAGAATATTTCCTGTGTAACTTTTTTGAAACACAAAAATAGCAGAAAATAGGGAACTGGCACTGTGGCATCTTGTTAATAGGTTAGTTCCGGAAAATGCATAAAAACGCCACAAAGTGTAACAAAACACTAAGCAAATGATGTAAGAACAAGCATGGAGTATCAAAAATTATAGATACGTTTGAGACGTATCAAGCATCCCCAAGCTTAACTCCTGCTCATCCTCGAGTAGGTAAGTGATAACAAAGAAATAATTTTTGAGGTGACATGCACCAACACAATCTTGATCATCTATGTAAGCATTGAGTGCTAGGATCAAAAGAACTTAAAACATGGGCATGAAAGACATAATCTTGATAGAAGAAACTTAGCAACCATGTTATAACATGAAAAAGAACACAAACGAAAGATCATGAAAAATGAAACAATGAAAGTCAAACGTGTGTTCAAATCATATGGAAAAACGTAGCAAATGGTTTTCAGCTTGTCCTTCATGGAATAGCAAAACATAAATGCATAGGACACCTTCAAGTTTAAGAGGGCGACTAGATACAAATAATTTAAGAACAAGTGAAACCAAAATCATGAATCAATCGATGATAAACTTTGGGACTATGCACATTAAACTCAGAATGACAACTATGCTCTCTTAGATGGTGCATAAAGGTAGAAGGTGGTGACTCAACATAAAAGTAAAAGAAAGGCCCTTCGCAAAGGGAAGCAGTGATTAAACATGTGCTAGAGCTTTTTATTTATAAAACAGAGAGATAAAAATTGGGTTTTGAGAGGTGGTTGTCTTTGTCAACGACTGGCAATGGGGTTCTTACTATCTTCCATACAAAAAAATGAAGCAAGTTTTTGAGAGAGATTGGCACTTTTGTGCTCTTTTATAAAGCTTGGCACTCCTCCCCACCTTTTTTCCTTTCTCAAACCATGGCTAACTGATTCCATCGGGTGCCCACCAACATTCACATACCATGGAGGAGTGCCTTTTTTCTTTTCTTTTTTCCTTTTTTTTTCTTTTTGGAATAAACAATATGGAAGATAGCAAATCCGACCACTACGTCCCCATGAGCTGAAAACAGTGTCACAAAACGAGAAGTATTTTGAAGGTTTTTTGAAAGGTAGCACATGAAAATTTACTTGGAATGGCTTGCAAATACCATGCATAAGAATTTATAAGGGACACATTAGAATAACTTGGTTTTTGGGAGTTGGATGCACGAGTAGAGCTCATACTCAGTACAAAATGAGGGCTAGCAAAAGACTGGGAGCGACCAACTAAGAGAGCAATAACGGCCATAATCATGCATAGCGACGAAACATCATTAAGAGAAGCATAAGACGGCATCAAAAGTCAAAAACTAAATGATCATAAAGGCTTATGGCAACTTTGTATGATTCAAACATGTTGTGAGCATGCACCAAGTCAACCCAAATAAAGCATCAAAGGAGAAAAGCAAATTAATGCTTCCAAATAATAAAAACAACGCATGATTTTTTCAAAGACTCATTAAGCAATCTCAGTCATTTGAGACAAGTCATGCTACTCCCTCCGTCCCAGTTCATAAGGCTTATACGTATACCTAGGTCGTCATTTTGACAAATATAATTTAAATTTTACAAGATAAAAATTATACCATTAGAAAGTACAATGTTTGAACTTTTTAGTGATATATAGTTTGTAGTATATAAGTTGTATTATGTTGGTCAAAATGACAACCTAAGTATACGTGTAAGCCTTAAGAACTGGAACAGAGGGAGTACAACAAAACCACTAAGCATATTATCAAAACGACATCAAGCACGACATGCAAAAGTCTAAGCCGTAGTCTAAACAAGCTCCTTTTTGTACCACTTTTTTGCATGAAACTTTTTCTCTTTTCCAACACTATTCGAACCTTTTTGAAACAACTTTTTTGATGAAAACCAACGTGGACCAGTGGTCAAAATACACCTTGATGCAAAGATAGAACAAGATCTGAATAAAAATCAAGGCGAAAAACAAAAGCTAAACGCAGTTCTAGAAAAAGAGAACACTCGTTGAACGATAAGAGTGAAAAACGGAGTGTTCTTGGCAAATGAAAAGCAAGGCAACTTCTCCAAAAGAAATTTGTCGGGGTCCAACCATTTATTGCAGCAAAAAAAACTATAGAAAACTGAAAACTAAAGTAAAGACGCTCCAAGAAAAACGCATAGTGCATGAAGCAATAAAAATATAGTGTGTTGAAAGGTGACCTAATTTTTGCCGATGAAGAAGGGGTGCCTCGGGGGCATCCCCAAGCTTTGACACTTGTACCTCTTGGATATTTATTGGGGTGCATGGGAATCCCCAAGCTTGAGCTTTTGTCCATTCTTCAACTCATCTCATCATTCTCCAATCCCTACACTTGAAAACTTCCTTCATACAAAACTCAACACAATTCTATTAGCAACATTAGTGTAAGCATAATAATGAATCAACCCCTTTTGGTTCAGATTTCAACTCAAAACCACCACATATAAAGCATATACTACTGTAGCAACTTCCACAAAAGTTCCGTGATCAAAAGAACTCAAAAAGAAAGCGATCGAGAGGCAAACACAAATAGTGGCAGAAATCTGTCAAAACAGAACAGCTGACAAATGTCGATTTTTTAGAGGGTTTTCTGTTGCTCAAATAAAAAAGTGTAAAAATAATGAAAGTTTGGATATAACCTGGGGCATATGCACAAGAAATCGCAGGTCAAAAAGATATTCTGAGAATTTTCACGAATTTTTATGGTGCAGCACTGAAATCTGTTTTAGGACAGCAACATCCCCAAATCATACCTCACTCAAATTAGAGGTTTCTCTTGGCACAACAACGAAATAAAAAGGATAAGGAGCGGTTATTACAGTAGTAATAACTTCCACGACTCAAATAAAAGAAAAAGAACTGAAAGTAAAACAATGGGTTATCTCCCAAGAGTGCTTTTCTTTAACGCCTTTGAGCTAGGCGCAGAAAGTGCAAATCAAGTAATATCAAATGAGGCATTAAGATCAATTGCAGAAGTCTTTTCAACAATAAATTGAATTGTGTCCAAATGATTTTTTGAGGATCCCTTGTGATCACGCTTTGGTACACTACTTTCATCAAAAGGGTTTTCAGGACAAATCCAATCGAAATTCTTTTCCAAAGCTTCATGCAATCCTACAAGTTTGCAAGGAATTGGTACTTTGAAATCTTCATTGTTTGTACCAACAACATTAACAGACGATCCAAGCATATTAAAATGCTTAAAAACTTTCCTAGTTTCAATAACAACATCTCTAAATTCTCTATGCAAAGTCTCCAAGATAAAATCTTTCTTTTCGGAGTCTTAATATCATGAAGCTTAAGAAACATGTGTTGCATAAAAGGATTAAGGCTAGCAAACCTAGCTTCCAACATGTGAACTAAATAAGCAGAAACAACTTCATAACTAGGAGCAAGCTCAGCCAAAGATTTATGCTCAACATCTTTATGCATGCTAATATGATTAAAGAACTCCTCAATGTAACTTTTCTCAATAATAGAACCACTACCTACTGAAAGGTCCTCCAAAACATACTTAGGGAACACCATAATGAACTAAGAGTAATAAAGTAACAACTATAAAGGAAACTATGTGATACGTCTCCAACGTATCCATAATTTTTGATGCTCCATGCTTGTTTTTACACCATTTGCTTAGTGTTTCGTTACACTTCATGGCATTTTTATGCATTTTTCGGAACTAACTGATGCTACCGAGTTGATGAAGTAAATAACCGGCCAGTTGGGAACCCCAAGAGGAAGGTGTGATGAATATAGCAGCAAGATTTTCCCTCAGTTAAGAAACTAAGGTATGTCGATCAGGAGAAGAGCAGACAATACGACTGAAGGTGATGCGGACTGGCTTAGCGACAGCTTCGGACAATTTATATATGGCGCCTCGTCCAAGCTTTGCTTTGCTAGCTGCAATGTGGAACCTGCACACAACACAACCAAATACTTTGTTCCCAACTTGCGATGAGGTTGTCAATCTCACCGGTTTGCTTGAAACAAAAGGTATGAGCGTATCGAGTGGAAAGCAGTGAAAGTATGCGAGTAAAGTAAACAGTGCGAGTAAAGTAAATAGGTGATAGCAATATTATGGAAATAGGACCGGGGTCCACAGTTCACTAGTGGTGTCTCTCCATAAGATAAATAACACATGCTGGGTAAACAAATTACAGTTGGGCAATTGATAGAATAAAGATAAACGTGATATATCAAGAAGATCACTATGCGATTTACTCTGGGCATTACAACAAAATATATAGACCGCCATCCAACTGCATCTATGACTAATAATCCACTTGTGGCGAATCAATCCGAGAACTCCACAAGTATTAAGTTGCGAACAACAGATAATTGCATTAAGCAAAGTGTGTAATGTAAACAAAGCATATGCCCTCGAGCATATGAATGTTGTTTTCTCCCTAGTAGCAACAGCACATCTACAACCTTAGAGGTTTCTGTCACTCCCCCAGGTTCAATAGAGGCATGAACCCACTATCGAGCATAAATACCCCCTCTTGGAGTCACTAGCAACTACTCGGCCAAGATAGCTACTAACAACGGAGAGCATGCAAGATCATAAACAACATAGAGATAACAAAAGATATATTTCAGTATAGCAACTCAATCATAACACCAATATTCATCGGATCCCAACAAACCAAACATGTAGAATTACATAACGGTGATCTCAGTCATGTAGGGCAGCTCATGAGATCTAAACATGAAGCACATGGTGGAGGAGACAACCATCTAGCTACTGCTATGGACCCATAGTCCAAGGTAGACTACTCACTCATCGCTCCGGAGGCAAGCATGGCGATGAAGAAGACCTCCGGTGGCGATTCCCCTCTCCGGCAGGGAGCCGGGAAGAGCTTCTGGACCATCCCGATCTTCAGGTCGACGGCGGCGGCGGATCGCGATGTGTTCTGGAAAATTGATCGGGTACTTAGGTTTTTTCCGTCGGGGGGTCTTTATAGGCAAAGGGGCATCGTCAGAGGTGGCCCGAGGGGCTCTCACACATAGGGGGCGCGGCCAGGCCCCTGGCCGCGCCGCCCTGGTGTGTGAGGCCCTCGTGGCCCCCCTCCAACTCCTCTTCGGATCTCTGGAAGCTTCCAGGAAAAATAAGACTTCAGGAACTTGTTTCGTCCAATTCTGAGAATATTTCCTGTGTATCACTTCTGAAACACAAAAACAGCAGAAAATAGGGAACTGGCACTGTGGCGACTTGTTAATAGGTTAGTTCCGGAAAATGCATAAAAGTGCCACGAAGTGTAACGAAACAGTAGGCAAATGGTGTAAAAACAAGCATGGAGCATAAAAAATTATAGATACATTGGAGACGTATCAAGCATCCCCAAGCTTAACTCCTGCTCGTCCTCGAGTAGGTAAGTGATAACAAAAGAATAATTTTTTAGGTGACATGCACCTACACAATCTTGATCATATATGTAAGCATTTGTGAGCTGGGATCATAAGAACTTAAAACATGGGCATGAAGATATAATCTTGACAATAAGAACTTAGCAACCATGTTGTAAACATGAAAATGAACACAAACAAAAGATCATGAAAATGAAACAATGAAAGTCAAATGTGTGTTCAAATCATAAGGAAAAACATACAAATGGTTTTCAGCTTGTCCTTCAAAGAGAGCAAAACATAAATGCATAGGACACCTTCAAGTTTAAGAGGGCGACTAGATACAAATAATTTGAGAACAAGTGAAACCAACAATATGAATCAATCAATGAAAACTTTGGGACAATGCACATTATACTAAGAATGACAACTATGCTCTCTTATGGTGCATAAAGAAAGAAGGTGGTGACTCAACATAAAAGTAAAAGAAAGGCCCTTCGCAGAGGGAAGCAGTGATTGCAAGTTTTATAGACCTTCAAAAATTATGTTACTTACCGGCTTTGAGCTCTCATTGCCCCCATCATAAGCATCTTGAATGATTAGAGTTAATGCGAGAACAATTATGATGCATATGCTTGACAAATCATAAGTTGAAAACCTCGTGTCCCGTGAATACGAGTACCCAAACCTCATGCTACTCAACTTAGAGTCCCAAGCAAGGCTCTTGTCATTGTAAGTATATATGTATCATCGAGAACCGCCAACGGGGTACCTCCGTGCCCGATGACATGGAACAAGCCCACATCAAAATGACAGGACAAGCAGACAATGAACACCTCGACATCTCTTTTATTTGCCATTTGTTTAGCCTTTTATTGTGAGATGCGTCGTCGAATGTCCATCATGGGTATGCTGCAAATTTCCACCATGAATTATGCATGGCTTAGATTGGCGGCCCAGGCGTTTCCCTAACACATATACAAACTCCATGATCCCCACAAGATTCCCAATTCATTTCACACCGCGGGCATCCATAAACAAAAGATCACGATATCAACTCAAATAAGAAGTGCAATGTTGAAAGCTTGCCCCATGACAACATGGTTGGGCTAGTATCCAACTTACAACTTGCAAGCATAACAACTCAACATAAAAGACCACAATGTCAAATTTTAAGAACAGGAAAAAGTAAAGTGTGCCTTCCGGTTCGTGAGAGCTTGATACGTCTCAAACGTATCTATAATTTTTGATGCTCCATGCTTGTTTTTACACCATTTGCCTATTGTTTCGTTACACTTAGTGGCACTTTTATGCATTTTCCGGAACTAACCTATTAACAAGTGCCACAGTGCCAGTTTCCTGTTTTCTGCTGTTTTTGTGTTTCAGAAGTGATACACAGGAAATATTCTCGGAATTGGACGAAACAAGTTCCTGAAGTCTTATTTTACCCGGAAGTTTCCAGAGATCCGAAGAGGAGTAGGAGGTGGGCCATAGGGGCCCCACACACATAGGTGGCGCGGCCAGGCCTCTGGCCGCGCCAGCCATGTGTGAGGAGGCCCTGGCCCTCCTCTGACATCGCCCCTTCGCCTATAAGAATCCTCGGGACGGAAAACCCTAGGAGAGTCGGCGAAATTTCCAGAACAGTTCCGTAGCTCCGCCGCCGCCGTCGACGAATTCTGGGGGACAGAAGTCTTTGTTCTGGCACCCTGCCGGGACGGGGAAGTGCCCCCGGAGCCATCTCCATCGATCTCCATCGCCGTATCCGCCGTCTCCATCGACCTCACCGCCATCTCCATCAACCTTGCTGTCTCCTATGATGAGGAGGGAGTAGTTCATCCCCGGGGCTGAGGGCTCTACCGGTAGCTATGTGGTTCACCTCTCTCTCCCATGATGTGATCTTTATGTGATCGTGAGCTTTGTATCATGTTGAACAAGTAGATGTTATTATTCAGATATTATGCTACTCCTATGCTTAATTATTATAGTGTACTCTAGTGATGTTATTAAAGTAATCTATTCCTCATGCCATGGTGTAACGGTGACAGTGCGTGCATCGTGGTGGTACTTGGTTTAGGCTATGATCGTGATCTCTTGTGGATTATGAGAATAATTATTACTATGATAGTATTGAGTGATCTATTCCTCCTTTCATGGTGTAAAGTTGACAGTGTGTGCACCGTGTTAGTACTTGGTCTAAGTTGCAATGATTTCTATCTTGAATTGTGATCTGATTTGGATGTCTCTATGAGTGGTGTTTGTCAAGTACTTGATGAACTTTAAGGGGTGCTTCTGTAGCCACTACACAATGATTAGTGTTATTCAATAGGAGAGTAATTCAGAGTACCATCGTGGAGAGAAGTTGTTTATTTGTTCAATCATGTTATATTGTTGGGAGTGTGTCCACTAGTAAAAGTATGATCCCTAGGCCTTGTTTCCAAGCATTGCACACCGTTTACTTGCTATTTTGTTACTTGTTTGCTCGCAGCGATATTTATTTCACATCACGTTTGCTATTTATAATCATCTATACCACTTGTATTTCACTATCTCTTCGCCGAACTAGTGCACCTATACATCTGACAAGTGTATTGGGTGTGTTGGGGACACAAGAGACTTTCTGTATCATAATTGCAGGGTTGCTTGAGAGGGATAGCTTTGACCTCTAACCTCCCTGAGTTCGATAAACCTTGGGTGATCCACTTAAGGGAAACTTGCTGCTGTTCTACAAACCTCTGCACTTGGAGGCCCAACAAGTGTCTACAAGAATAGAAGTGCGTAGACATCAAGCTCTTTTCTGGCGCCGTTGCCGGGGAGGTAAGGTAAAAGGTACTCACATTCTTTGGTTACTAAGTCTTTTAGTTGCTAGTGAGTGCTCGGAGTTATTTCCTTTAGATTCTGCAATTACATCTTTTTGTTTCTTGTTTTTATTTTCACTAGTTAGGCTTAATGGAAAATAAAGAGTTCTGTAGTCTTTTTCCTGAGTTTAGATATGAAGTGTTTGAAGAGAAAATTGAAAAACCTTTGGAGATTAATTTGCATGCTAATAGTGTTGTTAGTATGAATGCTTTGAACACCGTTGTTGATAATGCTATAGAAAAGCCTAAGCTTGGGAAAGCTAGTTTTGTTAAGCATGATATTTTTAGTTCCCCAGCTTTAGTGGAGAAAGTTTGCTCTGATGATATTTTATCTCCCATATGTGATGTTCCTTCTTATGATGATATGTTTGAAGAATATGCTTTGCGACATAGTAGTTCTCCAGCTTATGATGATGAGTATAATATTTTCAGTTCACCTACTATTGAGGATAAAATTAATTATGATTACAATATGCCTCCTATTTATGATGATTATGGTGATGAGAATAATTATTCTGTTGATTCTGCTCCTACTACTATTGTTCATGTGGGGAGTATTAATCCTTTTATGCATGTGGCTCATGATAGGGATGCTTTATGTGATAGTTACATTGTTAATTCTATTCATGATGCTACTGAAAGTTATTATGAGAGAGGGAAACATGGTTTGATGGACCTCAACAATATTGAGTTTCCCCTCTTTATGTTGCAATTTTTGAAGTTGTACTTGTTTTGCCTTCCTATGCTTTTTGCTTTGCGCTTTCATGACTTGTCTCTTTACAAGACTATTTTTCATAGGAAGTGGTTTAGATTTAAATGTGTTCCACATTTGCTTTTTGATGCTCTCTTTTGCTTTAAGTTCTTATATGGCGCCTTTGCCTCAAGCTCTTATATGGCGCCCACATGAGCATCTTTGCAAATTACTGCGCCTATCTCAAAGGCGTTAAAGAAAAGCACTCTTGGGAGATAACCCATTGTTTTATTTTCAGTACTTTTTCTTTTATTTGAGTCTTGGAAGTTATTACTACTGTAATAACCGCTCCTTATCCTTTTTATTTCGTTTTTTGTGCCAAGAGAAGCCTCTAATTTGAGTGAGGTAAGATTTGGGGATGTTGCTGTCCTGAAACAGTTTTCGGTGCTGCACCGTAAAAATTCTCTGTATATCTTTTGGACCTAAAATTTCTTGTGCATATGCCCCAGGTTATATCCAAACTTTTCTTAGTTGAACACTTTTTGATTTGAGCAACAGAAAATCCCTCAAAAATTCGACCTTTGTCAGCTGTTCAGTTTTGACAGATTTCTGCCAATATTTGTGTTTGCCACTTTATCGCTTTCTTTTGAGTTCTTTTGATCATGGAACTTTTTGGGGAGTTGCTACAGTAGTATTTGCTATATATGTGGTGGTTTTGAGTTGAAACCTGAAGCTAAAAGAGGTTGAATATATTTTATGCTTACACTAATGTTGCTAATAGAATTGTGTTTAGTTTTGTATGAAGGAAGTTTTCAAGTGTAGGGATTGGAGAATGATGAGATGAGTTGAAGAATGGACAAAAGCTCAAGCTTGGGGATGCCCATGCATCACTCCAAGAAATATCCAAGAAGTACAAGCGTCAAAGCTTGGGGATGCCCCCGAGGCACCCCTTCTTCATCGGCAAAAATCAGGTCACCTTTCAAAACACTATATTTTTATTGCTTCATGCACTATGTGTTTTTCTTGGAGCGTCAGTTGTTTTAGTTTTCTTAGTTGGTTAGGTTTGTTTGTTTGCTGCAATAAATGGTTAGATCACATCATGTTTCTTTTGGAGAGAGACTTATTCCGCTTTTTATTTGCCAAGAACACTCCGTTTTTCAGTCTTATCGTTTCACCGGGTGTTCTTCTTTTTCTGCTACTGCTTTTGGTTTTCGTTTTCGCCTTGATTTGCGTTCAGATCTTTTCATATCTTTTCTTCAAGGTGTATTTTTGCCTCTAATCTTTATTGGTTTTCATCAAAAGAGGTGTCTTAAAAAAATTTGAATGGTGTTGGAAAAGAGAAAAAGTTTCATGCAAAAAAGTGGTACAAAAAGGAGCTTGTGTAGACTGCGGCCTAGGCTTTTGCATGTCGTGCTTGATGTCTTTTCGATAGTATGCTTAGTGGTTTTGCTGTAGCATGACTTGTCTCAAATAACTGAGATTGCTTAATGAGCCTTTGAAAAAAATCATGCGTTGTTTTTATTGTATGGAAGCATTATTTTTGTTTTCTCCTTAATGCTTTATTTGGGTTGACTTGGCGCATGCTCACACATGTTAGACTCTTACAAAGTCGCCAATAGCCTCTATGATCATTTAGTTTTTGACTCTTGATGCCATCTTATGCTTCTTTTAATGTCACTTTGTCGCTTTGCATGATTATGGCCATTATTGCTCTCTTAGTTGGTCGCTCTCAGTCTTTTGCTAGCCCTCATTTTGTACTGAGTATGAGCTCTACTCGTGCATCCAACTCCTAAAAACCAAGTTTGCCATTGTGTCCACTATAAATTCCTGTGCATGGTATTTGTAAGCCATTCCAAAGTAAATTTTCATGTGCTACCTTTCAAAACTTTCAACTACTTCTGGTTTTGTGCCACTGTTTTTAGCTCATGGGGACGTAGTGGTCGGATTTGCTATCTTCCATATTGCTTATTCCAAAAAGAAAAAAAAAGAAAAAAAAGAAAAGAAAAAAAGGCACTCCTCCATGGAATGTGAATGTTGGTGGGCACCCGATGGAATCGGTTAGCCATGGTTTGTGAAAGGAAAAAAGGTGGGGAGGAGTGCCAAGCTTTATAAAAGAGCACAAAAGTGCCAATCTCTCTCTCAAAAACTTGCTTCATTTTTGTATGGAAGATAGTAAGAACCCCATTGCTAGTCGTTGACAAAAGCAACCACCTCTCAAAACCAATTTTTATCTCTCTGTTTTACAAATGAAAAGCTCTAGCACATGTTTAATCACTGCTTCCCTCTGCGAAGGGCCTTTCTTTTACTTTTATGTTGAGTCACCACCTTCTATCTTTATGCACCATTAGGAGAGCGTAGTTGTCATTCTTAGTGTAATATGCATTGTCCCAAAGTTCATTGATTGACTCATGATGATTGGTTTCACTTGTTCTTAAATTATTTGTATCTAGTCGCCCTCTTAAACTTGAAGGTGTCCTATGCATTTATGTTTTGCTCTCCATGAAGGACAAGCTGAAAACCATTTGTATGTTTTTCCTTATGATTTGAACACATGTTTGACTTTCATTGTTTCATTTTCATGATCTTTTGTTTGTGTTCATTTTCATGTTTACAACATGGTTGCTAAGTTTTTATTGTCAAGATTATATCTTTCATGCCCATGTTTTAAGTTCTTATGATCCCAGCTCACAAATGCTTACATATATGATCAAGATTGTGTAGGTGCATGTCACCTCAAAAATTATTCTTTTGTTATCACTTACCTACCCGAGGACGAGCAGGAGTTAAGCTTGGGGATGCTTGATACGTCTCAAACGTATCTATAATTTTTGATGCTCCATGCTTGTTTTTACACCATTTGCCTATTGTTTCGTTACACTTAGTGGCACTTTTATGCATTTTCCGGAACTAACCTATTAACAAGTGCCACAGTGCCAGTTTCCTGTTTTCTGCTATTTTTGTGTTTCAGAAGTGATACACAGGAAATATTCTCGGAATTGGACGAAACAAGTTCCTGAAGTCTTATTTTACCCGGAAGCTTCCAGAGATCCGAAGAGGAGTAGGAGGTGGGCCACAGGGGCCCCACACACACAGGTGGCGCGGCCAGGCCCCTGGCCACGCCAGCCATGTGTGAGGAGGCCCTGGCCCTCCTCTGACATCGCCCCTTCTCCTATAAGAAGCCTCGGGACGGAAAACCCTAGGAGAGTCGGCGAAATTTCCAGAATAGTTCCGTAGCTCCACCGCCGCCATCGACGAATTTCGGGGGACAGAAGTCTCTGTTCCGGCACCCTGCCGGGACGGGGAAGTGCCCCCGGAGCCATCTCCATCGATCTCCATCGCCGTATCCGCCGTCTCCATCGACCTCACCGCCATCTCCATCAACCTTGCTGTCTCCTATGATGAGGAGGGAGTAGTTCATCCCCGGGGCTGAGGGCTCTACCGGTAGCTATGTGGTTCACCTCTCTCTCCCATGATGTGATCTTTATGTGATCGTGAGCTTTGTATCATGTTGAACAAGTAGATGTTATTATTCAGATATTATGCTACTCCTATGCTTAATTATTATAGTGTACTCTAGTGATGTTATTAAAGTAATCTATTCCTCCTGCCATGGTGTAACGGTGACAGTGCGTGCATCGTGGTGGTACTTGGTTTAGGCTATGATCGTGATCTCTTGTGGATTATGAGAGTAATTATTACTATGATAGTATTGAGTGATCTATTCCTCCTTTCATGGTGTAAAGTTGACAGTGTGTGCACCGTGTTAGTACTTGGTCTAAGTTGCAATGATTTCTATCTTGAATTGTGATCTGATTTGGATGTCTCTATGAGTGGTGTTTGTCAAGTACTTGATGAACTTTAAGGGGTGCTTCTGTAGCCACTACACAATGATTAGTGTTATTCAATAGGAGAGTAATTCAGAGTACCATCGTGGAGAGAAGTTGTTTATTTGTTCAATCATGTTATATTGTTGGGAGTGTGTCCACTAGTAAAAGTATGATCCCTAGGCCTTGTTTCCAAGCATTGCACACCGTTTACTTGCTATTTTGTTACTTGTTTGCTCGCAGCGATATTTATTTCACATCACGTTTGCTATTTATAATCATCTATACCACTTGTATTTCACTATCTCTTCGCCGAACTAGTGCACCTATACATCTGACAAGTGTATTGGGTGTGTTGGGGACACAAGAGACTTTCTGTATCGTAATTGCAGGGTTGCTTGAGAGGGATAGCTTTGACCTCTAACCTCCCTGAGTTCGATAAACCTTGGGTGATCCACTTAAGGGAAACTTGCTGCTGTTCTACAAACCTCTGCACTTGGAGGCCCAACAAGTGTCTACAAGAATAGAAGTGCGTAGACATCAGAGCTTTACTGAGCAATTTTCGCATAACACTGGTAAGAGTTTAATTTGAAGAGAAGATAAAAGCAAGTCAAATTTACTTGGAATAGCAAATTGCTAGTAGGTATGTATGGTGGACACTTTGGAAAACTTTGGCTTTTAGGAGTTGGATGCATGAGTAGAGCTCATACTCAGTACAAGGCGAGGGCTAGCAAAAGACTGGGAGCGACCAACTAAGAGAGCAATAATGGCCATAATCATGCAAAGCGACAAAGCGACATTAAAAGAAGCATAAGATGGCATCAAAAGTCAAAAACTAAATGATCATAGAGGCTATTGGCGACTTTGTAAGAGTCTAACATGTGTGAGCATGCGCCAAGTCAACCCAAATAAAGCATCAAGGAGAAAACCAAAATAATGCTTCCATACATAAAAAACAACGCATGATTTTTTCAAAGGCTCATTAAGCAATCTCAGTTATTTGAGACAAGTCATGCTACAGCAAAACCACTAAGCATACTATCAAAAAGACATCAAGCATGACATGAAAAAGCCTAAGCCGCAGTCTACACAAGCTCCTTCTTGTACCACTATTTTGCACAAAGCTTTTTCTCTTTTCCAACACCATTTGAAATTTTTATAAACACCTCTTTTGATGAAAACCAAT